>JAVJAQ010002056.1:58567-546605 GCA_032362365.1 Zygogramma bicolorata
TCCCTTATATATTCTCAGCATGTGCCCGGAGTACATGCATGGTATATACTTACGAGTAACTCCTTCCACATAATTAGTAAGTCAAAAAAGCAAAAAGAGGATCAGAACGCATGTCAAGGAGAGTTAAACGTCATTACTATCTTAGCTGATCAGTTATATATTTTTATGTAATTTCTTTACGAAGATAAAATAACGTCAGTATCGTTTCATGTATGGGTCGGTGAAAATTAGGCGGAGATACTATCAAACTGTCTTTTTTCAGTCGTTTTTTCCGATATGAAGTAGGTACTGGGCGCACTCATGTTCAAAAGGGAGAACTATGAATATATGAATGGAGTATATGATATATTGAGCTGGTACTTTTTTTATATTCTCCAAAATAAGTTATCAGCAAGCAAGGGAGTAGGCGCTGCTGTTCTGTGCCCGGCTCATGATCGAGAGGTCGTGGGTTCGATCCCGCAGTGGGGTAGATATGTTCATTCTGAGATTTTTTTCTGTCATGTTGGGGAATGACTCTGCCACGATTCGTGGTTGATAAGTCCCCAATAACCATGCTGTCCCTAGAGTATGGCGTTGGGAGTTCTTAACAAGGCTTACTTGCAGAAGAGTTCTGGTCGAAGTCAATGGCTTTCGGTAAAAAATATCATACTTACTGAACATCAAGTAACTACAATACTTTTCGTCTACGTTCATAAAAAACATTGAAGTATAATTATTGGAAAAACTGGTTCTTCTTCACACTAGTGCAATTCAGTTTCCATCGCTCTCCTATATCACCGTCAATACAGTTTCGGTTTTTATATCATAGGGAAATTATGGCATGCCACTCGTGCACTGTTTGCCCTTGTCTCATGATTACCTATTTTTGTTTCTAGGTATACCAGCAACATTAAACTACGTTCCTCTAAATGTCCCAGTGAAAAATCCAAGGCTTATTCCCTACCCCGATTGGAGCTCAAATGAGCTGGGTAATTGCGAAAATGGACTCAATACAGTGTACAGAATGAAAGCAGATCAGTGTGACAGATTATGGGTATTAGATACCGGAACTTTCGGTATCGAAAACACGACCCAGAACCCATGTCCCTACGCATTGAACATATTCGATTTACGAACAAACCAAAGATTAAGAAGATACGAATTGAGACCGGAAGATACTAACGCAAATACCTTCATAGCTAATATTGCAGTGGATTTAGGAACGACTTGTGATGATGCATTCGCTTATATGAGTGACGAACTCGGATATGGTCTTATTGCTTATTCGTTCAGAGAAAACAAATCTTGGAGATTTACCCACAGTTACTTTCTTCCCGATCCTTTGAGGGGTGATTATACCATAGACAACCTGAATTTCCAATGGGGTGAGGAGGGGATTTTTGGAATGAGTCTGACGCCTCCGAAAGCAGATGGGTTCAAGCTGCTATACTTCAGCCCATTGGCATCCCATCGAGAGTTTTATGTTTCCACAGAAATTTTAAGAAACAGCTCGAAAGTTGGAAATAGCTGGAACGATTTCTATGCTTTAGCAGAAAGGGGCCCCAACTCGCATACAACATCTAGAGTGATGGATGATAACGGTATACAATTTTTCAATTTGATCGACCAGAATGCCATTGGTTGTTGGAACTCTGAGAGGGAATACAAACCGGAGAATCATGGGGTCATCGATAGAGATGACAAGGCATTGATCTTTCCTGCTGACGTGAAGGTCGACCGAAATCAGAATTTGTGGGTTATCTCGGACAGAATGTCAAATTTCTTGATTTCTAGCTTGGATTATAACGACGTGAACTTCAGAGTACTATTTGCACCAATAGAGGTTTTGGTAAAATTCACAGTGTGTGAATGCAAACCGAATGATTTTCCATATTCCAAGCCTGAAACAATTGAAGATTTCAGAAGTCATCATCGATTTGAAAGGTTTCCTATTCAGAAACTTTATTCACCCTACGGCAAAAACATATTTTTCTAGTTGAATAATTTTTTGTTGACAGTTTTTCCGCCGTTTTTCTACATGCGAACCGTTTTTTCCAATTTTTTGAGCAACAGTTTAGCTTTTTTAAAGATATATATCAGAAACAATATAAAACAAGATAGAATTGAAATCTGGGTGGTTTCCACATAATTTAGGTGTCCCGAAAGGGGACGTTCAAATAGAAATAATCCGATTGCTGTTGGTTCAGAAGTTATTGCAGTTTTTTCTTAATAAAAATTGATCATCTGAATCGAATAGGTAACTTTTAATGATACACTTCCATTCTACTGCTACATTTGTTTTGAACCAGTATCACTTCAAACGAAAATAATTGGTTAGTTGAACTGAAACAAATTCAGAGCCACACTAGCAACATATAGCTAGCAAATGAAGTTTGATATTATTGCTATGAGTTTCGATAGCATGCATTAGGTGATATAAATAAAAACGGTAATATCTTCTGAACCATCAACAATCAGATGATGATTAATATAGTTGGAAATGATATTCGCTATCTCCTTTTGCCCAGACGTCCGCCTTTTGGGCATCCTGAATGGTATGCATGTGTTAATCTTTTTGAAGCACTGTTTAAATTATCCATTCTGAAATGAGTGCCGCTTGAGAAATATGGTGAGAGGGATTGGATATGTGTAAAATCGATCATATTGAATGGAAATCGTCGGTAAATAGGTGCTATGTATTGAAATTTCAACTCAATTTTTATATCTATTAGATTAATAATGTCTGTCAATTTCTCGTAGCAGCACTAGTTCTTCAGATACAAGCCAATCAATTTTAGTTTTCATAACAGGTAGAAATAATAAAATTATGATAACTTTGCAGGTCAAAACCAAAATTTCTTACCTAAAATTGGCATGTATTTACACCATTTTAGGTACTTGTTATAGCCCATGCTTGTGAAAATCGACCTTTCTATACCTTCATATATTTCTACACTTGAAGGTTTCAGTTCACTCTTGAGCCTTTGTAGGTGAAGTTGCTTTATTATTCTGGGTACATTTTCCGAATATTAAATTAACGGCATGGCATCCACAAGTAGAAATTGTTTAAATCAACCAGACGTTTTTGTTGTATATGTGGTGAATACACTTTCAAAACAAAGTAGGAAACCTGTTTCTGACTTTGTGAAGAGAGCCTATTTTGGCGTCCACTTGGGAGACCAGGATAAATCGTGGGCTCCACATTTGGTATGTGAAACATGCTTTTAACATTTGCGGCAATGGCCAATTGAAGAGAAGACGTCCCCAAAGTTTGGAGAAACCATCACGATGATTGTTATTTTTGTATTGCAAATATCAAGGGTATCAATCGAAACAATAGACAAAAATGGGCATATCCTGATATACAATCAGCAAGAAGGTCTGTACCTCATTCTGAAGAAATACCCATTCCAATATTCAGCAGTCTACCTATACTCTAAGAAGATGATCAAGATACATCAACGTCCAATGATGTTCAGGATTTGCAATCAGAAAAAGACAGTTATTTTGAAGCAGATACAGCAAATCCCCAACGCTTCGATCAACAAGAATTGAATGACCTTATTAGAGATCTGAACCTCTCCAAGGAGTCTGCTGAATTACTTGCCTCTAAATTAAATAAAAAGAATTTACTTCCTCCAGGTAGTGATACGTTATGAATGTTATTTATTTATATCCTTGCTTTTTCATGTCTATATGTAATAAAGATAATTACCCTACTTTTATTTTTGTTTCTTAATAGAACCGTAGTAGGAGTAAATAATAAAATAGTAATCTTATAAAATGTATAAAAATTGAAAGCTTTCTGTAGAAGGCTTCAACAGCCTGAGCCCGAAATACTGCGACAACCGATAACACCGGACGAAGTTCGAAGAACTTTTCTGTTCCAGGCCCTGATGGCCTCAATAACTATTGGTGGAAAAAGTTATCGAACACCACCACCATTTGGTAAGAATATTCAGTTCTTGGCTGATGGAGAGCAGCTGATTCCGGAATGGTTTGTCGAGAGGCGAACCATGCTAATCCCGAAAAATGGAGATTTGTCGGATCCTAAGAATTACAGACCGATAGCATGCGTGAATACGTGTTACAAAGTGTTTACACGCATCTTGTACATGCGTACTCTCCAAGCAGTTGACCCGGTGTCCGAACGGATATACGAGCAAAAAGGGCCAGAGAGGGGTTCCGCGGGGTGTAATGAGAACTTGCTGATCGATAGATGTATTACGAAGGACTACGTGCGGTAAAAGCGGAATTTCTCTATGGCCTGGATCGACTATCGCAAGGCATTAGATACAACATCACATGAATTGTTGCTGTTCTTACTCGAGTGCCTTGCGGTACCCTATCAAATAGTAAGATGCATCAAACAACTGATGCCTCTCTGGAGGACCCGCTTCACTATAACATCAGGTGAAAGCAGGGTCTAAGCAGAGCCGTTCATCATGAGGAGGGGTGTATTTCAGGAAGATGTCCTTAGCCCCCTTCTCTTCTGCAACTCACTAATGCCATTGTCCGTTGCGCTCAAGAAAACCCGGGGATATAACTGCGGCACCCCTGGAAACCGGAGGCATAAGGTCACCCATCTTTTTTATATGGATGACCCCAAGCTCTATGTCTCTGGAGAAAAGGACCTACAGCAATCCCTCAGGGTGGTGCAGAAGTTCACGCATGCTGTCGGTATGGAATTCGGGATTGACAAATGTGCACTGGTTCATCTCAAAAGAGGACGATGCGAGGATTTCGCTGAGGATGCCCAACTCGTAGACGGAAGCATTCTACATCATTTGAATGCCGGAGAGACATACACCTATTTGGGTGTGGAACAACGCCACACCCAAGAGGTATATATATATATATATATATATATATATATATATATATATATATATATATATATATATATATATATATATATATATACATATATATATATATATAATCGGTTCGAGCTATAGCACACACATTCCAAGCATTTCAAGTTATTGAAGTGAATTAACGAGTGGATTTTGTATGTACTTGTTAATACAGGTAATAGGGAGCCAGCTACTCGTGTCCATAATGCATAATTAGGCAGGAGTTATTTTATTGCATGGATAGTTGCAGTCTGACGTACTTAACCTAAAAACACAAAATACTTACAAAAATGGCGAACGGAAGTGCCGCCATTTTGTGAAAAACCGTTTGGGCCTGTATCTCCGTAACCGTGCACTTTAGGCCCACAACTATCGGGACCTTTTTTATAGATAATTAAATTTCCTATCTTTTTTATCAAATAACTTTTTTTGTAGCACTTACCGTTCACGACTTATATTATTATTACTTTTTGTTTATTCACTTTTTTACCGATATCTCTTTAAATAAATGTTCAAACAATAAATTGTTTATAATAAAACTTTTGAATCGATGAATTTTCTACAACTTTTATTCAAAACTTTTTTCTCTGAAGTTAATATTTTCGAAGTTACAAAGCGTTAATTTCAATCGTCTTGTATGTGGGAGATCAACTAGAGTGCATTTCATGCAAATGCAGAACTGGCTGTGGCAGAGCCTGTGGGTGCCAAAAAGCAAGATTGGACTGTACGGTAATCTGTGAGAACTGCACAGAGAAAACGTGCACTAATCAGCTGAAAGTAATCGTCAACAACACAGAATTGTGCGACATCGATGATGATATTGGTGATGATTCTAACGACAAATTAATAGAGGCGTTTACAATCTTTATATGCCACTGACGAAGATAACGAAGAGGAAGAGGAGAATGTAACCAACATCGAAAATTCACCACCCTCGAAACGCCAAAGAGTCAGAGAAGACATATGATTGATTTTGGTGTACATTTGTAAAAATAAATTTCACATATATTCTTCAATAAATATTCCATTTTTTTATTTGCGTGTGTAATTATGGTAGTAGTTTTTAAATTAATTATAGTAATATTAAATTGTATAAAAGAAAATACAAAGAAAAAATTTTAATGGGTATTCGCTATTTCTTGCAGGTAAGAACTTGAATTATTACTTATTTATTAAATCAAAAAAATTCTAAAATCAATTTTTTTGTATTATGTATCGGATTCGCTACATCATTACGCTATGCATACTTCGTTCTTAATAACCTTGTACTCTGTAGAACGACATTGAACGCGTTGTAACTTCAAAAACATTAACTTTGGAGAAAAAAGTTTTGAATAAAAGTTGTGGAAAATCAATCTATTCAAAAGTTTTATTTGAACAATTTATTGTTTAAACAATTATTTAAAGAGATATCGGTAAAATAGTGAATAAACAAAAAGTAATAATAATATAAGTCGTGAACGGTAAGTGCTACGAAGAAAATATTCGGATAAAAAAGATAGGAAATTTAATTATCTATAAAAAAGGTCCTGATAATTGTTCGCCTAAAGTGCACGGTTACGGAGATACAGGCCCAAACGGTTTTTCACAAAATGGCGGCACTTCCGTTCGCCATTTTTGTAAGTATTTTGTGTTTTTAGGTTGAGTACGTCAGACTGCAACTATCCATGCAATAAAATAACTCCTGCCTAATTTTGCAAAGCAAAATTCTCTATTTCCTGTATTATGTTCAGTTAGGCACAGAGGTCAGCCAGGTGAGCTTGAAATTTTGAAAAAGTCGTCAATAGTTGAGTTTCTTGATATAATCAACACACAGCACCGAATCATTGATAAAAGAAATATATACACATCACAAAAACGGAGCGATAAGTGAAACAGGAGAAAATATCGAAATACACCATTGAATTTCGAGTATTAGTACAGGAGCACAGACGCATGAAATGGAGAATGCTGTTGAACTTCTGAAACAGTTAACTCAAGCTATAAGTGATATCAAAACCCAAAATGAAACAATAGTTGGGCAGTTGAATGAAATCAGACTTGAGTTCAAAGATTTTAAAATTGAGGTAGCAGGGGAATTGGGCAGTCTGAAGAAAGCTCACGAAGTATTAAAGGCAGATAACAATAAGTTACAGAAGAGACTCCAGACAGCGAAAAGGAAACTAAAAAAATACAGTTTGATTGTGTATGGGATACAGAAAGAGATTTTACAACTTAAGGGTCTAATTGGTTTTATTATAATCCTTCAGTCGATACCATTTATTGTGAAAACTACTATAGTAGCATAGATTAGTTCTTGTATTTTCGTGAAAGGCAAATTCACATTATATGAGAAGTTGACTGATAGAAAGTGTTTCATTAACAAGTAACTATTTTCATTTAACGCAGCAACTTTTTGGAGTAGATTAGAAATGTGCCTTTTCACATTATTATATAGACTCTAACAATTCTTAATTTTTCATTACATGAGAGTTGCATACACGCCATTTTATCTACACCCGAAGAATAGTGAAGAACTACAAATATTATATTTATATTTGTATTGCACACAATAATACTAATTAAACACATTTCTTTGAAAAATTCTACAAAATTGTGATTATGATATTACTTCGAGAAATGAATGGAAGATCAAAAATTGAAAAAAAAAAGATTACTCGATACCGGAATCGAACCCTTGTCTATTCCAACTAGCTAACATAATCTCAGCGCCTTAGGCTGGATTCAGACAGATCCGAAATCCGATCGTACGACGATCCGATAGCTTTCTGATTGGTCTAAATTCAAATTTAGACCAATCAAAAAGCTAACGGATCGTCGTACGATCGAAATTCGGATCTGTCTGAATCCAGCCTTAGACCGCTCGCCTATAGAGAGTTCAGATATAAGTTTGAAAAAATTAAATAATAAATCATGCATTTGACAAATGATAAATTTAATCATTCTAACTATGTTTCTGCCGGTGAAGGTATCGAAAGTGATTCTCCTATATCGCTGGTATCGGACATTTTGTTATGAATATCGAATTTTGGCTATATTCTTCAAAAATTCAATACCTATTCCGATTTTGACTTGAGAAACGTCAAATGCAGAGCATGCACATGATGCTTGATTGAAAAAATAATGGGTTTCTATTGGTTGGAAATCTGTATCGTAATGAAAAATCTGTATCGAATTATAAAATATAACTTTTTCATCCGAGTCGAAATAGGGCTATAATCCGAACCATATCTTACACAAATTATTTTTTCGAAAACCGATGAACAGGAAGAGGGAATCGTCAACAAGAAATATTTTAATGAAAAACTTGATATGCCGCGCATTTAATTTTTGTTCAATTTTTGCTAGAATTTTTTCGATAGAAGTGCCTACGTCGCAGCGTAAAGAATATTTCAGATTGATGTGAAATTCACTGAGTAATTTAGCATTGTGATTTCCATAAACCAATTAGACACAAGAGACCAAGAGTCACGCTATACAGTTAGAAAACCATTGAACTTTTTACGATTCAATTTGCTCAGTAGGTACGTACTGTCACGGGATGTTCAAATGCTACCAGCTTAAATACCCAGAAAACTAAGAAGAAAAAATACTCACTCGATGCACAAATTCTATTACTCTGAAAATTTTCTCGAAGGAAACGCTTCGGCCCCAAGAAATTGTATTAATTACAATTTTTTTCATTCCATTTTTCGATGTTTTGATCAGTTTCATTTTTATTTCATACTAAATGGCATCAAAATCATTGTGTTTATTTTTTTCTATCATGTTTGATATATCTAGAAATGTGTTTCTTTCCTAAAAGAACCGATACCTACATATTATACCCATTATCGATAAAGTCCAAATTTCACTCGTTGTAAACAACTACGCCAATGTCTAAGCCAACCACGTGAAAGGAAGCAATAATGGGTTTGTTCCAACAACACATTTGACCGATCAGAAATTGGTCAGAAGCAGTCAGAAGCATGCGCAAAATGAATATTGGAAAGCGAAATTCTTTTTGCGCATGCCTCTGGCCAATTTATAATCGGTCGAATATGTTGTTGGAACAAAGCTAATAACTAGAACTAGACCTCCCTATTCAGCGTGTTTCCGTAACCGAAACTGCTTTCCAAAACCTCATGCCTCATCACCATCTGTCCGTTAGGGGCTGAACTAAAAATGTCGGTAAGTTGCGACGTATTTTATGAAACTGGTTCAAATGGTGGGAAATGCCGCCAAATTCCCAATTCCAATTGCATTTTGCAAGGAAGCATTCTAACAGTTTGATTTTTTCAGAATATACGTAACTTTCACAGGGCTTTCGGTTGAAATAATGGAAATGCCTTGTTTCCGAATTAATTTTGAAAATATAAATATTTTTTTTTGGAAAGTTTGAAAAAAGATGGAATTTTTTTATATTCTTTCCAAAATTCAACATTTTTTCAATAACTGTGCCAAATTTGAACTCAAGATCTCTTATGGTTTCCAAATGCAATTGGAAATGAACATGGAAGGCACTGATCGCCGACCATAAAAACACATAATTACACGGATTTTTTCAGAAAGATATTCAGCTGTTCTGTTCGTACCTAATACCTCACCACAGAAATGAATTTAACTGTGAAAAGTAGCTTGAATTTTTGTTTTTAATGATTTTTGTGAATGATACCTAGGTATATTTTTAAACTCCAGTTGTAGTCGCTCATCATATGTATAGCAAAAACTAAAGCTGATAAACAGTGGCGGATCTAGGGGATCTTCGGGTGATTTTAACCTAATAAAAAAGTGCATGCCAAAATTATGATTCAGACACTCATTTAATTTTTTATAATTTCCGCAGTTATTTTGGGGAAGGGGGCTCCAGCGGAAACCCCTCTCCCCAAATCCGCCAGTGTGATAACAACGAGTGGCACTCGATCACAAAGTGTATATATTTTTCTATACCCTACAATGTTCACATAATAATAATATTTCATTTCCGAAATGCACAATAGTACAAATAGAAAAAGTCATGGTGTTACAAATACAAAATTACAAAGTACAAAATGATTCATCTCACAATGAAAAGTATTCATTCAATTTATAGACGTTTTTGTCGATTAAAAACATTTTTAAATAGTGTTTAAAACTGCTCAGTGTCGGAATTTTCTTCACTTCCGTAGGAAGTTTGTTATAAATTCTTAGGCGTAAATGGAGCCACGACTTGACACAAATGTCATACTTGAAGAAGGGAACATAAAAGTTCCTATTTTGTCTAGTATAATAGTTGGGAATGGAAGAGTTCAAAATCAAGACATTTTTATTAGTGCAAATATGTAGACAAATTTCAAAAATGTATAATCTACAGAAAGTTAAAATTTCGAAACTTTTGAAGATCTCCCTGCATGACTTGCTGTTAATAACATTAGCCAATATTCGAATAATCCTTTTTTGGACAATAAAAACATTCGGTGCTTGAATTGAAGCACCCCATGAAGAGATTCCATATTTCAAACGTGATTGGACCTGGGCATAATATACTTGTACCAATTGAGGTAGAGACAGTACAGTTGTCAGATTTCTGAAAAGGTAGCAAATAGAATTTAAGTTGCTGATGAGGAAATTGCAATGGCGTTTCCAGTTGAGGTGCTCATCAATAAATACTCCTAAAAACTTCGTAGACTCAACATTCTCCAATAAGTTTGAGCTGATGTTTATTTCAATTTTGTTGCATATTCTTTGCCGGTTATAAAACCGTATCATATGAGTTTTGGAACTGTTAAAATACAGGGAATTTTTGTTACACCATGCTGACAGATTACCTAAATTCTCCTTACAGGACTCATACAATTTCTCATCAGTTTTTTCACTGACGATCATCGACGTGTCATCGGCATATCTCATGGAGGTTGCATTCTTTGCAATATCATTCAAATCATTGGTATACAGTAAAAACGATATGGGCCCTAACACGGATCCTTGAGGCACTCCTATATTGATAGGAGAATGTTCAGACTTTTTTTGCATAATACATGAGCTAATTCTTGTCGTAACACTAACGAATTGTTCTCTGTCAGAAATGAATGACTCGATCCAGTCAAATGCCACTCCTCGAATTCCATACGCATATAGTTTATCCAGAAGGACATCATGCTGGACGCAATCAAACGCCCTACTCAGGTCACAGAACACCTCAACCGGACATTCATCGCGCTCTATCATATACATGGGTTTGTCGAAAACGACAGCAATGCTGTAGTCGTATGCCACTGTAATCGGTCTATAGTTCTCTACTAAATGACTATCGTGTTTCTGGAATATTGGAATAACTTTACCCAGTTTCAAACTCTTCGGAAAGGCCCCCTCAACAAAAGATAGATTCACCAAAAAAACCAAAGGCTGAATAATAATATGAATGATTTTCTTCAACAGAAACATGGGTACCTCATCTGGACCTGAGGAAGATTTATTTTTCATTTCACGACTGAGCAAGGCGAGTAATTCCGTCTCAGCAAATGGTTCTAAGAAAATTGAATTATTGTTCATTATATAATTGGTATCAAATGAAGTTGAATGACTAATTTTGTTAAATATCTGATGAGAAGCGTTTACGAAATATGAGTTGAATAAATTCCGATACAACTTGCCAAAGTGCCTTCGACTCATTAGCAGAATGGGCAATTTTGTTACGAAAATAATTCTTTTTTGAACTCTCAACTAATTTTTTTTGTGAGCTATCTTAGACATTTTAAACGCATTGTCTGAATCTGGATATCTCAACCTCAACTGGTACAAGTCTTTCAGTTTGGAACTAGATATTCTTATTTCGTTAGTGATCCACTCAAGCGAGTTGTCTTTAGGACGAATTTTTCTCAGACTAAAATGTTTTTCAAAGTAAAAAGGAAAAGTCTCGAAAAATGTTTCAAATGCTTCTTCGTCCACAGAAGAACACTCATAAACCTCCGTCCATAATTCATTGAGCAATTCCGAACAGAAATCTTAAATATTCTCGTCGCTGAAGCGACGACAAAATTGTACATCCCGATGTACATTTGGTGCTGTACAGTCGATCTGCCCAATTCCTGACTCCAACAAAATCGTGCGAACCGACCACTTGTCTCAAGTTGAAGGATTTCATCAAATTTTCCAGATTGAACACTTGCAAATTATCATGATCTTTAATTGAAGCATCGAGAGTGAAGTCTCCATTCAAAATAATTTTCAATGTCGGCTCGAAAAAGTGTTCTAGAATCTGAGTGATTATATTTAAAAATTCGTCAATATCTCCGTCCGGAGATATATAACAGGTCATTACCAAAACAGTCGTATCCAAAAAATAATTTGTACACCGTAGAGCACACACCTCACAAACCTTTTCTTTACAATATTTGCTTAGATCTATACTTGTGCATGTGAGTTCTTTTTTTGCAAATAGCGACGCTGCCACATTTGAACATTTTTCTGCAATAATAGCTGATCAAACGATAATTTTCAATAACTTTACTTTCTATACTGTTTGAAGTAGCGTGAGTTTCAGAATTACAAATGAAATTTAAATGCGACTCAACTGTATCAACTTCTAATGAATTTAAAGACTCAATGTTCAGAGATTGAGCATTCAAATATACATACTCAAAGAAATAGTTAAAATTCTGAACTTCACTAAGTCTTTTTTTCGTAGGTACCTACTGTAATGTTCGGAATGTTACGTTACACAAAAGTGAAACAGGCCAATCTGCATATTTTTGAGAATGAAGCACCAATCGAACAAAAACGTATCAAAACACTACCTGCTTTATTGCCTTAAAATTGATGGTAGATGTAAAATGTAACGAAATCTGCGAAAGAAGAAAAAACTACTTCGGAATACCGAGCGATCGACAAGACTAACCGGCAAAAACTGGCCATAATTTTATATTCATTTGATGTAAACCTTTAAATTTTTTAATGAATATGCGTTCCACTTACCTTTGCTGGTATAACTGAGAAGTAAAATTTATTTCCTCTTTGACTAACACAATATAACATTAATTAAAAAGTTATTGTTTTCTAACATAAAACAATGCTGATGGGGTTGAAAAAGAGTTAATTATTCTCTCAAGTTGGTCTGGTTTCACGTGCATGTGTTTCTTTTCTAGAGGGTTGTCTAACTTTCAGGTTGTTTTAGGTGGGTGCAATTTCTTCAAGAGATGACAAAAAATAATCGATTTTCATTTGAACCGTTTATTATTTTCTCATAATCGATTAAGTATAAACGATTCTTACATAAATATTATTCGATTTTCAAGAAATCGACTATCGATTACATAAACTACGCGTTCAAATCGATTTTTATAAATAGCGCCATCTATGCAAAGGATAAATGAACTTGAAATAACAAGTAACAAATGTGGCAGCTCTGTCGCCTAGCTCACGGCTTACGCCACAGCGGCTTGGCGTTGTACAAAAAAGATGCCACGACGAGAGGGGATTCCGAAGAACTTTCAATATACTTATTATTATTATATCAATATATACATAATAACCAACCAAAATTGACGTTACAGCTGTAGCTCACCTAAATAAATTATTTATTGTTTTTTATATAGAAAATAAATGTAAAATAAAAATAAGGGAAGATTTGTTCGATATTATTTAGTTTTTGAGAACATAACGTAATCGTTTAGGATTTTAATTATTGTTTTAAGTATTTTTATTTCAATGGCGTGGCAAATGAAAATTGGAACTGGACATTTATGGCAATTTTTTTATTTGATACTGTTACGATATTCCTTGGGTTCGTCGATTAAAACTCCAAACAACACTAAACTACTTTTATTTCAACTTTCTATCACAACACAATACAATCACTTAAACTGCTCCGCTAACTTTTCAATGCTCTATACTAAACACTCTGATAAACTCTCTCTGATATAAACTCTCTGTTATACAAATTCTGCCGTCGCGGTGAACGACTCCCGTTTATATAGGGGCTCATACAGTGGAGAATCATCCAGACAAATCCTGACAATCGAATATTCTGGGTGAGCCGCGATCACGCAGGTACAATCTTTCCTCGAACTGTCGCACCAATTTGCATCCATAGGCGCCAGGACTTTTACGTTTTACTTTACGTTTTAGTTCTTGAGACAATAAGTTTTATTATAATGAAACGTTTACTGGTAATTTGTATGAAACATAAAATTTGGTTTCTTTACACGTGAGAATAAGTTACTAACTCACTCCACGCGAAATCGCGGCATATGTAGGATGTGACGTTGAAGTTTCGCGTGGATCTTTTGCTCTTTATTGATCCACGCTATTTTCGCGTGGACATTCTATTTAATTTGATTCAAATATGTAATTCGAGAAAAATATTTTGTCATTTACTACCCATTCCGCAAATTTATTCGAAAATTTACAAGAGTAGAGTGGGGTTGAGGGGGGTTTTTCTGGGAAAAAAATTTTATGGGCATATTTGTTGTTCTTTTTTTTCGATTCAAATATATAATTTGAGAAAAATATTTTGTCAATTACTACCCATTCCGCAAATTTATTCGAAAAATCACAAGAGTAAACTGGGGCCGGGGGGAGTTTTTCGAGAAAAAAATTCTATGGGCATATTTGTTGTTCTTTTTTTTCGATTCAAATATGTAGTTTGAGAAGAATATTTTGTCACCGATTCAAATATGTAGTTTGAGAAAAATATTTTGTCATTCACTACCCATTCCGCAAATTCATTCGAAAAAACACAAGAGTAAAGTGGGATCGAAGGGGTTTTTTTCGGGAAAAATCAGCGCATCATTCGGGTATGTTCGGAGAGTGTGGGTGTTACGAAATGTGGGCATAACGAAATGTGGGCATAACGAAATGTGGGTGTTACGAAATGTGGGCATAACGAAATGTGGGTGTTAAGCACTTTGGGTGTTACGCACTGTGGGTGTTACGAAATGTGGGTAGAACGAGATGCTCCCGTCGATCATAAAGTCAGAGTGTACTTCGGGTGTGACGTCATGGAAATCGACGCTCTCGCCTGGGCGTTCGCTCTGGGTATCTAAACTCACCCCAAGATAACGTAGACCCGTAAACAAGTTCTTGACGTAAACGTAAACAAGGCAAAACTACGCATGCGCAGCTGTCAATTTGTACGTTCATGTCATAGATCTTATATGCTACGCTAGATACGGCATCCTGTAGTGTTTGATATAAGAGGGGTACAGTAGAGAGGGGGTGAAGGGGTAATAGCGTACTATGATCCAGTGGCGTAAATATTTTAGGGATTTTGAATGTTGAGTATCAGTCAGAGGCATGTGTAACTTGAAACAAATGAACAAGTTGCATATCGGTTATGATGAATTAATAGAATTAAGGTCGGTAAACAGTAAAAATAAATATTACTTTTCATTTTACACTTTGCAGAATGAAACCAGAGAATATATATATATATATATATATATATATATATATATATAATGTGGTGGTGAGAAGGTTTCCGTAACTGGTTTTATGAACTGGAAAATCCATATATAAAAATCTATCTTCAGACATTATAAATAACAGTTATGTCAATGAAACCTCGTTATTATAACAAAAAACTTGATAGATACGTTAAAAAATTAAAAACTTGCTGATGAACATTGTTTATATTTCATGAAAGATATTTGACAATCAATGTGTGGTTGTTTACATGTTTACATTGAATTTGTTAATTTTTGATACATTGTTTATATTTCATAAAAGATATTTGACTTTCAATATATGGTTATTTACATGATTGCATTGAATTTGCTAATTATTGATAGTAGTATTTGCCACTTTTGGCAGATTTCCTTCTACGAAATATTAATTTTTCATTTTCCATATATTTTTTAACACTGTTATTTTGAGAAATGGATTTTATTGATTTTTAAACAGTATATTTTTTGTTAACAAATTTCTTACTCTACAAGCTACATCATCTTTCAGCTAGAAAGTTGAATTCGTATTGTAAAATAATTTTTTAGTATCAATTTCGTGAGTTGTAGAGGATGCCAGGATTGATAGGATTATCCCAAACGACTTCAAAGATATGGGCAAAAAACTTCCTCATATGTTCGATAAGTGCAACGTAGACTTCGAACTCTTTGAATCTGGTCTAGTCTCTGTCATGCTCATTAGGTGAATGAGAAACATTTTTGCCCATATCTTAAAAGTCAATCCCATCAATCCTGCTATCACTGGATTTTTAATGATAGCCTCTAACCGAATATGAAAGAACATTGAAAAATCCATTGCAAAATTATATTGACGACATCATTGTTGAGACAGTGATGACCACATTACATTTGAAAGTAAAAGATAGGTGAGCAATTGAACATAAAAATCGACCTGTCAGAGGACTTTTACGAAATATTTTCGGTTTGGGCAATAATGAATTTATTCGTTATTTATGAATTTCACTGTATATTTCTAAAATGTGCACCATGAGATTACTTACATCGATGATTGCCTCAGCACTAGTGCTGAGAAAATTGTTTTTCTTGAGATGCATCATTTTTTTTTTGTAAGTAGCCAGTCTCATTTCAAACGAAATATTTGCCGTTTCTGATTGTTGAAGACTACTCTTTGATTCAAGAGACCCTTCTGGGCTATTTTTCATTTCCTTTTGTATACTTGAGACCTATTCCTCTTTTTTTGTGATTTTACTGTCTTTAAAGCAGATTTCCTACAATACAAAAACATTCAATGAAACCAAGATGCATATAACCCTGGTGCGTTGATTTATACCTGAAAAATCGTAGTCATAAACTCTCGATATCTGGCATTCTTGATTTTGAAGAAATATAGCTGAAGAAATCCCTTCGAGAGTTTGTCACCAGAGGCGCACGTCACGAATGTGGTTTCGAAGCCTACCCTGATCCACTGAAATTTTAATCTGTGATGCCGTGAACGTCAACGGTCCCGCCTTTCGATTAAATCAAATTTATAGGTTATGTCATGAACCATAACTTATGATGCTTTTTCCTTTCGCTTTCAAGTTGATGAAATATGAATCAAAATCTCTGTGAATGTGATTTTTAATGTTCCTAATCAATGGTTGTGAGTGAAACTGGGAAGTATAATGGATATCTGAGGAACCGAAGATAGGTAAGTAATTTTTCCTCTTTATTCATAGTTTTCAAAAAATGAAAGGTAGGTAATTTTAAAGTGATTACGAGCCGATGATATGAGGGAAGTAATACATGTTACGCGAGCGATTTATTATGAGTTTCGTACAGGTGATTAGTGAATTGAATCGTGCACTCCTCAAATGATGTATATCATTTCAAATCGATTTGAGTTGTTCAAGGTATACCTATTTTGGTTTTGGTACTTATTTCAAAAATTATCTTTTTATTGAAAAGATAATTGATACATTTTCCAACAATAAGGAATCATTTACTTGCGTTACTTTATGAAGATGGATCGTAGATTCTGCACTAACACCACAAATAATGCAAAAATGATTCATAATGAATCTAACTATCAGTAAAAAATCAAACACGAACTGTAACAATGAACAAATGAAAAGAACACAAACAAGTAAAACGTCAAGGAAACAATAAGAACTAGGTACAATTAAGATTTTGATTTTATTATAGGAACTTCCAGATACATTCAAATTCAAATTGAAGTGTCAAACTTTTAAAAAAAATTGATAGGTTTCTATTAGACGAACTTGGCCTTACATATTTTGTATACTGATGATTCTATTGGTGACGAAAAATCCCGCGAGGATTCAGCCAATAAGACCGTCGGTATCGACATTCACTCGTAAGCTGTCGCCTGGTTGGAAATGTAGCCTAAGAAAATCGCATTTGTATCACTACCTGTGTCACTACCTACCGTCAAAAAATATAATCTCTGGCTTCAGTTTCTCAGATCGAGAGGATTTGACTAAACAAAAGCATATCGGTCAACGCACCAGGGTTAAATGCATCTTGAATGAAACCTTAAATAGTAAGCGGCAAGACTCTAATATGTATCTTGTAATATGTGGCCTTTTATTCCGTCTCTGTTTCTGATGCAGTTAGGGTTGAAGATGATGCAGGAGAATCATTTGGAGAAGCCATTTCAAATCTTTTCCAGGAGTAATTGGAATTTCCCCTTCAAATGGTAGTCTAAAAAAATTTTTTAATTAAATATTTTATAACCCCACTCACTCTCTCTGGAATTCATAATAAGGTTCGATTTATTCTTGAATTTACCACTTAGTTTGTTTTTGTAATACACATTCCAATGGTACATCATTTCCCTTATCGGCTTCTGAAATACTAGCAGTGTTTGGTGATTTTTCATCATTCTCATCAGGAACTAATTCAACAGTTGATTTGTTCCTGCAGAAAAGGTATTGAAATTTATGTTGATTCTATAGTTACCACCTTGTTACTTCAAAAATAGAATGAACATGAAATAAATAATGTAAAATTTTAAGAGTAATTCATAATACCTTTCAATATTCATCAGCTGCAATATTCATAGAGGAATTGGTTTAGTTCCATCTACAAAAAACCTCTTGCCAGCTGGTGAAGATCGTATACTTTCTACTGAAAAGTGATCAGAGCACAAAACTTCATATACAGGTATATTATATATCTCCAAACTGTTAAGACGTGTGTGACTCGGCTCCCTTGATGAAGTGAATTAAGTGGCATCCAAAGTTAGCGGTTGGAAGAAAACTGAGTAGAGTGAAGGACTATATACCCAGAATAGAATTACACATACCAGTGAGTTCACATATAATCAGATAACTTGAATAATTCGATAAACTTCATATTTCTATCAATCCTCATCCGTATTTCATCTTTCGAGAGAAAGTTTTTTTTTGCCATAAAACATAAAAACAAGCTATGAAAAACAAGCCCGATAAGGTAGTACTCGAATACACCGAATAACATTAGCACGGGAGATGAATGAGGAAAAATTGATGAAGTTCATAGCAGAGTCCAACAAAAAACAAACTGAGGACCTCAAAAAGCATTTCGAGTCGGAAATTACAAAAGTAACCAACGCCCTGGAAGAAGAGAGAAAAAAAAGAGAGGACATTGAATTGAAATATAACGACCTGAGTAAAAAATATGAAATTTTGGAGAGATCCTTGAGAAAAAACAATATAGTAGTTTTTGGTTTGGGGATCGAGGAAAACGATGAACTATTGAGCAAAACCCTATCCACACTGAATGAAGTTTTGGATCTGAACATCACGATTTCGGATATAAATAACATCTACCAGATTGGTAACAGTAGCCCTAAACCAATTATTTTGAAATTTGTTTCATTTGTGAAGAAAGTTGAAGGACTCAGAGCTTGCAATAAACTCAAAGGAACGTCCATTGCCATTGCCGAGGATTTAAATGTCAAGGAAAGGAACGAATTGAAAACTTTGAAAAAACATCTCAAACAAGCAAGAGCAAAACAACAACAGGCCCATATAAGAGGAGGAAAGCTATATATTGACGGTTATGCCTACAAAGCAGAAGAGCTCGAAAGCATCGTGATCGATTCCGAAGAAGTGGAAGTAAACCAACTAACCCCTATTCAGACTACGAATTCAGTTGGCAGCTCTGGATCACCTCAAGTACCAAGAGACAACCTATCCGAGAAGAATCCGAACAAGAACAAGCCACTTGAACCCAAAGAGAGACCCAAGAGAACCCAATACTCCCAAAAGCAAAAATAATAAAAAAATAGGGATCTACCATTTAAGCAAAAAAAAAATTATAAACAAAATAATCAAAAACCGTTAGAATGTATGTATTTGTATTTTACTTGAACATATGAGAACATTGTAATCATTTGAACACCAATCCAAAATTGTATTAGAAAATTTTTATCATAGCGTTGATTTCTATCTTTCCTCATGGATCAATACATCAGAGACTTCGAGGCGCCCACTATCGAAACACTTGAGTTTGACTCATTTAACTGTATGTTAAGTACTTTGTACACGGTTCAGGAAAAAAAGTACGAAAACTTTTCAATCATCCATAGTAATATCCAAAGCGTGCACAGGCATCTCGACGAATTTCTATGCAGCATATCTGAGGTCCAAGATAACGTCGAATGCATAATACTCACGGAAACCTGGAACATAAAAGATGAAGATTTGATTTCTATAGATAATTACAACTTGATACATAATAATGATATGACCGTAAATAGAGCTGATGGTGTGATAATTTATTTAAAAAAAAATATCAACTTCGAAAAGAATTTCCATAAAATTGGGGAAAGATTTGGGATATTTGTCGAGCTGAAAATCGATAACAAAAACCTTGCCATCCTTGCAACCTACCGATCACCTTCCACATGCCCCCATGAATTCATAATTGATCTCGAAAACTTCTTAGAAAATATTAATTACAACAATATTGATTTCTTTATCATTGCTGGAGATATGAATATAAATATCAAAGACGTCGCTAATATCTGTACTGGAGAATATTTGAATATCCTATACGAAAGAGGTTTTTCATCGCTGATCAACAACTACACCCGCGTTACACCACATTCTAAATCATGTATTGACCATATTTTTATCAGAATAAAGCAGGAAAATTATGACAATGTTACCTCAAGTATAATAAAAACAAATATTACCGATCACTATACCACTTCAATGAAATTACGACTGTCTGAAACGAATAATAAAATCCAAAATGAGGAATTTTCAATTGAAGAAATAAATTACGAAAAACTCAAAAGCTTATTGCAGAACGAAACATGGCATAATGTGTACGAATGTAACGAAATAGAAAAAGCAACGTCTAACTTTCAACAAATCATCAAAGCCCATATAAAAAATTCCACTATACCCCAAAAAAAAGTTTTCCGGAAAAAGAAACCACGGATCACACAAGGCATAATCAAATCAATCAAACACAGAGACCAACTTTATCAAGAATATTTGAGATATCCATCAGAGAACCATAAATTTAGATACAAGAGTTACCGAAACTTTCTTACTAAAATGATAAAGAAATCCAAATACAAATATTTTTCGGATCAAGTGATCCAGAATGTCAATAATTCCAAAAAATTGTGGAAAATTGTTAACAACTTTTCAGGCAAAAGTAAGAATAATAAATCCAATGAAATAAACAAAATAAAGCTAGAAACAGGGGAAGTAACAGAGGAACCAATAAAAATAGCTAATTCACTGAACGACTATTTTTCAAATGTAGGGGCAAATCTAGCTGCACATCCCTCATGCAGTTGATGATGAGACAAAAAATGAAATAATAGATAAAGATAGAATTTTTAAATCGATGTTTTTAGAAGAAGTAGGTATTGACGAAGTGGCTAAAACAATAAATGAACTTAAAAACCATAAAGCACCAGGACCGGACGGAATAACAAATGAAATTTTGAAATCAAGCAGTGAATTTATTGTAGAGCCCTTAACTTACTTGTTCAATTTATCATATTCAACTGCTAAAGTACCAAGTCATTTTAAATGGGCGATAGTGAAGCCCGTGTTCAAAAAGGGTAGTAAACTGGACGCGAGCAACTATCGCTCAATATCATTGACGTCAGCGATATCAAAAGTATTTGAGAAGATCCTGAAAAAACGAATAATTGATTACCTAGACAAGAATCAAATCATATCCTCTTCCCAATTCGGCTTCAGAGAAAATACTTCAACCTAAGATGCAATCGCGCTTCTGGTTGCCAGGGTCTACCGGGCGGTGGATTCCAGTCGTCCCTGCTTAGGAGTGTTCGTTGACCTGGCGAAGGCTTTTGACACAGTTTGTCATCAGCTTTTGCTGGAAAAACTCGAGCGCTTAGGGATGCGGGGGGGAGTCCTCAGCCTGATAGAAAGTTACCTTGACAATAGAAAGCAGAGTGTAGAAACAAATAAAGTTCGTAGCGAGGAAAGAACTGTACAATATGGAGTACCACAAGGCACCGTCTTAGGACCTGTATTGTTTCTCATTTATATAAACGATCTATTGAAAATAAATAGTACTGGTACAGTTTTTTCCTTCGCCGACGATACATCACTAATCTATGAAGGAAACTCTTGGGAAGAGGTGGGTGATAAAACTGAGAGAGACTTGAAAAAAATAGTTGCGTGGTTTAAAACAAATCTACTTACGGTCAACATTGAGAAAACGAAAATAATACCGTTTACATCATACGAATCTAACCTACCAACCTTCACCATCAAAATAGGACAGGAAAGTATCACACTCACCTCCAAAGTCAAATACCTCGGTATCTATGTTGACAGCTGTCTCAAATGGAACATTCAAATATCAGATATTTCAGCTAAACTAAGATCCCTCATTATCAAATTCTATCAATTCAGAAACTTCCTCCCATTCGCCAAACTAAAAATATTATATCACGGGCTAGCTGAGTCTCCGATTCAGTACGGGATCATAGGATGGGGTGGAGTGCGATATTCCCACGTTCTTCCGTTGGAAATCCTGCAAAAACGATTACTTAAGATCATATTGAAAGTATCCCCACGCTATTCCAGTGAACAATTATTCAAAGACGCGAAAGTTTTGGACGTTAGACAGTTATACGCAAAAAGTATATTGATATTCTACAAAAAAAAACGATATTACGTACCACTTGTAGCTCATAACTATAATACAAGAGGACAACAAAATGTTTACTTACCTAGAGCTGTGAAATCAATCGGGCAAAGATATTTTGCATATGTTGGGCCTCGACTGTTGAACATTATTCCTGAACCGCTGAAAGATTTTCTGTCTGCAAATGTTTTCAAAAAGAAAGTTAAAAAATGGTTACTTTCCATGGACAGAAAAATAATTCATTCCCTCATCATTTCCGTTAACTGATGCCTAGGATATATACATGTATATATATGTCCGTGTATGGATGTGTATTTGTGTGTGTGTATATATTTATATGTATATATGTGAGTATATAAGCATGTATGTATGTGTATATATTGATTATAAATAGTGGGATTTTCATTTAGTATTAGTAACATTATCATTCCTCTCTATTTTGAAATGTCACATTAAAAAAAATAAGACTAAGTCTTAAAAATCGCATACTGGACGAAATTGCTCATGGACAAGTTCATCGGAACTTTTTTGAGTATTTTTCCGTTTATTTGTCATCTGATGTCTACTTATTTAGTGCAACTCTTTATTTATTTAATGTATTCATTATGATGTGGAATAAACGTTATTATTATTATTATTATTATTATTATTATTATTATCTGTCGTCTGTCGTCTAAACAAATTATTATATAATTATTATTATTATTTTCGTCAAAACAAATCTAGTCGGGTCCGTACTCCCCACTGCTCCGACCCAGTGGGCGAACGCGCTAGTAAAATTAACCAATGACCACTCCCCGCACCGCGGGGTGAGTGGTCACTGGCTCCGAGAATCGTGAGTCCTGAGCAGACGCAACGAACCGAGAATAACGGCCTTCTGCATGCGGCCGGCCAAGATCTCTGCCGCATTACGGCATGCCGGTATGATCTTGAGCTCCGAGAGTAGCGTTGGTCTGGAACCACCGAGAACACCTATAATCAGAACCACTAACTTGACAGAATAGTTCGGGTGGAGCCTGCGGAGTTCGTAAAGTAAATCCTGGTACTTTGTCCGTTTTTCCTCCTCTTTTCGGACGATATTCGTTTCGGCAGGGGCCGAAAACTCAATAACGAATATCGTCTTACTTCGGTGGTCGAAGAGGACTATATCAGGCTTATTGGCCTGTATTTGCCTGAGGGTGGGGAATGAAAAGTTCCAAAAAATTCGACACCTTTCATTCTCCACTACGGACTCAATATCCCCTGGAGCGTAAGGCAGCACCGGTGTCCTGTCTATTTCATACGAGTGCCGAAGAAAATAGTACAGCACTCGTAAGGCCGCGTTATGGCGATGGATATAGGCCGAGACCGCATAAACTGCACAAGATGACAGCAAATGCATCAAAGTCTCGGGCGCCTGTCGGCAGGCCCTGCATCTAGTATCAGGGACCTCTATACCCATCACGCGGCTCCGGTAGACTAGGGTGTTGAAGACACCGTCTTGGCACGCCATGATAAACCCTTCAGTCTCCGACTTCAGCTCACCTGACCTGAGGAAGGCAAATG
Source organism: Zygogramma bicolorata (assembly GCA_032362365.1). Taxonomy (NCBI): domain Eukaryota; kingdom Metazoa; phylum Arthropoda; class Insecta; order Coleoptera; family Chrysomelidae; genus Zygogramma; species Zygogramma bicolorata. The sequence continues at coordinate 82,455 of JAVJAQ010002056.1, forward strand.
TCAGCTTAACAGACAAGCCATGGTCCTCGATGTTCTTAAAGAAGACTCCATGCATGGGCTTGTCTGTATGCAGCTGCAGCATTTTAGCATTCTCTGCAGCCTTGATGTGAGCTTTTCTCCGAGCGGGCTCCAACTCGGTGACAGAGAGTTGGTTTACCCGCTCGGTGTCGAAGACTATATCAAGTTCATCAGCGGCGCGCCTTGCTGCCTTGAATAAAAAGGCTCCGATTCCTGCATGTTCATGATCTCGGACCATGCAGTTTAGGGGATCCGAACTCCTGATGACTCTACAGGCTCCATCCAGCACCATTCTGTTGTGGAGACACTCCAAACTCAAAAGTCCACGGCCCCCTTGTTGTCGGAGGAGATATAACCGTGGAACGGACGATTTGGGATGCATGCTTCTGTGCATATGCATCATTTTGCGAGTCTTCACGTCAAGTTGCCGCAACTCTTCCTGAGTCCACTTGACTACTCCGAAGGAGTAGAGTAGAATCGGAATGGCAAGCATGTTGGTGGCAGAAACTTTGTTCTTGCCCGACAGCTCTGAGGACCAGATCTGCCGTAGTTTCTGCCTATACTTGCCACGGAGAGCATTTTTCACCGAGTCCACCTCTTGGGTGTGGCGTTGTTCCACACCCAAATAGGTGTATGTCTCTCCGGCATTCAAATGATGTAGAATGCTTCCGTCTACGAGTTGGGCATCCTCAGCGAAATCCTCGCATCGTCCTCTTTTGAGATGAACCAGTGCACATTTGTCGATCCCGAATTCCATACCGACAGCATGCGTGAACTCCTGCACCACCCTGAGGGACTGCTGTATATCCCTTTCTCCAGAAGCATAGAGCTTAAGGTCATCCATATAGAAAAGATGGGTGACCTTATGCCTCCGGTTTCCAGGGGTGCCGCAGTTATATCCCCGGGTTTTCCTGAGCGCAACGGACAATGGCATTAGTGAGATGCAGAAGAGAAGAGGGCTGAGGGAATCTCCCTGGAAAACACCTCTTCTTATGATGACCGGCTCTGTTTGGATCCTGCTTTCACCTGATGTTATGGTGAAGCGGGTCCTCCAGAGCGGCATCAGTTGTTCGATGCATCTCACTATTTGATCGGGTATCGCAAGGCACTCGAGTAAGTACAACAACAACTCATGTGATGTTGTATCGAATGCCTTGCGATAGTCGATCCAGGCCATAGAAAGATTCCGCTTATACTGCACGGAGTCCTGCGTGATACATCTATCAATCAGCAGGTTCTCCTTACAGCCCGCGGAACCCCTCTTCGACCCTTTTTGCTCATATATCCGTTCGAACACCGGGTCAACTGCTTGGAGAGTACGCATATACAAGATGCGTGTAAACATCTTGTAACACGTATTCAAGCATGCTATCGGTCTGTAATTCTTAGGATCCGACAAATCTCCGTTCTTCGGGATTAGCACGGTTCGCCCCTCGACAAACCATTCCGGAATCAGCTGCTCTCCATTCAGCCAAGAACTGAATAAAATTATAATTTATGTATAATGCGACCACTATTCTTTAAACTAATTGTCCACAGTAAAAACTTTCAGAAATATTATAAAAACACACGATAAAGACAAATATCAGCATATAAATCTGACAACAACTCCGAAAACAGAATTCGAAATTTGTCAAACTGGCTGTAAGTAGCGCCAACATTTAAAAACGACCAATCAAATGCATAGTACGCTTGACCCTCCCCAGACCTACCAAAACAGTAACCTAGGTACCTTATCTAGCGTAGCATATAAGATCTATGGTTTATGTTAACGTTCATGGCAGCACTTCAACTCTCTATTGGTATCATGTTTTAAGATCGAAGCGACAGTGCGGATAAAAGTCGAACTAGCGAAAGTCAATAGTCGAGATTTGTTGTGGTTATTTGTATTCAATCATTCTTGTTTAGACCGGTGTAGTTATACATTGTGAAGTTTATAGTTCAAAAATCCGCCTAATAAATGATGAAATCAAACCACTTTCTCATATGTGAACAAAGCAAACTACTGACTAGTTATAGTTCAGATTTGTACACCAGATGTCGTATCGCTTGTCCTGCATTGCGAATAAACGAACGGGTTTTGTTCTGAGCTTTTGGAACGAGTAACACAACCTGATATTTAGTATTTATTTTATCTTTTTTATTTTTATCCACATTCGCCATGTGGATTGTTCATATGAAGCTTTTGTTGAATATGAATGTAGGTATGTAGGTTGAATTTTTATGTTTTTTTTACAATTTTTATAGGTATGAGATGAGGTTGATTCAAGATATGAATACTTTCAAGATCAGGCTTGGCCTGGCATTCCATAATTTCATCCATCAATGAAGAGCATAGGAAAAGTTTCGTTTTGTATTCTCGTGGGATGAAAAGAAAAACTATGAAACTGTTCGAAAGGAGTCCAAGTTTTCCAATGCTGCAGAAAATATTGAACACGCTCTACATTAGGTATATCCTTGGAGTATTCAAACGAGTGAATGAGATACGTTTGTCTTTTTGGAATGGGAAAATGAACTGAAAATTTGTCAACACTAATGTATCACCATTCAGTATTCGGAATGGGAGTCAACAAGGATTGCAGATTAGTGCAAATTGCACTAACCATGTCCTCACCTGAGAACAAGTTAAAAGGGTCCTAAGGCTTTCCAAATGATAACGAGTATGTGAGGTTTTTCTGCTACATTTTGAATTTTTAATACTTTTAAGATGCAATGGTTGTTGGAGTGGTACGGCTTGTAGAAAGGAAGAAATTTTCACATCAAGATTATAGATGGAAGATAATGAAGTTTGCTGAATACTGAATGAAGACAATGTTTGTATTCACATTCATCATTTAGATGTGTGAGATTTGTTTTATTCAAATAAAGTATACAAAAATAAGCATACCCAGTGGAAGTTCGGCGTACTGCGCACCAAGGGTCTACGTTTAAGAAAAAAGTAGGGTTCTAAATGTTTTATGAAAAAAAAAACGTTTTTTTTTCTGTACCCGGTAAAATATTATCAAAATCCATGTAGTTAGTAGATAGGTGCATGTGATTAAATTAATAGGTGAAAAATTATTGATTATTATTATAATATGAATGAAATGAATTTTTTCAGCGAGAATAAATATCTGAATAGAGAAATAAGAAAACTCCTGTGCAGATAAATTCTGGATTTTCGACTGTTCCTTTCCCAAGTCTATGCATTGAAGAATACTAAAATTATCATTGAAAAATCAGCAAACACCTGAACAGAAATCAATCAGAAAGGAATGCAATAAACATATTTTGAAAATTATGAAAACACCCTTCAATCAGAATGTGAAAAAGCTAAGACAGATGATGTAATTATTTTTTGGGTATGTGGAAATCAATATAGTACATTTACTAATAGCAATAAGACAATTCAGAATGATAACAAATTTTTTTATTCAAAAATAAAACATGTGGGTACATAGGGAAAACTGTCCTGAAAACTATTCATAATCGTCCCCATTACAATCTTAACAAATCCATACATCAAAAATTGAATCATACAATACATTTGTGGTGGTACCAATGAACTTTGCAGTTATTGAATTCTCATGCTATAATAAGGGTTATTCCATTACCTTGAAGACAGATGAAATATACTCAAGGCATGACTAAAGTGGATTCATGCAGCACAAAATAACGAATAACAAATAGCAAAAAAAGTTGACTTCTTAGGTTTCAATGACTGTGTTCATGCAGACAAATAACATTTAACAAATAAGAGTTGGCCAACTTTTTTTTTTTTACTTTAAATGAAGGAGATTTCGTTCTGTGCGCAACTAATACACAGGTGAACGCGTATTCGACAAAATTTTAAATGAAAACAATAACCTCACCTATTTTTCTAATATTTGTGGTTTATTTCGATACTGTGTTCAACTTCGCATTTTATTATGAAAACTAATGATGCCATTTTAGCCGAAATTGTTAAACATCCCCTTTTCATTCCTTTCTTTGTTGATTGGTTTCACAGACCATCTCCGTTTTTTTCCTTCTTAAAAATGACGAAACTTGCTGTCAATAGCATTAATAAGAAAAAAAAAATGATTCGGCCTCTTCTATTAGGCATTCCAGATACTTGTCAAAAATGTCAAATAAACCGAAATGAACCAATCAGCGGCATCTGCCCCCCAGGAACTTTCACTTGTTTTCTTTTTTATAAGTTTGTGATTGGTTAAAACTGGTATTTGCCCCCCAGACATAACCTGATCTGGAATGCCTAATATCATTAGACATTTTGAATTTTCAATATAATATATTAATCAACCTCCAATTCCACCACTAAAAAGTAGGGTTAATGTTACTATCAGTATAGAACTCTTGTCCTTGTCTATGAGGGTTACTTTAAATCAGATCTGCCGATCTGCGACGTGCGCATGCTTATTTTTCATTTATTATAGGTTTGTTCTAGCAACACATTTGACCGTTTGAAAATTGGTCTGAAGCAGTCAGAGGCATGCGCAAGATGAATATTGGAGAGCGAAATTCATTTTTCGCATGCCTCTGACTGCTTCAGACCAATTTCCAAACGGTCAAATGGGTTGCTAGAACAAACCTAATATTTGCTATTTTAGGTGCATGAATGCTACCTTTTTATTATTCGTTATTTGTTATTTTGTGCTGCATGAATCCACACTAACCCTAGAGTTGTAGAGCCTTCTTATCGAGTATATTGCATATGTTACGATATATTTTCATTTTGAAGATTTTTCACTTTCCTCATTTCCAACATCTTGTTTGAAGAGCACTTGGTTACATTTTTTTGTCTGCATTACAAAATAATTGTTTTTTATCAATCCCATGCAAATTTGGTGATAGCGCTGATGATGTGAATGGCTCATCTTGATATTGGATTGTGAGCTATTGTTCAACCAGTAAATTCTTCAAAACGCTATGAATATTTTTGAAACTAGCTAAAATCGAGGCTAGGTAGTGTTGAAATGTTACCAATTATTCTAAATTAACTAATGCCATCTGTCTTGAAGCTGCTGTACTGAAAATACCTTAAGACGATTCATGTTAGATGTCAGTCTTGTCTTGCAGGTAGTTACTGTAGGTAGTCGTTATTGAACCGTTGAAGTGAACAGAGCGTTTTATTCTTCAGTCGTAAATTATAACAGGTTATGGGCCCAGACCGTTTAGTATAAAAACGTGGGAACTTTAACTGATAAAAAAACGCTGTTCGTGACTGTGAAACATGGCATCGAATTACGTTGTTAATGTGCCGAGACTAAAAGGCCGCGAAAATTACGCTGAATGGTCTTTTGCTGTTGAGAATTTTCTTGTACTCGAAGGTTTATTGAAGTGTATAAGTGAAGTCACCGATGATGATGCAAAAGCCAAGGCTAAAATCATTCTGACAATAGACTGTTCGTTATATGTGCACATAAAAGAAGCAAAAACTACCGTGGAATTATGGAAAAAGTTGAAAAACCTCTTCGATGATTCTGGACAGACGCGGAAGATTAGTTTGCTAAGAAAACTGATGTCAATTCGTTTGGACGAGTGTCATTCCATGACTCATTACGTGAACCAAATTGTAGACATTGGACAAAAACTGAGTGGCACAGGATTAGATATCGGTGATGAACTTTTGGCGTCCATTATGTTAGCCGGTCTAACGGAAAAATTCCAACCCATGGTCATGGCGTTGGAAAATGGCGGCCAAAAAATCACAGCAGATTCTATTAAAATGAAATTGCTAGACATGAATAGTGAAGCTAGTGACAGTGGGATGGCGTTGGCCGTCAATCGAACTGATAGTTCCAAATATCGCAACAAGGGAGCAGGACCGAGACATATTGACTTTGACAGACATGACACATCAGAAAAGGAAGGAAAAATAAATGATCCCAGTTCTGAAAAAATTATAAGCTGCTGGCATTGTAAACAAAAGGGTCATTTTCGAAATCATTGTCCCAAGCTGAGGCAGCCAAAGGATGGAAAATATACAGTGGCTCATCAAAGAGAAAAAAACTTATTCAATGTTGTGTTCTCAAATGGAAATTTCAGCAGTAAAGACTGGTACATTGATTCAGGAGCCAGTTGTCATTTTACTGCAAATAAAATTTGGATAAGGAATGAGAGGCATTCCAATTCATCTGAAATAATGGTAGCTAATAAACAGAAACTCGCTGTTGAATGTATTGGAGATGTGGAACTGAAAACGTTAGTTGGTAATCAGTGTATGGACATTACCGCCAGAAATGTAATGTGTGTCCCAGGGTTAACAACAAACTTGTCTGTTAGTAAAATTATTGAAAGTGGCAATACTGTAAAATTTGAAAACAGTAGGTGTGAAGTATATGATATGGAAAACAAACTGATTGCAACAGCTGATCTGCAAAATGGTGTTTACAAGTTAACTACACCAGAAGACTGTTTTCTAGCTGCACCTGCAGTGACTTCAGCATCAGGGCACACATGGCATAGGAGATTGGGACACATAAATACAGCATACCTAAATAAAATGGTAAAGAAAGCTGTTGAAGGCATTGATTGCTATGGAGAAACAAAGTTTGACTTGAAAAATTGTATCACATGTTGTGAAGGTAAGCAGTCGAGATTACCATTCAAAAATACTGGCAAGAGAGCTTCATCTTTGTTGGAAGTCATACATACAGATCTCTGTGGACCCATGCAGAAGAGGTCATTTGGCGGTTCCAAGTATTTTTTGACCTTTGTGGATGATTACAGCCGAATGGGTTTCGTTTACTTTCTCAAAAGTAAATACGAGGTATTTGAACATTTTAAAATTTTTGAAGCAGTGGTAGAAAAACACCAGGATGCTTCAATCAAGTATTTACGATCAGATAATGGAGGTGAATTCTGTTCGAAAGAGTTTGAAAATTATTTGAAATTCAATGGTATCATACATCAAACCACAAATAGCTATACCCCAGAACAAAACGGAATATCTGAAAGACTAAATAGAACCTTGGTTGAAAAGGCTAGATGTATGCTGTATGATGCAAATCTGGAAACTGACTTTTGGGCAGAAGCTGTGCATTGTGCTATGTATCTGAGGAATAGATCTATCACTTCAAGTTTAGAAAAAACTCCATTTGAAGTATGGTATGGCAGAAAACCTGACCTGTCACATATACGAATATTCGGTAGTCGTGCTATGATGCATGTGTCAAAGAATTTGAGGCAAAAGTGGGACAGAAAATCAAAAGAAATGATATTTGTTGGATATGATGAGCAAACTAAAGGTTATAGACTGTATGATCCTGAAAAACGTCAAATTAAAGTCAGTAGAGATGTGATAATTATGGAAGAAACAAGAAAAAACGATGAGTATGGAGAATATGTAGAACAATTGATAGAAAATAAAGATTTGTCAGAAATGAACGATTCAGTGGGGGTTGAAATTGAACCAGTAAATGAAAGCGAGTCTGAATCTGAAATATCTGGCAGTGAACAGGAGGACGATCCTGATTATAATCCTGAAGAAATTGTACCAATTACTGAACCTGTAAGAAAGTCTCAGAGGAAAGCAAAACCAAAAACGTACGAAGATTTTGTTATGAATTTCATGATTTCTCACGAAGTACCTGAAGGGCTTGAGGAAGATCCGACCACATTAGAGGAAGCTTTTTCTAAACCAGATGCCAGACTGTGGAGGCAAGCTGTCGAAGAGGAACTAGCCAGTTTCAACGATAACGAGGCATGGGAGCTAGTAGATCAACCCAACGATTCATCAACAATAATCCCATGCAAGTGGGTGTTGAAGAGAAAGTTTAATTGTGAAGGTGAAGTTCGGTATCGTGCGCGACTAGTGGCAAAAGTATTTGTTCAGCAACCTGGGGTAGATTATGATGAAACATTTGCCCCAGTTATACGATTTTCCAGTCTTCGACTGTTGTTTGCATTGTCTGTTAAATTAAAATTAGATGTGAAGCACCTAGACGTGAAAACTGCTTTCCTTAATGGCCATCTGAAAGAATGTTTATATATGCAAATACCTGAAGGTATGAATGTAAGTGAAAGCAAAGTTTTAAAGTTGAAGAAGGCCATTTATGGACTGAAGCAATCTTCACGAGCTTGGAATGAGAAGGTTCATACTTTTTTATGTAATTTGAATTATGTCAATTCACCACATGAACCTTGTATCTATATCAAGAAATCACAGGATTTATTAACTATAGTTGCCCTTTTTGTTGATGATTTCTTTGTATTTTCAAATGATGCATATGAAACTGATTTTCTGAAAATGGAATTGGAATCTAAGTTCAAAATTAAAGATATGGGTAGGATTAAGGAGTGTTTGGGTATGACAGTCAATTTTGATGAAAATGATAGTATTATGTTGAATCAGAAGAATTATATATTCAAATTATTGAATAAATTTAACATGAAAGATGCTAAACCCGCATATACTCCAATGGAAACAAAACTGAACTTGGAAAAAGTAGTTTTGACAGATAGTAATAGAAATAAGTATCCCTATCAGAATTTAATCGGCAGTCTCATGTACTTATCAGTGTTAACAAGACCTGACATTAGTTATAGCTTGAGTTATTTAAGTCAATTTAACAATAATTATGATGAAACACATTGGAAATGTGCAAAACGCATTCTTAAATATTTGAAGTATACTGCGGATTATTCAATTAAATATTCTAAAAATGAATATGGGTTGCAGGGATTTGTTGATTCAGATTGGGGTAGTGATAGTATAGACCGCAAATCATATACAGGGTTTTGTTTTCAGCTATCGAGTGGACCTATTTCCTGGGAGAGTAGAAAACAAAACACTGTAGCACTCTCTAGTACAGAGGCTGAGTATATGGCAATATGTGAAGCTGCAAAAGAGGCTATCTATTTAAAAAGTTTGTTATATGATTTAATTGGTAGTGATAACTGTGTGACAATATTTAATGATAATATGGGTGCCCAAAAATTGTCGATCAATCACTTATATCATAAGCGGAGTAAGCATATTGATATAAAGTATCATTATATTAGAGAAGTTGTTACTGCTAATCAGATTATTTTGAAATATTTACCTACAGCTGAAATGCCAGCAGACTTATTGACCAAGAGTTTATGTAAATTTAAGCATGATAAGTTTATCAAGGATTTAGGCATAGTGCAAGGTATTTAATTTTGAATACTTGTTAAGTGGGGGTGTTGAAATGTTACCAATTATTCTAAATTAACTAATGCCATCTGCCTTGAAGCTGCTGTACTGAAAATACCTTAAGACGATTCATGTTAGATGTCAGTCTTGTCTTGCAGGTAGTTACTGTAGGTAGTCGTTATTAAACCGTTGAAGTGAACAGAGCGTTTTATTCTCCAGTCGTAAATTATAACAGGTAGTGTACTGAATCTCTCGATATTCAGTTAATATTCAAATGTTTCAGCTGAAGTTATCTCAGTTCAAAGTCGAAAAAAAAATAATAGTATAGTTTCTGAAGTACTGTAATTTCATTTAAAAATGAAAAAGATTATTCAAAATATCATTCAGTAACCACTTTGCCACATCGAAAGGGAATTCAGAAAGCATTTTCAGTAAAGTAAATTAAGATCAAATATGTACCGAGTATAGTAGGAACTAACTATAAGATTACTCACATATACGAACGCCGCGCTGGAAACCCAGAACTGAAATGAATCAAGTTAATAATTCGCGTATGTGCGAACATTTGAGAGAGGGAGATATTGTTGTAATCCGAGCAGATGTTTGACCATGATACGTCGAAAGCGGCGATATGCTTTGTGTTTATAGCTAACCTTGATGAATAATTAAGATTAATGAGCTTGTTGTTCATCGAAAAGTGGAATTTGGGTTACACGTGCAAACTTCCTTTGTTCAAAGAAATCTGCGTCAGGAGGGGAAATCATATATAAACTGCGAATTGGCAGGAAGCAACAATTACAGATAGAGTTGTGATTAAGACAGGATCAGATAGAAGTTAGATCGTGAGTGATAGTAGTACGAACAGTTAGTAATAAAGATGAAGTTCAAGAATTAGAAATTAGGGTCAGTTTCAGAACAGTAGTAGCAAAGGTAGAAGTTAGATAATCAATAGTGACAGGTTTCCAGAGTGCTCGTTCCGCCCCAAAAACAATGTGTAAGTTGAAATAACGATAATGACTCTGCTGAAGGTATTGCTGTACCAAATTGATTGTATTACTGCATGATTTGAGTTTTGAATTGGTCGTCTCGTATATATGACTCAATGTACCTCATGTTCAATGTGATTGATGTGTTTCCTTTTTATACTGTTATGGATAAGCTTGAAAATTGAATTATACAATCTAGCAATGCACCTATTGTTTCCATCCAAGAGAACACGTACCCACAAATTAAGATCTGTTGACGCCGATCCATAACGATTTAACTTCGGTTGAATCCTTCAATGACCGCTCGAATTTCCATCAAACCAACCCTTATGGATCAGCAGCGCGACAATGGTGTCAGGTGTGGGGTTCCTTTGTTTCTCTTTGGTGATATATAGGCTACCCCTCCATGGTAATAATTAGGTGATAGCTAGAAAAGAAGTGGAACCACGAAAATTTCCAAAATGACGGCTCCTCCAGAAATAGCCACTGCAGAACAGAAAGAGCTTATATTTCCTGTCACTTTAAATTTGGATACAATTTCTAGCTACGACGGAAACTCTAGCATAAACGATTTTTTACAAACTATCGAGGAAACCGCCAATATTGCCAATTGGACAGAAAAACAGAAAGTTGCCATAGCCCGATTGAAACTTCGAGGATTAGCTAAGCAATTTTTGGAGTCTGAGCCAAGTTTGAAAACTACAACTTCATGGACAGAGCTGAAACAGAAACTTAAGGAACAGTTTGGGACATTGCAGTTTCCAGGGCAAGCCTTGAAACAATTTTTGGAATGCCGACAGCGCCATGGAGAGTCTTGTAGACGATACCTAGCCCGATTGAAGATAATTGCCCTGAAAACTCATGAGCTCACAGGAGACGCCACTGTCGATAGGGTATTGCAACAAAAGTTCGACCGCAACCTAACGACCCAGTTTGTTATGGGGTTATTGAATCCAGTCAGAAAGCGAGTTCTGAGCGCTCGGCCCGAAACAATACAGGAAGCAGCCGAAACAGCGGAAAGAGAGGAACTGATAGAGGACATGACGAAGCAGCAAGGAAGAGACTGCCGAAACGTAGGACCGGCTCCAGAACAGAGACAGAGACAAGTAACGACTGATAATTGTTTTCATTGCGGTGGGAGAGGACATTTCGCTAGAGAATGCCCCCGAAAAAGAGGTGATTTATATAGAAAATTATGCTTTGGGTGTCACCAGCCAGGACATCAATTAAGAGACTGCAATAAGGGACGGACTCCAGAACGCAGATCCTATAGTCATAGCTCGCAAAACCGCGCTGGAAATAACGGCCCATCGAGGAGATACACTTACACTCCGCCACAAAATCAGCAAGCCTGGAACAGACCGCGTCACCAGAATTTAAACGACGAAGCAGTTGCATTTCAGCCCCGCAATGTAGCTGCACCATCCCGGAATGACGCATAGATTTAGGATTGGCAAGGATACTGAATTGCACCTCGAATGACGAGAAACCCCGAAACGTTGCATTGATTCAGGTGCACACGTATCCTTAACAAAGCCACATGTCGCCGAGAGGTTTGAAGTTTATAAAGAAAAGAGTTTTGATTTAGTAGACATTCAAGGGAGGAGAATCCCTGATAAAGGAGAAGTAAAAATACCGATTACGCTTAGTAGGGATAAGATAATCGAACACGAATTTGTTATTATAGAAGCTGGGAATTTTGAAGCCGATATATTATTAGGGTTAGACTTTTTGAAAAGGTTTGAAGTCAAGATTGACTGGGGAAACGGCTACATGTACATATTGGAAGAAAAAATTGAATTAATGACAGAAAGAAGAGAGGTGAGGAAAACTGAGGACGAAGGGAAGAATAATTATGTCGCGAGAAAGCTAGGAGAATTAGAAAGCGAACTGAAGGGAATAAAAGAAGCGATGATGAACCTAAGTAGAGTAGTGACTGAAAGAATCGAGTCGAAAGAGAATTTGTGGTCAGCGCCCAAGATTACGAATCCTCAAGCACAGGGGGTGGGCGCCCTCTTGGCTGATAACAACACAGGACGACCGAAGACTTCAGAAGAACTAGACAGACGGAATTTGGCCAATTCCAGTTCATCAAAAATTGTTGAAAGACAAGCAGAAATCGTTAGGGAAGAAACAAGTCAGGAGTGTCGAAGAGGCACCTATATGAAGGAAGAGAGAAGTCAAGCGGAGTGTGATATAGAAAGTTCAGGGAGTGGCACTTTCGAACATAGGGTCCAAGCTCCAAGGAGCACCTGTGTTACCGAAAAGTCAGTCGCTTCCAGTGTGGCAGTCTATTTATCCAAGGATTTAAGACTACCACCTAGAACCGTCACTATATGTATGGCACAAATGAAACAGGATGCATTACTTACCTCAGAAAATGTAGTTATCGAAAGTGAAGAAACAATGCAAGGGCTTATGATAGCTAGATCGGTATGTAAGACAGAGAAAGAGATTCCCATTCAAATAATGAACATTTTAGAAACCGATTTATTGATTCAAAGGAAGACGATTATCGCACGAGCTTATGCGGCCGATGTGGAGAAAGAAAGGACTAATGAAAATGTTAAAGAAATAAGAAATATCAGTATTTCAGAAGAGCAAACAATTTTACAACAATTGCACTTGGATCATCCCGTGACAGAGAAAGAACTCAAGTTAGAAAAACTTGTGAAAGAATATATGGACGTATTCAAAGCTCCCAACCAGAAGCTCACTTGTACAAGTGAAATAAAGCATAGGATCATTACAGAAGATGTTCCTCCTATCGCAAGACGACCTTATCGGATTCCTTATCAAAGGCAAGAAATCATGAGAAAAGAAATACAAGATTTATTAGACAACGGAATAATAAGAGAGTCGAAATCACCTTGGTCATTTCCAGCCATCTTAGTCGAAAAGAAAGCGCATCCAGGAGAGGAACCTCAGTTTAGACTTTGTATTGACTATCGCAGCTTGAACGCCATAACCAAGACAGATTTCTTTCCCTTTCCCTTACCACACCTGCAAGACACGATAGATCAGCTTACAGGGAATAGTGTATTCAGCATATTGGACTTGGCAAGTGGTTACCACCAAATCGAGTTGGATGCAAGAGACATCGAGAAAAGTGCATTTTCCACACCCGACGGGCACTACGAGTATTTACGTTTACCTCTTGGTCTTTCTAATGCCCCTAGCACTTGGCAAAGGTTCATTTATGCAGTTCTGTCAAAATTGACAGGTTCTGAGTGTCTCGTGTATCTAGACGATATCATAGTCTTCAGTGGGGAAGACGAACATTTAAGAAGACTGAAAAATGTATTCGATCGATTAAGAGCTGCCAATCTGAAGTTAAAACCCACGAAATGCCACTTCATGCAAAAGGAAACAAAATATCTAGGACATATAATTTCGGGAGATGGATGTCAGACAGATCCGGAAAAAACAGAGACTATCCGAAATTACCCAGTACCACAAAACGTGAAAGAAATTAGAGCTTTTGTCGGACTCTGCGGGTTCTACAGAAAATTCGTACCGAAGTTCTCAGAAGTTGCACAGCTATTAATTAAGCTTACAAAAAAGAATGAAAAATTTAATTGGAGTGACCCCCAGGAACAGGCTTTTCAACATCTCAAAAACATTCTCATAACTCCACCCATTCTCAAGTATCCGAATTTCCAAAAACCATTCATCTTGACGACTGATGCTAGCGGAACAGCTATTAGTGGCATACTCAGCCAAGAATACAACGGCCAAGAATTACCCATTTGTTATAGTAGTAGATCACTGAATGAAGCAGAGCGCAGATATTCAACTATAGAACGCGAAAGCCTCGCTGTTGTTTGGAATATTAAAAAATACCGCTGTTACTTGGTAGGAAGCCATTCCACGGTGTACACGGATCACCGACCCCTCGTTTACTTATTGACCATAAAAGACCCCAGTTCAAGGTTAGCGAAATGGTCCATGGCCCTTATGGAATATAGTTTCAATGTTAAGTACAGACCCGGAAAAAAGAACACCAATGCAGATGCTTTAACTCGCTTAAGAAATGAGGAAGAACCAGCTCAAACCCAAGGACAGACCATAGCTCTAGTAAAAACACAAGATGACCCTCTTCAAAGTACCCCTCTAACGACAGTAATATGGACAACGGAGGAAATTCGGAAAATGCAAGAAAATGATGACATTCTGAGTCAACTCATACCGCAAATAGTCCAAGATGATGAGCGCTACTATATCAGTGATGATGGTATTCTGCGCTTGAAAAGAAAGGAAAACGAAAGACATGATAAGATATGTGCACCTAAAGTTATGATAAAAGATATCCTCCAGATATATCATGATGCACCTTCATCTGCTCACAACGGTCAACGTCGGCTAATGGAACTAATTTCGAGAGATTTCTACTGGAGAGGAATGAAGCAAGACATCATAACCTATTGTAACGCGTGTCACTCATGTAATTTGAGAAAATCGCACTATCAACCTCCCGCAGAGTTACAAAAACTACCAGTACCATACTCAGTATTTGGCAGAATTTCTATGGACATAGTTGAACCTCTGAATCGTACTCGAAACGGAAATAAATATATACTAACTGTCATGGATTGCCTAACCCGATATCCCGAGTGTATAGCAATACCGGATATCACAGCGACCACCGTGGCTAAAGCTTTTGTAACGGAAATCATAACCAGACACGGCGTGCCAAGGCAACTATTAACCGAATGGGTAGTCAATTCACCTCCGAACTTTTCGCCGAAATTTCCAAAGCTTTGGGAATTTCCCACCTCCGTACCACTCCGTAGCATCCTCAGTGCAATGGGATGATAGAACGCCTTCATAAAGACTTGAAGCTCATGCTATCCCACTATGTCAATGAAGAGAACGATTCATGGGACGAATGGTTACCCTTTGCTATGATGGCCTACCGAAATCACGTGCATGGATCCACGAAGGAAAGCCCATTTTATCTGTTATTCGGTCGAGATATGGACCTACCTCACCACCTCACCATACGAAATGGCCAAGTAAAATACGACCTTGACGATAACTACGCTACAGAAATGACACAGAGACTTCAAATGGCTCACGAAACGGCCCGTGATATGTTAGAGAAATCAGCCGAGAAACAATGTTCGAGATATAATAAGAAAGCAAAAAATAAAGACTTCAGAATTGGAGATAGAGTATATTTAAAAGAACCGGCAAAGGCAAAATCTTAGCAAGAAAATTCTACCCATCATGGTCTGGACCTTACAGAATTATGAAACGACTTGGTCCAGTAAATTTCAACATAAAACTCATAGGTGGAAAAACAGAGCAGACAGTACACGCTGTAACGGTTTCATATTCATTTATTCAATGGAATACAAAAATGTATAATGAGATTAGCATATCGCAAACAATAACATCAACAAGTGACGGTAACAGCTTGCTTGGGAACTTGCTTCTTTTGCCTCCGCTTGCATGCTCTGAAAAGAAAGAATTGAATAATTTTTGATTACTTGAAAGAGCTGTTTATTCATACTCACCCTGTATCATTTCTCCTAGAGTATTTATGTGGACCCTGTAGATATATCCGTCAAAAATGGTTCAGTATTGAAGGTTCTTCTTCTCTTATTGTTCAAGGCCTCAGTTTTCTTGATTCAAAATCAAAAACCTTTTATCATGATTTGACATTCTTATCAGCTAGAAAAAACCCTGACTGGAATTCTTTCCTTTTTTTTTTCTTTTCTTTTAAGGCTGATCTTTGGTAGAAGCATGTTCTTCTGATCACATTTTGTGGATTTTTAGAGCCCAAAAGGAATTGATTATATTATTGCTATTATTATACTGTTGAGTATTGAATACCATTTAATTGTGGATTTTTGGCAATACATAATATAAATTATACGACATCATCAAAGCCACTCTCCATCTTAGGTAAGGGAACGGATCCCGAATGTCTATGTCCTCAAGATCTATCGTTGCTTCAGCTAGTATTTGTCATTAAACCATATTTCAGGCTTTTATTTATTACTTCTATAATCTGCACCACCCATACGTCCAGGCCAATATTTTGTTGAGGTATATCCTATCCAGTATAACCGGAGCAGAGAACGGAACCAGCTGTATCATTTCTCAAATAAATCTTGGTTGGCATTCGCACCTGCCTGTCGGGCACTATCAAGAAGGCTATACCTGCAATTGCATCGTCCTATCAAGTAAGAGCTTTCCATTTTTACCAATGCGCTGTACTTACTGCACCTGTTCCTTGCTGCTATAAAACTTCATAGTGTTCATCGCCAAAGTGGCCTAGACAATATCAGTAATACTATAGTACCCTTAAATATAAAATTAAAGAAATACTTTGTGAACCTCAAGTATACTTCTGGTACCATTCAGTTGTGAAACCGGCAGAGATCTTGTTCATAGTTCCATATTACTTTCCCTTCTTCCTGAACAGGTATCCATTATTTTACCCAGAACCCCTCACCGACTAGAGCTATCTTCGGGAACATTTTCTTGCTTCACCATTGATGCTACAGACCTGAATCTCAGGTAGAATCTGAGAAGGTAGCAAATTGGCGCCTACGTTGTAGATACCTGGAGTACTGTTCTGTTTGTTGGGATTGGTTTTACGGGGTTCTTTTGCCTTTTTCAACAAAATAACAACTTTGCCACATGATATAGTTCTATCAAGTTATGAATGAGTAATGTTTGTGTATTTCTTGATTTGCAAGCAAGCAAGGTTCGGTGCTGGATTTATTATATTCTGAGTTTGTTGGTTTGTTTTGTTTTTTTTTGTATTCCTTAACCTCTAACTGACAAGTTATTTTGTTTGACACTTGGGAGGGAAATTGGCCTCTCCATTTAGTGCCACTCAGTCAACGTAAATTGGCATCACCGTTCAGTGCCATTCAGGCAAGGTAAATTGGCCTTACCGATCGGTGCCATTCAGGCAAGGTAAATTGGCATCACCGTTCAGTGCCATTCAGGCAAGGTAAATTGGCCTCACCGCTCAGTGCCATTCAGGCAAGGTAAATTGGCCTCACCGTTCAGTGCCATTCAGGCGAGGTAAGTTGGCCTCACCGTTCAGTGCCATTCAGGCAAGGTGAATTGGCCTCTCCGTTCAGAGCCGTTCAGTCAAGGTAAATTTGGGGTTCGGTAAATATTGTTGATTGAAATCCAAACGGTTTTCGTCACTTATTATTTGTACGTGTATACTTTTCGGAATTTGAATTATAAATAACGTTTATATGTATTTTCGGTTCAGTTACTGAGGTTATTTGTTTTGATAACACTTTCGCATATTTTCCTCCCTTTTGTTTTGGTAAGGGTGGGGACGTGTGGAAACAAACATAACATCCATTTCAATCAATTGGGACAGTCTATTCTTGGGTAATTTGTTACGTAGTTGATTTCATGATGGAAGTTAATCGTCTTTTGGGAGATGAATTAACTTATGAGCTATATATTCGGGGTTTACCGATAGGAAATACTATTGTTGAAAAGCGAGCTACGTTGAGAGATGTATTTCGGTTAGAAAAACAACAAGCTTCCACAGTTAAAAGTAAGGTTTATCTTGACCGAGAGAACGAAATGAAAATATGTTCACTGAAACTGAAGGAACTTGAGAACGATATTGCTAATTTTGATGATCAAAATCGGGAAAATGAATTTAGGCGGTTGAATTCAAGATTGATTCATTTGTCAATGCGATTAGAACGTATTACTATGACTAGTACTGATGAGGAGATTGCTAGATTGCAATTGGTGAATAAATGTTGCCAACTCTTGGGAGATGTTTCCTTATTACATCAAGGGATCGATAGCAGTCGGTCTCGAACTAATCGAACTTGCGCAGTGGTACAGAGTCCCTCACAGAATTGTCAATCTATTCTAGATACTTCAAATCCCGACTTGGGTATCCCGTCTATGCGACCTCCAGTGGAAAATGTTCCTGTATCGAACCTACTCGATATCTTCCAAGCAGCTACTAGAAATAATTCTCCGTCTTCAGTACCACAAGATCATATGGCTAATCAGAACTATGATGAGTTGTTTAGAACTAGAGATAACCAGCAAGCAGAACAGGTAGGGATAGACTTTGGCAACGAGTCTTTCAGAGGTCTTTCCAGTTCGCGAATCGGGTTCAACCCTGACATAGGATTGTGTAGTTGGAACTCTAGACAAGCCACTATAGATGAATCAGTGCGATCGTTAATAGAAAATAACATCGAAGGGGACTTGGCAACACGAATGGAAAGATTGAATACTTGTTCCAATCAAGTTGACTTTGGAACGGTAGGGCGTTTCCTTGATGTTTCTCGATGGAATGTCAAATTCAATGGGAGAACTAGCGTTAACGACTTTCTTGAAAGAATCGAAGAGGTGAGAATATCCCGAGGGGCTTCGAAGGAGCAGTTACTTCATTCCGCTCCAGAACTCTTTGTACAGGATGCTTTGTTCTGGTACAGAACAAGAAGTTTCGTCTCTTGGGACGACTTAGTAACTCAACTGAGACAAGCCTTTAGACCATTCGACTACGAATATTCCTTGTGGGAGGAAATAAGACGTAGGACTCAGGGAGCTCAAGAGAGGATCTTGACATATGTTACTGCTATGGAGAATTTATTCAGGAAATTGGATCATCCTCCATCGGAAGAAGCGAGAGTCAATTTAATTCGAAGGAATCTATTGCCGTATATCCAGACACAGTTATCACTTCAACAAATAAACAGTATTGGCGAATTGATTCGACTGGGTCGAGCCATTGAAGAGACAGAACTGTTAGTGCAGAAATTTACTTCTCCCCCTACTTCCTATAGATCTCTGCTAGAACCTGAACTAGCTTATCATAAATCACAAGCTTCAGCTCATGTAGCTCCGGTGGTGACTACTAGAACTAGAACACGCAATATCCAACTACAGGATGACAATGAACACATTCCATCTCCTAATAATTCTTCCGATCAAACATCTGGACCATTGTGCTGGAATTGTGGTAAAAATTACCACAAGTTCAGAGCTTGCCCTCAACAATGCAAGAAATGCAAGAACAAATGAATGAAACATCTGATACGTGTCCACGATGTCGAAAAAACGGCAACAGAGGACAGCGGTAAGCCGGCTGACTGATCATTCCTCCAATACGGCCTTTCAAAAAGCACAAATTATCCTTGATTATATAATCGATCACGCCAAAAATGACACGAGACCCTATCTACAAGTTTCAATTTAGGGCCACAACATTTTAGGTTTACTTGACTCAGGAGCATCTTGCACTATTCTAGGTGGACCTGGATGGACATTACTCCAGTCGATATGTCGTCTGCAAAAATCATCTCGTCCAAATTGTACGGTTGCCAATGGACAATCGGTTCCTGTTCTTGGGGTTGTAGCTCTACATATACGGCTGAGAGATAAAGTTGCAATGATTGAAGTTCTCATTGTTCCATCACTGCCACATACTCTCATACTGGGTACAGATTTTTGGCGACGTATGAGAATAATTCCGGATTTATTTTCAAATGAAAGGAGGTTTCATGAAGAGATACAAGTGGCGACATTGACGGCTGATGCAAATACCATTATGAGTTCTCTTACAGATAATCAGAAAGAGAAACTACAAGCTGTCGTTGATAAGGCTTTTCTCGAGATGGGTACTAAGTTAGGTTGTACCGCGTTAGTGGAGCACGTTATTAAAACAGATCATCCACCAATCCGCCAAAGATACTACCCTCTGTCTAAAGCACTGCAGGAGCAGGTTAATAAAGAATTGGAGAAAATGCTAGCTGACGGGGTTATTGAACCATCAAATTCGCCGTGGTCTTCTCCAATAATTTTGATCAAGAAATCAGATGGAAATTATCGTTTTGTGGTTGACTACCGTCAACTCAACAAAGTTACCTCTAGGGATGCGTACCCACTTCCATACATAAGTGCCACCCTCGATAAACTACGTGATGCGCGTTTCTTGACATCCCTTGACATAAAGTCAGCCTACTGGCAGATTCCTCTCTCCGAAACCTCTAAACCTCTGACCGCCTTTGTTGTTCCCAATAGAGGACTTTACCAATTCAAACGAATGCCTATGGGATTGCATAATGCACCCGCGACTTGGCAAAGATTCATTGATCGTGTGATTGGGGTGGATTTAGAAAAATATGTATTGGTCTACCTTGATGATATAATCATCTGTGCACCTACATTTGAACAACACATAAAAGTCCTACAGGAAGTATTACTCCGTATTAGGAAGGCAGGTCTCACCCTCAACCGGGATAAATGTAATTTTTGCAAGTCTGATGGCCACTTGCACCAACAATATAAGGATATCTTAAGTAACATTTTCAACTTAAGCTGCAGATTTGACTTGCACCGCCATAAAATGTGAACTTAAGTTGAATTTCAGATTCTAAAAATTAAGGAGCCGTTCGGGAGCCCTTAAGTTTTTTTTACTACAAATTTTTATGTTTTTACTGCGAGGGGCCATAGGCATACACAAATTCGAATAATCAAATATTGATAGATATAAAAAACCGATCAAATGGAACTTTTTAATGACGATCTAGATGTTCTAGAGATTGTGGAAAATGGTTTTCCTAGAAAGATATATGACAGGTAATTAAATTAATTTACATACCTATGGAATATATGTAGCATTAAATATAGTTGAAATGAACCTATTTATTTTAGGGCAAATTACTTCGATAAGATGGACGATTTAACTTTTTTTTAAAGGGTTCAGGCTAACAAAACCAACAGTATTATCTCTTCTTGAAGAAATAGAAGACCAACTGGAATTTGATCATGATAGGTAAGTACCTACCTACCTATTTATATTCTCATACAGTTATTTACCTATAGTAAAATTTTAATTTGTGCCTTTTAGAAATGATAGTGTATCACCTATAAACCAGTTGCTGACAAGCCTAAGATTTTATGCTACAGGTGAACATTTATCATCAATTGGTGACTTTATGGGAATACATGAAGGCACCGAAAGTAGAACAATAGAAAAGGTTTCAGCAATATTGGCAAGATTAAGACCATTTTACATTAAAATGCCTCAAGGAGAAGAAGTAATTAATACACAAAACAAATTTTTTCATGTAGCTGCATTCCCTCGAGTGATCGGATGTATTGACTGCACCCATGTAAGAATTATTTCCCCAGGCAAGTATTGTTTGTGAGGTAGGTATTTGTTTATTTACTCAGTTATTTTGTTTTTAGGAGGTGATGATGGTGAGGTGTTCCGTAACCGAAAAGGCTATTTTTCTGTAAATGTCCAAGCTGTATGTGATAGTAGTCTCAAGTTATCTAATATAGTTGCACGCTGGCCAGGCTCTGCTCATGACAGTACAATATTTGCAAACAGCCGACTTCGGACAACTTTGGAAAGTAATGAGTTTCCTAATTGTATTCTGTTGGGTAGGGATCTATTACACAGTGCAAACTTTTTATTGATCCTTATTTTAATGTGTTTTTCACACAGGTAATAGTGGATACCCATTGAAAAGCTATCTGTTAACACCATTAGCAGATCCTAGAACAAATGGACAACGTCTATATAATGAAGCCCATATAAGAACCAGGAACTATGTTGAAAGATTATTTGGCATCTGGAAAAGGAGGTTTCCAGTTTTGGCTTATGGATTGAGGCTGAAATTGGAAACTTCTCTATCTGTTATAGTTGCTACAGCTGTACTACATAACATCGCTAGAAATATGAATGAAGAAGAACCTCCAGAAGATGGAGATGCTGAACGTTTGAACTACCTTATACAGATGGGAAGGATACCAGACCAACCACTCGCACATGATGAACATGTAAGGAATCATGCATTCCAAAATGAAATTATAAATTTCTTCCACAATAGAGTATAGCTTGCTTAAGATACTGTAGAAAAAAAATAAAGATTGTAGATCTAGAAACATTGATGGTTTTATTTTCTATATTGCAACAAAAGTTACATCATTGAACAGAACATATTTTTATTTCAAGTAGAAATTATTTTATTCCTATCTAAATATTAAACCTAAAGAGTAACGTTGTCTGATTCACCAATAACTTCATTTATATCCAAAGTTTGTGGCATTTGTTGTATGGGTTTTGCAAGGAGATTGCGGTTTAATTCAGCCACTTTAATTTTTTCATCAAGTTCTAGAAGTTTCATTCTTTGGATATGTTCCTTGTTTAGGCAATCCAAGAGTTGTAGCTTTTTGTCAATAAGACTTTCATAAAGCTCGCCTAGTTTAGATGAAGTGAGAGTTTTGACAACTGTTGGCCTCCTTCTGGATGAAACAACACTCTAAAAAAATGAAATGAGGAAAAATACATATAAAAATATAAAGATAACCTTTTTGATGCCCAAATCCTTCTTCCTCTTAGCAGTAGCGTGTTCCTTCAAAGGTCCATTTCTTGTCTGAAAACAGAAATAAAATGAAACCATTATTATATAACTGATTTTAAACAGATTTACCTCGCACCCATTGGTATGATTCATGTCCATAACTACTTCAATGCTTGTCTCATTGTCAATAATAATGTCTGAATCCTAAAAAATTATAACAAAGTCAACATGTTCGAACTAATTTAAGAATTGAATTACTAATCCATACATTTCTAAAATAAGCCAGTTTACCTTCTCAATAACTGCCTGTAGGTTTGCATCTAGCAGCGTTTTAAGAATATCTAAACTACGTCTTGGGATTGGTTTTTTTCTTCCATGCTCACACTATCAGTTTTTTGTTTTCAATTATATTTTTTTTGGATCCCACTAATTGTAAAAGCGTTTGCTTTTCAGCAAACGTGTAATTTGGGGCTCTTCCCCCTATTTCAGCCTTTCCTTTGGTGTTTTTTGTGTGTTCTTCCATCTCCAATTTCCACAAACGTATAATACTAAAAAACAACAATTGTCTTCATCTACTTATTCTACTTTTACGTTATTTGAAAATTATCCACCATGCTGTATGATTCAACATTGAAAACGGCATAATTAGCGATTGTGATTCCACTCCCAAGGTTTCCTGAAAAATATAAACAATTATGTATTGCCTTCAAAATCATTCATGACAAAACATTGCACTGTTAATTTAAGTCTTAATTCAAACTGCCCCAATAGCACAATATACAATGCCCACCATAAAGTATGTAACATATGGGAAAAAAGTTTTTTCCAATAGCCCAATAATAAACTTTTTTGCCATATGTTGCATACTTTGTGGCAGGCACTATATGTGAGCATGTACTTGGTTATTTGAAAATGAAATTGTTTTAGGATCAATTCTATACTACCAACGTGTAGTCATCACATTTGGTTGTTAGTTTTTACCTCAGTCTCACTCTCATTGGATATGACAGGTTCCATACTCCAATTATTGTTCTGTTCAATAAAATCATCATCATAAGGAGCAATTGATGCTGAAACTCCATACGAACTTTTTTCATTTACAATTGATATCAGAAATTTATCAGCACCGTCCCTTTCTGCAGGTGTTGGTAAACCTCCTCCTCCAGTTTTGTATATTTCTTTTTTTTCATTGGCTAACCTTTTTCTCAAATCCTCTTCCATATTATTGTAATATTTTTTTAGGGATTCACAAGTACGAGGAATCATAGCAGGTGATACACTATTGAATTCTTTGGTCAACATTTGCCATACTTGGTTTTTTTCTTCCATGCTCACACTATCAGTTTTTTGTTTTCAATTATATTTTTTTTGGATCCCACTAATTGTAAAAGCGTTTGCTTTTCAGCAAACGTGTAATTTGGGGCTCTTCCCCCTATTTCAGCCTTTCCTTTGGTGTTTTTTGTGTGTTCTTCCATCTCCAATTTCCACAAACGTATAATACTAAAAAACAACAATTGTCTTCATCTACTTATTCTACTTTTACGTTATTTGAAAATTATCCACCATGCTGTATGATTCAACATTGAAAACGGCATATGCTGATTGCTGACACAGTTTATCACATACCATGTTATACTGTGATGCTGACATCCTTTTCTATACCAAGCGCAAATGTCATTAAAGACATTAACGTACGTCTTCGCGTAGTACAGAAGTTATAGATGCGTATAAAAGAAGAAGAGAAATACACCGTTGTCAAATTACTCCTAACTTGAGAATGTCTTAGTTGAGTTTTTTGACCCAATAGTTGGTGCAAGACATATTATTTTTAGGTCTACTTAACATTTAAGATTTCCTTAGCTGAGTACAGCTTAAGTACAGTTTGGTGCAAGTGGCCATGAGCTCAAGTACTTGGGATATTTGGTAGGGGCAAAAGGGTTAATGGTAGACCCAGAAAAGGTGGATGCTATATTGAGGATCCCAACACCAAAGTGTGTCGCGGATGTCAGGCGTTTAATTGGAGTAGCATCTTGGTACAGGAGGTTCGTGCCAAATTTTTCTACCTTGACCGCACCACTCTGCAATCTTCTCAAGAAAAACGTGAAATTTTTTTGGAACGACAGTTGTGAGACAGCTTTCATGGATCTTAAGGAAACACTTATATCGGCTCCTATTCTGTCATGTCCGAATTTCGATCTGCCGTTTGTGATTCAGGCGGATGCTAGTGACTTTGGAATAGGTGCCACGCTTTCGCAAGTTTGGGCCGATGGCGAGAGAGTTATTGCCTATCTTAGTCGATCACTGACTAAGGCGGAACGAAAATATAGTACGACCGAAAAGGAATGCTTAGCAGTACTTCACGCCATCGAAAAGTTCAGACCTTACGTGGATGGTTCCCGATTCCAGGTCATTACCGACCACTATAGCCTCAAGTGGCTTAATAATATCAAAGACCCCGTAGGAAGAATTGCTAGATGGGCTGTACGGCTCCAACAATATGATTATGAGATCATCCACCGTAAGGGCAAGGAACATGTCGTGCCTGATGCACTTTCTCGCTCTGTTCCTCGAGTTGAAGTCGTACAAACCACACCTGGTAATCAGAAATTCAACACCTGGTATAACAACATGTGCAATAGGGTCAGCAAAGATCCAGACACATTTCCTGAATGGCGTCTCGAGAATGGTAAACTGTTCAAACTAGCACATATAACGTATCCTGATTTAATTCCTCGATCTCATGAATGGTTAGAAGTAGTACCGAAGGACCATCGCATTTCTCTTATAAGAGATCATCATGATCCCCCGCTATGCGGCCATTTAGGGATTTTCAAGACCTTAGCCAGAATTACGCTGCGTTACTATTGGCCTAAGATGAAAGCTGATGTAGTACGGTTTGTGAAAACCTGTGAAATATGCCTCAAAGCTGAACCTGAACAAAAATCACCAACGGGATTGATGTTCAGTATTACGCCAACGACGACTCGCCCTTGGCAGGTACTGAGTATGGATATAGTAGGTCCATTACCACGATCTACCTCCGGCTACTCCTATGTTCTGTCCGTAAGCGACCTTTTCAGCAAGTATTTACTACTTTTTCCCTTGAGAGCAGCTACTGCTTCTAAAATCTCTGAAATATTCGAAGACCAAGTAATATTGATTTTTGGTGTTCCTGAAAAAGTTATAATGGACAACGGAAAACAGTTCAGAGGAAAGATCTTAACCACATTATTGGAAAAATATGGAATTTCCCCTTCATACACTTCAAACTTCCATGCTCAGGCTAATGCGGTAGAGAGATATCATCGTACAATGAAAACTATACTCAGTTCATACGTTTCAGATAACCATCGCCTGTGGGATAGATATTTCCCAAAGGTTGCCTGTGCGATAAGATCTTCTCGTCATGAAGTTACAAAATAATCCCCAAACTTCATCATGTTTGGTAGAGAAGTAAGTTTTACGGGAAAGTACCCAACAGAAATCAAGGAATTAGAAGAACATTATGAACCTCTTGCCCGTTCTCAAGCACTCCTTGAAGTTTTTAGAGATGTGGCCAAGAGATTGAAGAAATGTTTTGATACTAGCAGAAATCGATACAATCTCAGACGTAGGGATGATCAATTCAAACTCCACCAGAAGGTTTGGAAAAGAGTATACACTCTATCCGACAAAGCTAAAGGAATAACATCGGAATTATCCTTCAAATTTGATGGTCCATTTACAATTTCTAAAATTATGTCTCCGTGGTCATACGAAATAATCGATTCAAAAGGGAAAAGTAGAGGAATATGGCACGCCAAAAACCTCAAGAGTCATCCTCCAGAAAATCTTTCTGATGAGGAAATGGATAGCGAATGAACACTTTCTTAAAAAGAAAAAAAAAACACTTGAATATTTTGTTGTTTTCCGACCCGCTCAAGTAACTGATATTGAAAAATTTTATTAGAATAATATGCCTATTAGATAAGTTTTGTGCTCAGTCCATTTAGACTTGTTACGATTATTGGCGGATTCAGATTTCCTTTAGGAGTTTCGCTTGGAAGCTCTTACTTTGAACTTACTCACTTACTTACTTACTTGAACGTTGAATACAAAGACTTTTTCAGGAAAGGGGGGAGTTGTTACGGTTTAATATTCATTTATTCAAAGGAATACAAAAATGTATAAAGAGATTAGCATATCGCAAACAATAACATCAACAAGTGACGGTAACAGCTTGCTCGGGAACTTGCTTCTTTTGCCTCCGCTTGCATGCTCTGAAAAGAAAGAATTGATTAATTTTTGATTACTTGAAAGAGCTGTTTATTCATACTCACCCTGTATCATTTCTCCTAGAGTATTTATGTGGACCCTGTAGATATCATATCCATCAAAAATGGTTCAGTATTGAAGGTTCTTCTTCTCTTATTGTTCAAGGCCTCAGTTTTCTTGATTCAAAATCAAAAACCTTTTATCATGATTTGACATTCTTATCAGCTAGAAAAAACCCTGACTGGAATTCTTTCCTTTTTTTTTCTTTTCTTTTAAGGCTGATCTTTGGT
This sequence comes from Zygogramma bicolorata, assembly GCA_032362365.1. Lineage (NCBI taxonomy): Eukaryota > Metazoa > Arthropoda > Insecta > Coleoptera > Chrysomelidae > Zygogramma > Zygogramma bicolorata. The sequence continues at coordinate 109,429 of JAVJAQ010002056.1, forward strand.
AGAAGCATGTTCTTCTGATCACATTTTGTGGATTTTTAGAGCCCAAAAGGAATTGATTATATTATTACTATTATTATACTGTATATAAATTATACGACATCATCAAAGCCACTCTCCATCTTAGGTAAGGGAACGAATCCCAAATGTCTATGTCCTCAAGATCTATCGTTGCTTCAGCTAGTATTTGTCATTAAACCATATTTCAGGCTTTTATTTATTACTTCTATAATCAGCACCACCCATACCTCCAGGCCAATATTTTGTTGAGGTATATCCTATCCAGTATAACCGGAGCAGAGAACGGAACCAGCTGTATCATTTCTCAAATAAATCTTGGTTGGCATTCGCACCTGCCTGTCGGGCACTATCAAGAAGGCTATACCTGCAATTGCATCGTCCTATCAAGTAAGAGCTTTCCATTTTTACCAATGCGCTGTACTTACTGCACCTGTTCCTTGCTGCTATAAAACTTCATAGTGTTCATCGCCAAAGTGGCCTAGACAATATCAGTAATACTATAGTACCCTTAAATATAAAATTAAAGAAATACTTTGTGAACCTCAAGTATACTTCTGGTACCATTCAGTTGTGAAACCGGCAGAGATCTTGTTCATAGTTCCATATTACATTCCCTTCTTCCTGAACAGGTATTCATTATTTTACCCAGAACCCCTCACCGACTAGAGCTATCTTCGGGAACATTTTCTTGCTTCACCATTGATGCTACAGACCTGAATCTCAGGTAGAATCTGAGAAGGTAGCAACGCAAACAGATTAAAAAAATATAAAGGAACCGTTGAAAATCAAAGCACGGACAAAGACGTAGGAAACAGCGATAGCGATGAAGGAAGTAACGAAAAAGAAGAACGACAGACAGAAGAACGACACTTGTATGACGCTAGAGATATAGGAAACGCTCGCTCACAAACACCCCAAATAATAGCAGAGAATGTAGAAGATAGTAATTCAAGCTCCGAAAATAGCAGCTCAGAGGGCGAAGGAAGCATTAATGAAGACGAAAATGAGGTATTAAACGAGCAAGAAAGTGAAAATTCTGATAATCAACTCGCCAGCGAGACAACAGGAAACCAGCACCACTATAGCACTAGATCCCGTGGACCTGTAGAAGACCATCCCTGGGTCTGAAAGAAACGAATTTGAAATAAAAGAACCATATCAAAAAGGTAGCCCTCAGTTATAATCGTTAGAAACAAAATGAATCTCTACTATCAAAAATTACCTAAAAAAAACATAAACAGAAATGTACAATCCGGCAACGCCGCCTACAGCGAGAATAGAAACGACACGGAAGAGTAAGAACAGACGGTACTACGCCTGCCATCTATCCGCCAGAAGACGTGAATAGCGCGGTATGACTAAATAACTTCTTCAACAATGGTTGAGCAGTTTCGCCTCACTATAAATAGATGGACATACGAGAAAAGTTCTGAGATGAATTTTTTGTTGCAGATTCACTCCGAATCTTCGTGATAATCATCCTAATGATCCGAATAGGAAGAACGACTTTTCTTGCATACGATTGTAGAAATCCGACAGCAAATATAACTGCCATCTCTTTAAAAGATGTTGCGGAATGTCCAGACCCAGCAACCGGCTATAATACTCGAAACATTGATGTACAGATTTTAGAGAGACCCCGAATTCAAAAAGTGCATGTCCATACGTGCCTTTTTCAAATTACGAGGCAAATTTATAATTGCGGAGCATGGTCACATAGTAGCCCAGTCAAAGGAGGAATGCTACAATACGTCGAACAAATAGGTAGAGAAGAATGTAAAAATATGCATAACTTTTTAGAATATCGCGGATTTGCGAATCAAATCATAAGATTAGAGAGGAATAGTACTCATTCCGTTGCAGTTACTTTAGCAGGAGAATTAAATAAAGATGGAACCTGTCAAGGCATGACTTACAATTTCAGAGGAGAAGAATGGAATAATGTAGTTGTAATTGCTAATGTGAAAATAATGTTACGAGATTATTTCGCTACAGCCCGTTTGGAAACGAATGAGATTATTTTACAAGATGGAGTTACATGTGATTACTTGGAAACATATTGTCTAGATCCAATAATAGGAGAAACCATCTGGGAATCACTGAATCACAATGAATGTCAGCTTCTTAGATTACTATACGAAGGTCAAGCTACGATTGTCACCGAAAAACAAAGCGGCAATAATTACTTGGTAATAGAAGACCGTACAAAAATATTTGCATTGCAAATAACCACTAGCGAGCCAATATGCGATAAAATGATGTACACTACCGAGCATCCCCGTATTTTAGCATTGAAATATGATAGGTTACAAACCCTGTCCAAATGGAAAGATCACGGAGCCAGTGGAGAAGCTGACATAGTAACGTATGTCAACACAAAATTTTTATATGTGGAGCAATCTTTCAAACGAAATTTAGATAAATTACATTCAGAGACTGTTTACAGAAGGTGCTTATTAAAACGAGAAATATTAAAAAATCGTCTAGCAATGGCCCCATTTTTTCCAAATGCAGTAGCTACCCTTCTACAACAGAAATTGGGATTTATAGGAAGAATAAATGGAGAAGTTTTATATGTCATGGCCTGTAGTCCCATAAATGCTGAAATAAGGAGAACAAATAAATGTTATGTAGAACTCCCTGTAACAGCTTACAACAAATCTTATTTTATGTCACCAATCACGAGAATACTGCAAGTTCATGGGCAAGAAACCGAATGTAATTCAATTATCCCACCTTTATTTTTTATCGACAATAAATGGATAGGTATGGATCCGTTACCGTTGATGGCTCAGCCCCCAATACAACTAGGAGCTGATATGGAAGGTCATATCAATTTTCAGACCATACAAAACTCGGATCAGGTGGAATCTATCTAGACACAGAAATCTCAAAAGCTCAAGAATCATTAATGTTCGGACTAGAAAGGAAGGCGATACAAAACATAATAATTCGGAAAATTGTCGGGAAGGAAGTTGGAAACCAAGGATTCTCAACTATTAATTTATTTGACCAAGAGGAATTGGAAAAAATGGCTGATTCAACAATCAAAAAATTATATGGATGGTTTTTATTTATCGGTGATTTCACTAGTGGATTTCTAGGATTATATTTATGTTTCAGAATATTGAAATTTGTAATTAAAACATTTATAAACACGATGGCTATTCATCAAATAAAAGGCTGTTCGTGGCATATGCTATTATCTTGCTGCGATACCTTAACTATGTTCCTTCTGCACGAAAAACAATGGAAAAAACCGAAAGTTAAGGAAAATACGGGAGATATCCCAACCCAAATTACTGAAACCCCAAAGCTATCGATAAATCCACAAATTCCAAACGCCGACCAGCCACCTGAAACAACCGTTTCATTCAGCGAGCTAGCGGACGAATTACGATCAGTGAGCCATAATCCATTTAGGAGTACATGGAAATTTGAACAGATAAGCACTTAAATGAAGAAAAATTATTGAACATGAGGCATGAGATTGACCAATGTGAATAGAAAAAGCAAAACTCAGCTAAGTAGAGACAATGTAATGCGACGTGGGAAAAATAAAAATAAAAAATGCCGAGACACTTATAAAAGTTAAATTATAAACAAATACTAGTGCGCGCTCAAGAAAAGAAAATAACTAAGGCTCGGACCCTTTCTGTAACTCAATTTTATCACTAAACAAACTGTCAAGTAAGAAAAATATAATTACCCTCGGGACCAGTTTGAATAACCGAATTCGGGCAAATTAGTAAACATTTTCGTGTGTATATATAATAGTCAGTGCCCATAATTGAACTCATTCTGAGCGAATCTCGCGAGTAAAACGGTTAGTGAATTTTTGAAACGACACCTGAAATAAAAAAATGGAAAATCTGATGAACCTCGTCAGAAATATGGGGATGAACTCTGACAGGTGGTGGCTGTTGCTCCACATAGTGAACGGTCTCACGCAAGAGAGAGCGGCCCTATTAGAAGACGGCACCACCCCCCCGTATTACTTGGGATTCAACCTTTCATATATCTTGCTGTTCCATGCTGAGTTATCACGGTGCAGACGCTACCTGCAGCTGGAGGGATGCCCGTGTATGTGGTGCATACCCCCGTCGTTCGCCACGCCAACCCCGATCCCCAGGACCGTTCCAGAGGCGCCGAATTTTGGAGGACGCCATAATTCGTCAGAGGCATGATCAGCAGCCGACTCCCAAAGCGAATTACCAAGGAGAGTCATGATTATATATCCACAATCCCCCGAGAGCCGCAGCCCATCACCCTGGCCACACGCTCCAAGGTCACAGTCGCGAACTAGCTCGAGCGCCAGTTCCAACAGTACCATTTCGCCCGGAGCCAGCCCTTCCAGAGACGCCAACCCCGGAAGTAACAACGAGACGTCCAGGAATTCCCCTGCCAACTCATCAGACGCTCCACGACCCATCCACTGGAGCATGGTTAGGAGCCCGGTGTCTAGGAGACCCAGACATCTAGCAAGTAGTGAAAGACTATAAAGTTTAATCAAGGTATATAACCATTTTAGAAAATAGGTGTAGGTAATAAGGACAACAACTATATTCATTTTTATTAATTTTTTTTTACTAGATTCACGATAAAAATATGTATAGGTTATTTTACAATGATTCTATATAAATGAATAAAACAGTAGGATTCGTGTTTTCAAAGAACGTTGAAGTAAATTGAAATATAGGAAAATGCAATAAATTCTCAGCACCGACCGAATGAGATCGAAAACAAAAGCAGAAACGCACTCAGTTCATATGTCTATGTAAGGGAATAAGTGGAATCCTAACAATTCCATTGAGAACCCGTGAAGGCAATTTCCGCCCACTAGACAGGCTGGTAGACAGCTATAAAAATTTATTGGGGTCATCGCCAATCCCAGAATATAAACAAGACTATCGTCACTTCAGTAAAATTTAGGTGAAGGGTCGACGAACTTAGAAATAACGAAACAGGTGCTGATCACTGAACAAAATTAGTAATTTTTAAATTGATCTACAATAAATAGACCAATTTAATTCGGGTAAGGGAGGAATGTACTGAATCTCTCGATATTCAGTTAATATTCAAATGTTTCAGCTGAAGTTATCTCAGTTCAAAGTCGAAAAAAAAAATAATAGTATAGTTTCTGAAGTACTGTAATTTCATTTAAAAATGAGAAAGATTATTTAAAATATCATTCAGTAACTGCTTTGCCACATCGAAAGGGAATTCAGAAAGCATTTTCAGTAAAGTAAATTAAGATCAAATATGTACCGAGTATAGTAGGAATAACTAACTATAAGATTACTCACATATACGAACGCCGCGCTGGAAACCCAGAACTGAAATGAATCAAGTTAATAATTCGCGTATGTGCGAACATTTAAGAGAGGGAGATATTGTTGTAATCCGAGCAGATGTTTGACCATGACACGTCGAAAGCGGCGATATGCTTTGTGTTTATAGCTAACCTTGATGAATAATTAAGATTAATGAGCTTGTTGTTCATCGAAAAGTGGAATTTGGGTTACACGTGCAAACTTCCTTTGTTCAAAGAAATCTGCGTCAGGAGGGGAAATCATATATAAACTGCGAATTGGCAGGAAGCAACAATTACAGATAGAGTTGTGATTAAGACAGGATCAGATAGAAGTTAGATCGTGAGTGATAGTAGTACGAACAGTTAGTAATAAAGATGAAGTTCAAGAATTAGAAATTAGGGTCAGTTTCAGAACAGTAGTAGCAAAGGTAGAAGTTAGATAATCAATAGTGACAGGTTTCCAGACTGCTCGTTCCGCCCCAAAAACAATGTGTAAGTTGAAATAACGATAATGACTCTGCTGAAGGTATTGCTGTACCAAATTGATTGTATTACTGCATGATTTGAGTTTTGAATTGGTCGTCTCGTATATATGCCTCAATGTACCTCATGTTCAATGTGATTGATGTGTTTCCTTTTCATACTGTTATGGATAGGCTTGAAAATTGAATTATACAATCTAGCAAAGCACCAATTGTTTCCATTCAAGAGAATACGTACCCACAAATTAAGATCTGTTGACGCCGATCCATAACGATTTAACTTCGGTTGAATCCTTCAATGACCGCTCGAATTTCCATCAAACCAACCCTTATGGATCAGCAGCGCGACAGTAGGTAGGTACTTCGAGAGGTTCCTTTTCAAAATCTTTTACTAAACAGGTATCGTTAGAGTATGACTTTCACATGTGAAAAATATAATTAGAACTACAAGAATTTGAAAAAAAAAGATTGTTTCTTTTCATAACAATAATAAATAACCTCACTTCATAGTTAGTTCAATGTCAAATTTATTCTTCATCATTAGAGATGTGGTGTGACAGGATTTTTAAGGAACTGTGACTGACCGTGACTGCTCCGGTAAAGTCACAGCTCAAAATCACTGTGATTTTCAGGAGTCGTGACTGATGACTAGACCGTTGGCCCATGACACAAACATTGTCGATAATCTATGTTCGTATGCCCTTTTGGGGATATACTCAGGATAGGCTTGGGAAACCGGGAAAAAGTGCCTCCGAGCGTCTGTGACCAGTCCTTGCACCTGCTGACCTCCACTTCCGGTTGAAAAAAAAGGGTTAAGTATTCGAGGAACGAGGAAGCTCGGCCATGTGGATACATTATCGTATCTTGCAAAAATAACCGGGCGCTAGCCGGTTTGCATACGTCTAGGTCGCTGCCGGAAGGAGGCATACGAACCGGAAGTGGCAATTTCCCACTGGTGATGGACGATGATCGAGGAAAGTATGCCCTTTCGTGGAACGACTCCTTTCGACCCATTAAACACTATCCGACATTTGCATACGATTTCGGAAAGGGCATCTCGATTTATGCCAGCATCAACTGACCGGACTAACCTAGAAATAGTCGATAATTTATGTTCGTATGCCAATCTCGGTGCCGATAGACTACGACATTTTAAGTAACAAAAGCTGGCTCGACGTACGAATGAACTCTATACGTGAGAAGTAAACTCTCACAGTTACACCAACTGACAAAGAATATTATAGCTATGGACAGCTACTCTCCATAATTATAGCTTTGAAACTAACGAGAGGATGCTTTCTGAATCGGTAAGAAACTGAAGGTTCAGGGGCGGGGCAAGTACTTCAGTGCCCCGGTTTATAGATCGTCTGCCCTTACGAAAAAAAAACGAATCGCTATTTCTCCGCGAAAAGAACGCGAATCGCTAAGGCTGGATTCACATGGACATCTGGACGTTGAGTTTGGCGGGCAAGTTTGAATGAATCGATCCCACTCGTACAATGGGAGATTAATATTTTCCCGACTTTTTTAAGGTGCGATTGTATGTTATTGGAAATATTAATGTAGTAAGCCCTGATTTAACCCATTTACACACTATCGACCGTGTTTGGACACTCGCAAATAGATGTGCCTTTTGCTCAGTGGAAAACCCTGGAAATGGGTTCATCGGGGGAAAAAACTTGTGGTCCCTAATGGGAGGGTAATTTCCACTTTTTTCACTTTAAATTGTTAATAAACAATAGTAGCGCGATCTTCAAGGTGAAATAATTGGTATATTTGGATTCAGCGGGACAAAAAACATAAAATAAACATTATCTGCAGAGGGGCCCTTTTATTGAAAGTTTGGGAATTAATTAAGTAATGTTGGCACCGCGCAAATTGTATGCAAACCATTATTTGATAAATACTTTCACTTCTACTAACCGTGGTCAAAATTTCAACATTTCCTCAATTATCGACTATTTCTAGGTTAGTCCGGTTAGTTGATGCTGGCATAAATCGAGATGCCCTTTCCGAAATCGTATGCAAATGTCGGATAGTGTTTAATGGGTCGAAAGGAGTCGTTCCACGAAAGGGCATACTTTCCTCGATCATCGTCCATCAGCAGTGGGAAATTGCCACTTCCGGTTCGTATGCCTCCTTCCGGCAGCGACCTAGACGTATGCAAACCGGCTAGCGCCCGGTTATTTTTGCAAGATACGATAATGTATCCACATGGCCGAGCTTCCTCGTTCCTCGAATACTTAACCCTTTTTTTTCAACCGGAAGTGGAGGTCAGCAGGTGCAAGGACTGGTCACAGACGCTCGGAGGCACTTTTTACCGGTTTCCCAAGCCTCCTGAGTATATCCCCAAAAGGGCATACGAACATAGATTATCGACAATGTTTGTGTCATGGGCCAACGGTCTAGACGGCATCGCGCTGATTCGCGACGGCGATCGGCATAAGCACAAGAGTGGGAGCCGTGAGCCTAGATATCGGGTCTCGGTCGTCTCGGAATCGTATGACCACGGTATACCGTTCATCTGATCGGGTAGCTGAAAACGCAAAAAAACTTATAATAAGCCTTGTTGCTCAAAAAATAACGGAAAATACCACTGTTAAGTCTACGGTATTGAATAACGAACCAAATGTTCAAAATCAAGAGTCAGTGAATCCTATCAAAAAACCTATTACCATTTAGAGCCATTTTGACTCTAAAGTCACTGGACTACAACCAGCAGGAACTTCCACTTCTAGGGCGATAAATGAAGTTCAACGATATTTAGAAGATGGTCTTCTGGAGAGAAATAAAGATCCGTTATTGTGGTGGAAAGAGCATGCATATAACTACCCATATCCATCAGAAGTAGTTGTCGAAAAATTTGGTTCAGTGGCAACATCTGTTCAAAGTGAAAGAATTTTCTCAAAAACAGGGCAGATTCTTTCTGATAGAAGAGCTCGTCTGAGTTCTGAAAAAGTTGAAAAACTTGTCTTTCTCAATGTTAATTGAATCTTGACATTTTTTTCAAATCACATCGATCTCATTTTATTACCGAAGCTTTTTTACTATAGATTGAATATTGCTTGTTGTTTCATTTTATTTTTGTTATTTTTCGAATTTATAAGAGTAAACTTTATTGTCACAGTTGAAAGAATCGTATTATTTAAAATATACTTCCATATTAAAATTTAATGGAAGTCACCTTCATCACGGCTAGGCAGAAATGTTCGAGTAACGAGTAACTGTGACATGCTTGGAACTGGTAATCAACAATCAACCGTTCCCCGTTCCTACTCCGACTCTGATAAATATCATTTGGAACATTTTTCTCGTCAGTGTATGCTGACAAAAAAGCATCTTACAATTTACTTTTCGACTCTAGCTTGGACGTAACAAATAATACACTAGTACTGAGTTCAGTTAATGAGTTGGACTTTGATGTCGCACTAAAAAAGCTAAAACCCAAAAGGTCAGAGGGGACTGATGGAATACCACCTTATTTATTGAAGGCCTGCGGTGAATGGGTGCGGCAGCCTCTGATACATATTTATAATCTTGTTTTGAAAACGAGTATATTTCCATCAGTCTGGAAAACAGGATTGGTATGTCCCATATTCAAGTCCGGTGATAAAATGAACATCGAAAACTATCGGCCTATATCAATTATGTGTGCCCCCGCCAAACTCTTTGAACAAATATTATATTGTGAACTATATCAACATGTGGAAAATAATATAGTACCTCATCAACACGGATTTGTGTCAAAAAAATCATCCAATACCAACCTATTCCTATTCAGTAATCATGCATTTGAATCAATGAAATGTAAATCTCAGCTTGATGTTATATATACTGATTTTAGTAAGGCATTCGATAAAGTTGACCACGACATATTACTAGAGAAATTGAGTAGTTTTGGATTATCATATAACCTAATTTGTCTATTCAGAAGTTACTTAGAAAACAGATATATAATGACTAAACACAATGGAAACACATCTGGAAAATTCGAAGCAAATTCTGGAGTGCCTCAAGGCTCCAACCTTGGACCACTTCTTTTTGTAGTTTTTATTAATGATTTACCCGAAGTTCTAAAATCATCAGAAGGCCTTATATTCGCAGATGATTTCAAAATATTGAAAAAGATTGAAACAGTTAGAGATTGTGTTATGTTACAGAAGGACATTGGTAGGGTATTGGAGTGGAGTTATAAGAATAAATTGTATTTCAATCTGAATAAATGTTCTGTTTTAACTATATCGCGTATCAAGCAACCATGTGTTTTCAATTATTTAATAGGGGGTCAAAGCTTGAAACGCTGCACTGAAATCAAAGATTTAGGTATTACCTATAATAGCACATTCTCATTTGCCAAACACATTGAGAACTTAGTGAAGTCAGCTAATAAAATGTTAGGTTTTGTAATAAGACAATCGTATATTTTCAATAATATCAACACACTCAAAATTCTGTACTATAGCTTGGTTAGAAGCAGGTTAGAGTTTGGCTCTTTGATTTGGTTCACGGAATCTCAAAGCAATTTGAATAGATTAGAAAAAATTCAAAATAAATTTTTAAGACTACTCTACTTTAAAAAACATCACATTTATCCTAGCTACCAGACAACAAGATCTTCAACTCTTAGGAATGAATTCAAGATTTTATCCCTTGAAAATAGACGACAACTCTCAGTTATGGTATTTTTATATAATATCATCAATAACAGAATAAACTCCTCAGAACTTTTGTCTTTGATCAGATTCAATGTGCCACCTAGAATATTGCGCCCGGTTCTGATGTTTAATATCCCTCCATCATTCCATCATTTAACATTTCGAGATCACCTACGGTAAACATGTTTCGACTTGCAAATCAACTCAATATACTGATGGATCTAGAATGGACAGTTTCTACCAGTGTCTTTCGCAAAACAATATTGAGTCATTTAATCTCTATCTCTATATGAATCATAAAAACTTTCAAAGGTTTGTCAGTCCTCATACAATTTACATATTGTAAAATATATCTAGTTATATGTAGGTATAACTATTTTGAGGTGTCTACATTTTCTAAATATTGCAAATTTTGTGAATTTTTATCTTATAATGTAATTTATCATTTGGATATTGTAATTATCATTTATTCATGTAATTAAACCGCAAGGTTTGTATGAATAATAAATAAATAAATAAATAAATATACGTTTACGAACATCACGCACATGTTCGTTCCCAGTCGTGTCGCGTCGGGAGTCGGAACCTCGGAACAGATCTTACTCGGAACTGTGACTGAAAATCACGTCTACTTTTAATCCTCGGAACTGGTCACTCCTGTGACAGGTTAGTCACATTGACAAAATCACAGGTCGACAAATCACAACACATCTCTATTCATCATACGTCGGTTACGTCACATTTTCTCGCTCGATTTTCTCTTTAACGAAGCTAAATGAGCTGCTCAATATGCACGCTCTATGAATAGAAGGACACTGAAGTTATCGCTCTGCGCGCTCGATTTTGAGTGGAGTGAGCGCAGCCGAGCTGAGAGCTTGCTCAATATGCTCGCTCAGTGAATAAATGGAGAGCTCGATTTGTAATAAACGAACGGCTTCGAGCAAAGTGAGCGCACAAAGCTTAATAAACGAACTGGTGGCTAAAACTGCGCCCTGTGCTGGAATTCTGTTTCCACGAATTCGATTGTCGGCACAGCGCATACTCTAAGACTCTAAGCCACTCGACAATCGGATTCGAGGAAACAGAATTCCACCACTGGTGTTTGTCCCCCAGATATCACGTGATCTGGAATGCCATATTGGAAAATAACCATAGACATATATATATGTCTATGAAAATAACTAACATTGAAAAATTGAAACCTCCATATTTATTGGATATTTTTCAAAAACCAATAACCAATGTACTCCTGAACAAGGCCGATTACTGAGAAAGATCATCCAAGGCAAGGTGAAGATTGTTTTCAGTAGACGTCAGACCAATCTCGCGTTCTATTAGGCATTCCACTGGCTGCTCAGAAACTTTCGTTTGTTTCTAGACTTCAATGGTGAAACTCGTGTGCCTCCAGCCTTTGTATCATTTGCTAGGCACTTGAATAGAACGCAAGATTCGTTGCCATCCCTACGTCTTTTTACGTAGATCTACGTACTTTGAGCCTTTTTTGAAAATCTACGAACTTCAGTCCCAGAATCTACGTACTTTTCACAAAATTGTACAAATTGGTAACATCTCGTTCATTGGACTGAATCATTTCCCGATTCCCGCCATATTCGCCAAAAAAACTCAATGAATTTCCCGTTTTATACTGACACTGACGCACACAGCGCATACTCGCCCCTCCACTCAACTCATCACATCTTCCATTTCAAAAGAAGTTCTGGCGTCACATTTCGAAAACCAGAAAGGGGGATTCATCCCAGATTGACACAACTCTCCCAAAATTTATTAACATTGCAGTGCAAATGCTTAGCGTCTGTTTTCTGCATAAAATTTAATGAAAACAAAAATTCTCTCTACATACACTCTAACAGGGTTACTTTTCACAAAAAGTGGCTTACAAAAGAGCCGCGAGCCATCACAGGAACATCTAAAAAAATATAGGAAGAAATTCAATTTGCCTGATAACGAATAAAATTTAAAAAGTTCAAACTGAAGAACTTTGTTTTTCAATTCAAATTTCCCTTTGCTGAATACTCTTACGAGTGCGCCTAGAAGGTAGAGCTGGAAAGAGTCTGCTAATTATCTTGGGTGCCGAAACTTAAAAAATATATATTGTTCTTCCCAAAGAAAAATGACGTAAAAAATCAAGGAAACGTCGAGTTTCAATAATTGAAATTGTACAATGTACACTCGACGAGATTTTTTTACAGAGAAACTGATCTTGTTGGGATTCAATTTTACCTACCTCATTCCCTTCTTATCACTCAAAAAAAAGTACGTAGATCTACTAACTTATGATGTGCAATTTTAGTATTTCTACGTAACTTTTTGAATCTGGTCTACGTCTTTTTCAAATTCTGGGTTGGCAACCCTGCGCGAGATCGAGATCATTCTGGTTCTGACGTTTGATGAAAACAAACATGACCTGCCTAATGTTTATTTGGGTTTGAGGTTATAATTCGTGTGATTTTTCAGAATTTTCCTTTTGAAAATAGTTTTTACAAATTCCAGCATAAGTGACAATGATTGTTACGTACCTAGTAATAGGATGCAAAAATAATATTATAAAATCATGGAATATAATCTGCATTTTACCCAAGTAGGTGAAGTATATTTGAATCGAAGACCATATTATCATTGTCTTATTAACTAATTTGAATGATACATGATGTGATCTTGATCTCTACTTGGAAAAAATGGATTTTTCAATTGATTCATTCTTCTAGTGTTAATGAAATCTGTTATTAAATGAGAAGACAATCACTTTAAAGCTCATTACTTTTCGTGCTTCCTATATTCAGATCCTACAGATGAGTGTTCTGTATGAATACCATTCTACTCTCGACGAAGCTCATCATAGAAGATATCCATCGAAAATATCAGTTTTGGGTATTGATCCTTATCATGTTTATTTCGGAGAGTGTTCATGCTAAAAGTGCATATATACTCAGCGAAATGAAAGCTTACAAAGGCTTCGAGGCTCACAATCAGGCAGCTGATGGATAGATTTAGAAAATATTCGTCAAGCATTTTCAAAAACATCTTGGTTTCACGACAAGTTAGTCAGTTACTCAATTTCATCTATATTTGCATGAATAAATATAAGGAGAGCAATAATAACTTGAAAATGCCCTCCCTACATTCACATTCAAGAACTTTCGAAATGTAAAATAATTATCTTCGTATAAAAATTAAATCATTTTGAAATTCACTACATGAATTATCAACAAGTTATACATGAATTCTAGTTGATATGTCACCATCACAATTTTTTGAAACAAATATCACTTGCTCCAAGGGTCATAAAACTGATAAGTATGGCAGAGTCCAAGGTTCTCATTGTAACTCCATTCCAGACCTTGGTGAAGTATGTACTCATGTTGCTTATTGGATTCCACCTAAAAATATTCCTGGGAACCAGGAATCGTGAAAGATCTTGACTTTTTCAATCCGAAGAAGTTAGAGGAGACAAACCGCTATTTCAGAGAGAACCATCAAAATCCATCAGTCAAAACAAATTGGAAGTAAAAATTTTGTTGACTAATTTATTGCTGACTGAGGGTTCAATTCTTCAATCAGGATGATGATCATAAATGATTTTCAGGACAGTTTTCAGAATGTACATATAAAATTTTTATCAATAAACTTATCTCTTCACATGACCACTTTTAATTATTAGGCTTACTCATTTGATTTCATATCAATGAGATATCATGAATATTATTCAGTTTGTTGTTATAACTGCAGTGAAGTTATTTATTATAGGTACAATGTCAATACAATCTTTGAAATGTTTGTGGATCTTATAAAATAGATAAAAGTAGTATTATCAATTCAAGGAAGAAGCATGCTTCACCACCTAATACGATCTCATGATACTAACTAAAGTAAATACTAATACATCATGAATGTGACAAGGGTGAAATAAATCGCCAACGATCCATAACATATATGAAATTAATTCATCAAAGAATATATGATTTATGAAGTGTGTAAAACTGCAATAAACCAGGGATTAGCCCAAAAAAATATCATAAAAAGTGAATTTCATTTTGCTAGTCAACATTTTATTTCGAACTAATTTCTTGCTATTCAAATTCAATTTTCGAAGTGGATTTTGAATCATTGGGAGCCATCCTGAAATCAAATAATTCATTGGTGTAAAACAGTCGAATCGGTGGACAACACAAAATGTCAGTTATCAGTATTGTGACCCGCACAACTGCTAAATGCCATATGTAATAAGGCCTAATATCAATTCAGATTAATTTGGTAATTATCCGTTAAGCGGGCTCCATCGTGAAATTAAAAAATTTTTGGTGGAACATACGTATTTCGGCCTCCTGAACAAAAAAGTCTAATGAAGTTTTTGGGGCTCGCAACTAGTTTCGGAGATACGACCCCCCAAAGACAGGAAATCGGGGTTTTACGCCTATGTTTGTTTCTCAGCCAATTCCGCTCGAAATTCCTCCTTCTTTCTATCAGCACAATATACAGATTCTATACCACCTTCTTCATCACTTTCCGATAGAATTATAACTATTTTTCACAACAAAACTCTAAAAGGTAAATCGTCATATTCGTCATAGAAATTCGAGGTTAGCAAAACAATAGCATCGCGTGTTCTATTGTTTTGCTAACCTCGAATCTCTATGACGAATATGACGATTTACCTTTTAGAGTTTTGTTGTGAAAAATGGAAAAATGCTTATAATTCTGTTGGAAAATGATGAAGAAGGATATATAGGAGTATATTGTGCTGATAGAAAGAAGGAGGAATTTCGAGCGGAATTGGCTGAGAAACAAACATAGGCGTAAAACCCCGATTTCCTGTCTTTGGGGGGCCGTATCTCCGAAACTAGTTGCGAGCCCCAAAAACTTCATTAGACTTTTTTGTTCAGGAGGCCGAAATACGTATGTTCCACCAAAAAATTTTTAATTTCACGATGGAGCCCGCTTAACGGATAATTACCCAGATTCTTCTATATTTCGACTTCTTCTTTGTCAAATCCTTCACGAAGAGCCAAAGGAACACTATAAAATGAGAATGTATTGCATTGAAAAACTCATCCTAAAGAATTTGAAAACACTTGCCTAAAAAAACTTCTATTCCATGATTTCATGTTATTGTTTATGTATCCTTTTACTAAGCACCCTACAACCATTGTTACTTATGCTGGAACTTGTAAAATCTATCTTTAACATGAAAATTCTGAAAACCAATCAGTAAATCACACAAATCATAACCTCAAACCGAAGTAAACATTGATCATTGAGGCAGGTCGTTTGTTTTCATCAAACTTCAGAATCATCCCGCGTTCTATAGTGGAAAATGAATATACACGAATGGGGATGACGGCTGCAAAACTCTACCACTAGGAGCGCCACCACTGCATGTACCTTTGACAGCCTCTCAAGTCAAATGACAACAATTCAAAACATTAAACGTCCCTTCTTTGCAATAATTAAGAATACAAAGATTTGAAATCGACATAAAATGGTCTTATGTAGTGCATTCGGATGTAAAAATGTAGGTACGCATTTATTTCCAAAAGAAACAAAACTGAGAAAGCAGTGGGAAGTAGCCCTGAAAAGAAAGAGCTTCAGACTTCTGAACATTCTAGATTATGCTCCAGTCACTTACAAAAGAACGTAGCAGGGCTAGTAGATGGTTATTATAATGATTTTTAACGAAACACCCCTGTAATCAGTTTGAATTTTTTACCTTTCACTCAGATCTTTTTTT
This sequence comes from Zygogramma bicolorata, assembly GCA_032362365.1. Classification (NCBI taxonomy): domain Eukaryota; kingdom Metazoa; phylum Arthropoda; class Insecta; order Coleoptera; family Chrysomelidae; genus Zygogramma; species Zygogramma bicolorata. Next base: position 125,644 of record JAVJAQ010002056.1, read on the forward strand.
ATTCCTTTGAGGGATCCACCACGTTCCCTCAACAAACTTTTCAGTTCTGGTACAGACAAACATCCATATCTATCGGTTGTAGAAAACATCCTTATGATTCCTAAGTTTCTTTTGAAAATATTCATTAAAATAAAAATAAAACATAACCTGCAAAATCACTCGTTAGGCACATGCAGTCGTGCTGCCACCTACTAAAAGCTTTGGGTCATCTTCCCCATTTCACATTGGTTTGAATCGTTTTTGTTTTGCCCCCCAGACATCACGTGATCTGGAACTGGAACGGAACTCCTAACCTAACTAATGAAAAACTATTATACATTATACTGCCATAGTGCCATATAATGAAAAATCTAGATGTATTTATTATTTTTTTGCTAATTAGGATCATTTCAGTATTTTTAGTACAAACGTTTTTCGTTCCTGACGAGTACTGGCAATCGTTGGAGGTGGCTCATAATTTAGTTTTTGAGTATGGATATTTAACTTGGGAGTGGACAAAGGGAATTCGGAGTTATATTCCTCCTTTAATGATTGCAGGTTTATATAAAATTCTACAGATAACTAGCCTGGACACGACCAAAATCCTGGTGAGAACTTATTTTTATTTGGAATATTTCTAGGCATTACTGTTAAGTGTTTAATGTGTACATAATCATTTATTTTCTCCAATGAGAACTCGTTTTAGGATAGTATCTATTATGAAATATGGAATGAGAGCATCTAATGAATTGGTAATCGTACAGTGCAAAACTGATATCATTTCATTTGCAAAATGAAAGATTTTTAATGATACTAATATGGCACCTCATAAACATGAATATAATACATTTTTCCAATATTTCATTCTGAAAACTATCAAAGCAGGGTGAATACAATTCCTAAACTGCACTTGAAAACTGAACGGTGTAATACAACAACCATTTAAGCCACTACCTTCGGGAAACTCTGTTTTTGATGAAAAAAGTTCGTTATTAGGTGAGGAACGGTTTTTTGTTTCATTTTCGTATTTGCAGTTCTGTAGAAAATTTTATACCTAGGTACCGAAAATTCTTAAAAATAATTTGTATTTGTTGAAGTCTGATTTTTCGTTTCTGTTGAAACTTTAATGCTAATTATCTCGATAGGTCACAATTGTGGCTTAAACGGTTGTTGCATAACATCACCCAACTGATAAATTGGGAAGTGTTGTTAATGAATAGGAAAGGTGTTTAAAATTTATAGTTGTTATAAAAACAATCTAAAGAGGTGCTGATATGGTTATTCAACAAGAATGATTGCAGTCTGGGAGTTTATCCAAACTATGGGTGGGTTTAGTGAATGAATAGCATAATGTGGGGGATGCCCAATTCATAATTCAGTGGATCTAGTTTACCGGCTTGTAATGCATTATTTAACAATTCATAATGCACAAATAATTCTTTTTCCTATACATGAAATGGTCTATGGCCATTGGTCATTGCCTGTTTACCATCGTTACAGTTTCAGATTCGTGGATCTGTGCTTGCACATTATCAATTTGTGCACATCTTTTGATGCATAAGGAATATTGAGAATTCAAGGTTATCATTTATGAAATATACAAGTTATGTACTACAATAATTACAATGTATTCAACTTTTATGAATTGTGCCTTAATAGTTGGGGATTATCCTTTAAATTGTGATTATTCACTCACTAAGGCTGCCATAAATCAATAGATGAAATGCACATCTTATCAAGTAACAATAAATAGATATCTATATAATATATCAATAGAATATAAACTTAAATGAATTGGATTTAAAATGCACAGTTGGTAAAACTAGTATATTAAGTAAATATATAAATTTAAAAAAATGAGCAGAAATGAGCAATAATATGAATCAAAACTTGTCAAAATATAAGGTCAAATAACTAAATTCAAATTAGGCAATCAAATAATTGCTCAGAGAAAAAACTTTAGGAAAATTTAGGCGATGGAGATGGTGTCAGTGGTTGTGTGCCTACCTCATGATAGGGAGGTCCAATGGGACAGGGAGTTTTCTCTTGAGAATCTATCTCAGTTGTATCACATAGAGAGTTGGCAACAAGGCCTACTTCCATATATTCTAGGTAAGAAGTTTGAATTGAATGATGTGAAGCAATAACACGTAGAACATGTATTTGTGAACCACTCTATATAAAGCAATACAATGTTTTCTATGTTTTGCCACTTGAACTAGAAAGAGTTGAATGAACAATTGTAATTCTTTGAGAAATTTCACAAATAGAAACAATTCATTATAAAATTTTGTCATCCAAAAGTAATAACGAATCAACCAGTAAGTATAGTGAGTGGGTTAAAAAATAAATATAGCTTCAATCTTGCAAAAAGTCATTAAGGAACGCCACTTTGTATAATGATTCTATGGACCCCTTAAGTCATCTTTAGAGCAGTTGCGAACTCCCTTACAGTCACCCCCTCTGTACACTCCTCCTCACCCTCTCTGTGCACTCCTCACCCCCTGTAAAAATATTTCACCATTCAACTTGGAAACAGCTGTAACTCGGCAACCAAGGCCGATAGAATGATGCGGTTTGTTTTAAAATGGTCAGAATCTATCATTTACTCATTTTTTCATCGCATGGAGCGTTCGTCATGCCCCTTCAGGGGCCAACGGAGCCCCTTCATCACCACATCTTCGGAACGGAGAGTCAAAGCGTCAGCGGACTTTTTGCGGCATGTTATGGTTGCATGTAATGCTTATCAACAAAAGGAGTCTCTTTCTCTCCATGTCTCTCTCTCTTCTACAAATCAAATCAACTACAAATGCAAATCGACGTTGCTTTGTTACCTTTATATTTATATCATTATGTTTCATTATGAATACTGCTATCACATGAGTTTATGAAAATCACATATTTATCTAAACTACGCCTCACAGCTATAGTTATTTGAATCGTAGTTTGCTTCTTTGTTGAGTATTCTGACATATTTGGTATATTTATACTCGAAGTTAAGACTAAGAAAAAAAACGTAAAGTTTGAAAGTATTTTAGATTTGCACCTCTTTCCACAAACAATAGCCTTTTTTATGCATGAACAGTTGCTGCGACACTGTTGATGCGTACTAAACCCATGCACGATACGCGAAGCATATGGAAGAATAATGCTTCCTCTGTTGGTGGGCGTTGTCCTTTAGTTTGATGTCTTCAAGAGAGAAATTCTTGCAGCACTCCAAGATTAATTGATCTGATCTGAAATCACAAACATACAAACAATATAAATAACATTTATTATATTTGTATCGTCTCGCACATGTTTTATCTTCTTTACATTTTGGCATTATTTTTCACTTTATTACTTGTAAACTAGTTCACACTTTAGCAAAAATAATCTCAAAGCTGGATCACCAGATGTAACGGCTGCGAGTGTTATTGTTATTCTGTTTGAACTTCCACATTTTTCCTTCTCTTCACATGAACCTCGTCCCCACAGAAACAAATCAGAACAGATAATAATCCTTCTGGACGTCACTAGATGTAATAATAGCAAAAAGGCTATTATTTTATTTCAATTAAGACAGCTGCTGTCACTAGACGTAAATTTCTCCACGTCAAATTTTGGATGTTACGGCAATTTCCGAAAGTAGCTTAAATTCGGCCTTTTGCACAAAGAAAAGTTCTTTAGTAATAAACTTAAGATTTTTCTACTTTCTAGTACTCTGAAATAGGGCGGCTTTTTGGAAATGAAACCCGCTTATAATTTTTAGCAGTATATTAGCAACAAAAAAAAAAAGGAACTGAACATAATAGATCAGACAATATAAAGAAAATTTATAATAATATATATAATCAACCGTTGATTTGTTCAGATTGATAACTATTATAGAAAAATATTTATACACAAAATTAAGTGAGATCAGAAAAGTTTTCTATGTGAAAAAACGAATCATATAAAACATTAAATACGCAGTCAAAAATATATGCTTCAGAACAAAATTCATCTCTACCTATTATGCAACTACATTGCACTGAATATAAATTTCTCAATAACCTCTAGGTACTAGAAAAGGCCAGTAGATCTCTTAATATCTGATCAATAACACTGTATAAACGATGAGATTGGAACCTTTAGCGTTCAAGTTGAAACTTTTCCTAGAGATCAATTATACAGTATCAATTTTCTTCTCCTGAATATCCTAACCTTGTTAGCGAAACGCGGTCGAATGCAAAAATATCAGTTCGGTGTTAGGGTAATTGATCTCTAGGAAGAGTTTTAATAATACTATATTCAACACATGAAAAGATATGCTTTCTCTTCGCTAAAATGAATGGTTATTCACGTTAACACACATCAAAATTGACAAATAACAAGGTGGTCCTCTGTCTAACTTGCATGGCGATTCCCTGGACGCGACCCGCGCGCAATGCGCGATTCTTGCGAAGCTCTCTAGTTTCACTTCCATTCGACTGCCTGCCTCATTCAAGATCGGCCGCTCTTTGATGCCTTTATGCAGATATTTATTGCAGTTTTCGAGCATGCGAGACGGCTCATTACAACCACCCAGCGAAACAAAGTTCGTTTAGACTACGTGCCAGCTAACATACAGTCCTCTAAACTAAGATCACTGAGTTCGTTCATGAAAGTTTCGTGAAGCAAAACCTCAAACTGAAACTTCCATACAGATATCCGAAACTTATATAAATTCCGTTTATAATGTCAAGCATTACAATTGAAAGGAACATATTTAATTCAAAAACTGCAAACGGGGCGTTGGAAAAAATAGAGGGCAAAATTGAAGAAACCAAACCTGTTCTTTTCAATTTTGTTCACGTGTTCTACGACGTGTAGTTCTGAAGGAAAGTAAAGAAGATGAAAAATGCGGAGACAGTGCAAATATAACAAAGGTTATTATAATTGTTTGTATCTTAGTGATTTCAGATCAGACTTGTTCCCATCAAACTTGGAGTGCCACAAGAACTTTTTTCTAAAGCCAGCAATAATGGACAACGCCTCACAGAGGACGCATTATTCCTCCATATGCTTCGCGCATTGTACATGAGTCAAGTTTTTTTTTAGGCTATGGAGCCAATACAAGAGCTTCCATCGCCTGGAAATTGATGGAAAGTCACCTGACGCAATCTCCCAATCGCCGCAAAGAAGAGCATTTCTACCACTGACTGTTACTGAGTGTCGCAGCAAATGGTGCATAAAAAAGGATATTACTTGTGGTAAGAAGCACAGAGTGTCCAAATAAGTGAAACACTCTCAAAATTTGAGGGGTTCTTTCTTAGGCTTCTTAACATTATTTATCACATAAATATTTTCTTGGTAATGTAGGTGTAAGAACATCCGCCTATTAAGCGGAAGACCGGGATTCAATTCCCCACCGGACTACCGTGCTAGGATTCACACGTTGAAAGGTAAGGCCTCGTTGATCCATTGCTTGCACAAGCTTCAACTTCTGAGGGTTGACGTTCGTTAACAGAAAAAAAAAAACAAAACCACATAGGGAATATTTCAGAATAGTCGAGAAAAAAACAGAATATGATTAACGGTCGGATTTACCAATCACCCACCATCTCGAGTTTTTGCGGGTAAAAGGACGAGGTACCACGGTGGCACGGATTTGATACTTCCTTCTTTCTTCAATATCATTTCCCCTCGCAAGGAGTACACTTAACGCTAAAATTTCGTAAAGGCCTTGCTCATCTAAGATTCAAATTCAGGATAAAATCACAAAAATCCAGAGTGAATTTCCTTATTTTTTTACTTCTATAGGGTGCTAAAAGGTACTCCAGTCTACTTTTTATAGAACCCCTTATTCTCATACAGTCGCGGTTGACCGTTGCAATAGCTTTCGTTGTTTGATAACCGACACCCTTTGATGCAATACCCATAAGATTTTCGGCGAGCTGACGTGATTGACGATAATAAGTCGTCTTCATTTGTGAAACTGTAAAAAAAATTCTATCACTGTTATGTGGTCTTATTATTAGTTGTAATAGAAGGGAGTACCGCATGTTATGTATTTATTAATTTTCCTCAGGAGAATATTTAAACAAATCATCTTATTAATTTATGTTAGTCCAGTGAATGCCGAGTTTTTATTAAAGTGTTAATCATACGAATTTATTATCGACAGAAAAAAAGCTCCTTGAAAGTATTTTCAGCAGAATTTGATATTTTCTTCGAACCAAATTTTATCATTTGATGTGTATTATCGAAATCAAACCACCGAAATCTCAAGAATGTTCACTGCGAGCGTTTTCTAAAGAAACCTAAAATTCATTGAAGAGCCATGATTATTTAATGATGTTAGTCTGTCCCAAACTCAGGTCGAGTATTATAGGAAAACGTATTTGAATTTATTGAAATTAAAACATTTGTTGCCCCCTCGGAAGTTTTCTTGGTACTACAAATTGTTCTTCTTGATCGATCACAGTCAAAACAAAGCCTTTATACTTGTTTCTGAAACGAGTTGATCACCTACCCAAAGTATGTAATATTGTTGAGAAATCTCCTAGCGCCGGGCCTGTCGCTCGTAAACGCAAAATAATATAAGGGGTCGAAGAACGAACCTGAACTTCAAGGAAATCCCGAATCGCGTAGAAAATTGAAATATAAATACAGGAATGATTCGGAGTTTCATCATATAGTACAGTGCGAACCCAAAGAAATATCGTAACAATATTATATAATAATTCATACCGCTAGCTTTAACTATTATAATTGTACCAAATTTGATAAGCATGCAGTGTAGTAATTACACCAAATAGACTACTGCGATAAGGCCGAGCATGAAGCAGCAGTGTAACTTCTCTCTACAATTATTCACATCGGTACCAACTACACTACACTTTTTTATTGACTTTAGAAAGTAGTACCTGGATGATCAAGCTTTGCTTGGTATATATATATATATATATATATATATATATAGTTCTTGCATTTTTATCTTTGAGTTTTTAGTTATACAGAGAGTTGTTGACTAATAGGACGTGTTTCATTCAGAAGGAACTGTTTTTAACTAACTGTTTTTTTGTGGTGAATTTGAAAGGACCCCGCACCAAATACATGGGAAAGTAGTTTTCAAATCAAATCATCTTTATTTCCTGTAGACAATATACATTGTGTAGGAATAGTCAAAATGGTTTTACATAATAAATATGCATAGATCATTCGAATAGAATGAATAAAATGGAAATATAACGGATACAAATAATAGACAAATCAGTAAAATATTTCGCCTAAAGAAATAATGAATCTATATTGTATAAACATTTCTCATTCAAGTACGATCTCAAGCGTATTTTAAATAGAGCTGCAGGCGTGCAATATTGAATTTCGCTCGGTAAAGAGTTGAAAATTTTTGGTTCGAGTACACCAGATGAGTTCGAACATATTTTGGTTTTACAGTAGGGTATATCGAGGTTATTTTTTTGTCTGGTATTCACTTCGTGAATAAATATATTAACATTTCGAAAATGAATAAAGACGGGAGCGTAAAATCCCTGTATTTTTGAAACTGTCAATACACGACTGTCTTCTTGTGAGTCCCATCATCCCAGCAAACATGATTCTTGCGACCCTTCAAAGGCGAAATAAATCTTGCCGGAGAGTGACATCAACGGTCCTCAAATGTACAACTATATTGGGCCGGCTAGCCCGTGTCCCGGCTAGCCCGTGTCCCGGCGGCCGGCAGCCGACCGACTGTCTTATGCCATCAGTGTGCCGATCATAAAGCTGCAGGCCTTTTGGAGGGCAGAGGCATATACTTATACTCACCGTATTTGTGGCGCAACTATGGGTTTATTAAAGGTACATTCAATTGCCCGCTTCATTATTTATATTGATTTTACAAATATATTTTCATGGGCTGTCGTCGGTGAATTAAATTGGTTCGGTTTTGAAATCCCAGGATATTTTTCATATAGAAAATTACTGGATAAATATTCTGAGACTCGGATTCTATTAGGGGCTAGGAATACTTGAAGGATGTAATTGAATTCAAATTTACCATCAAAATAATTGAAATCGTCTCATTATTGACCACTATTAAATTTTGGGGGAGCCGAAATTATTTTATATATTAATTCTATTTGTTAACCCTACCAAAAATTGACCAATATATGTAACTAAAATAATCAATATTGTATGTCATGAATTTTTTTTTCTAAATTATATATAGTATTATAATTTCAGAAAAGTATAATACATTAGGTATATGATGACAACTAATATGAATGAAAGAAGGAAATAGGTAAGTTAAATTTCCAATGATTATAAGAAATTTAATAAAATATTAATAAAAAATATACAAAACAAAAATAAAGAGATCATTCTTTGTTAATTAACATAAATATTTATAATTTTTTTGAAAATCTTCTCGCACGTCCTCCTTCTCTATCACTAGCTGAACGGAGCCAGCCTTTTATTAGATTTTCAACTTCATCCAAGGTTGCTGATTGAATCAGTGGATTATTTCTTACAGACACTACAAATAAATAATATGGAATCAACACTATTTTCATATATGTATGTATTGCTGAATCTAATTACTTTATAATGAAAAAAAACCTATATTGAATACATAAAAGGATGTAATCTATTTTAAGGAAACCTCGTCACAAAAACTTTGATAATGAGATTAATTTAAGAATATGGATCCTGCAATAAATTATACGAATGAGTATTAAAATAGAACATACCATGGATTAATTTGATGATGTTCTTCATATCCTTGAATCCATTTTTGTTATTTCTCCCAGTCCAATTAGTGATAACTGCTAACTCATTAGTCATGAGTCTGTTCAAAATTCTTCTCGTTGTGTCTGGGGTATCTTTGCCTCCAACGAATTGGAATTTGTTACACTATAAAAATATTTTAAAAATCAACTAACACTGTATTCTTCCATTGAAATAAAATATGGTTTACCGATTCAGTAAATGATGTGTGCTCATCCAAACTATTATTGAATTGTATCAACTCATTGAAATCTTTGATCTGGATAAACTCCTTGGGAATTGGCACTCTAATCTCATTGCCTTTTGTCAGTCTTATTAGGTAATTTATATCTTCCTTAACGACTTGCAATTGTCTAAGTGTTTCGGTGATTAATGCTAAAAATAAAACCTATTATTTATCACACAGTTCAAAATACAAATAATATAAGAGTGGCACCTTTGTTTTCTTGACAACCGTTGCAAGATCTGATGGTGACTGATTCACAACTTGCTTTGCTGCTGGTTGTAATAGCTTCATCTAATGATTCTGTACCATCATCAAATCTTTGTGAATTTTTTGGCATCCCACATCTGCTTTCAATGCTTTTCTTCATGCAAACATCCGCATTCTTCAGAGTGGTGAACGTTTTTTTCTTTGGAAGAGGGACCGTTGGTATGTTGTCATTGCTGTCTTCACTGAACTGATCATAATCTCTATAAGCAATATTCTTTTTTGGGACCCTTTTAGTTTCGCTTTCTGATTCAGTTTGTGAATCAAATTCTAGGTGTTGAAGTTTTATACGTGCTTTAGAAAAATCATCTGAAAAGATAAAATACATAAATATTTGATCAACAATGCAAAATACATCTAGACATTATCTTCATCTGGATCATTACTTTCAAAGAAAAAACTAAAACCCTTGAATACGAACCTGTGGAATATTTCACCTTAATTGGACAATCAGTACATTTTTCTTCAATGACAGGAAGATGATTCCGAATTGCTTTGTCTTTAAGTATATCAGATTTGAAATACGCAGGCCAGTGGCAAAATAAACATCCATTATTTTCGAATATCCAGGTGCTTGAAATAATTGCCATTGTAACTATTCCATTTTCATCTATCTCTTCTGGGAATTCAACCACCAAATATTTTCTTGAAAGAGAAAGGCTATGAGGTGATTATTGAACCATTCTGAACGAATTGAAATTGAAGAAGCATTTATGAAAGCTGAGGGAGAGGATTAGCCATACAAGTGATAAGCAACTCAACTAGACACAGTGTGTTATTGAATTTGTAATGTTCTTCTATACAACAATAATTTTTTTCACATCTACTATTGGAAATCTACATTGGTAATGACCAATGTGAATTAATTGAGTTTTATCAAATAGTACTCAGAGTTTACATGGTGACCCTTTATAAATACAAAGCATCACCTTAAAAATACATAAATAATACTGTCATACTTTTCCCACAAAATAAAAAATTAAACTTCTTATATTATTCCCAATATAGTGGAACTTAACTGACTTTTATTAAAATTCCAGTATGAGTATCACAACACATAATAATTTTTTAATTATGGGCATGACAAACCTATTTCATTAAGCAATATCTTATTTTTACATTGAAACTAGAAATAAACAGAGAAATATTAAAAATTTAAAGTAAAAAAAAATTGTCAGTTAAAAGGCTCAAGTTCAAAAATATGCAGACCCTCTGGTGATAATGCTCATATAACTGATAATTCATAGGAGCCCCATGATGTACTAACTTGAAATGCAATGATACAAAGGTGAAACGATATAATTGTTTTCATGCTCCAAAAGTATTCCTTTGAATTGAATATCATCCATTCTGTAGATGTGTTCAGTTAATTCATCACAATTCAAAGACACCTCAAAGAGAAAAATAAGATCACTTGGTGTAGGATAGTTTAAAAAAGGTTTAATTTTTTTTCAAGTGTTGACCTTTCATATAACTCTTATTGTTAGACTTAGATATCGAGGTAATTAATAATATTTCCCCATTTTCCAAGAAAACACAGTTATTACCAGTTTCAACAGAAAATATACAATTTTTGAAAAGTATCTTCTTGAAATACAATACATCAACGGTAGATATGTTCAAAGGTTTTCCAAGAATTTGTATATGATTGTCATCGATGGCATTATTTTTACTCAATTCTCTACCTTCCAAAATTCGGTTCACAACTTGTTGTAAACATTGATTTGATTTCCTCAAAGAATTTTTCAAGAAACCTAGGTAATTTTCGAAAGTGAAACAATTCACCTCACTTAATGACCCAAACTTTTTGGCATCATCAGCAATATGTATCAATGAGTGAACATTGTATACACAGAAATCTTTTCCGTATATTTGTATTTGTATATTCTGAATTCAGTCTTGAATTCACCAAGATGGTTATTCCAAATTTCAGTAACATCAGATTACAGAAACAATTTTTGGGTAAAATATCAAACAGAAGAGGAGAAATATACAAAAGGAACTGTCTATACTCAGTGGCTTTCCAATGCTCTAAATCTTTCAGTGATCTAGGTTTTCGATTAAATTCAGCTGGCCAGAAACTCTTCAATGTTTTGATTCTCTCCTCTAAAGCATGAAACTTTTCAATTTTGAACCGATAGAGACGACTACCATCCCTCCATATAAATAATAATTTCTTTACTACTCCAAGACAAACACTATGCATATAATCGTTGGGGAAAGTGGAAACCATTCCTATATTCAAATCACTCAAGGGAGAAGGACCTTTATGATATTCACCATATGATCCAGATAAAAAACCTTCGTCAGACCTCAGTTCTGCTCTCAAATCAATAAAAACAACTTTATGATTTTCATATATACCGCTGTCAAGACATTTATCACACCCGTAATAAGCATTGTGGCCCTTTGTGTTTTTTATGAAACATCTTGCTGGGGTGTCACAACAAAATGATCTACATAATATATTTATAACAGAGCTTCCATGTCGTAAACCATCAGTCAAATAATTTTTCATCTCATTTATAAATTGCACAAAGAAATTTGATAAAGGGGGTTTAGTCATTCCTGAATATATTGCCACAGGAAATGGCGGTTCATTTGAATATTCTGCAATTTTACATAAAATAGGCCAAAATGATTCTTTGGTACTCTTGTGAATAGGTAAACCATCTATATTGAAATCGAGGCTGTAATTCAAATTGCCATCATGATATTTCTGAAAAACTTTCAAAATTCCAGCTCTCAGTCCAAAATAATAAAACTGTCCCTGGCCCATATTTGACAAACAATTTTTAGATGGAGTTTTAAGTAAAGCTCTTGCATCTGAAGGCAAATTTTCCAAATTTGGATTAGTATTCAACCATTTTAACAAATCAGAGAGAGCTGAATGGGTAATATTATGATTTAATGACCAAGTTTTCAGAAAACTCGTTGAACTCATAACATTCCTTGGTCTGTGAATATTGAATAATATTTCATCATCACTATCATGACCATCTTCTGAATTTGAACTCAATGGTTGACTATCATCTTCATTACTAAATGATGATGTTGATGGAATAGAATGACTTTCATCAAGTTCTTCATATTTACTTGGGCTAGCAATAGTACTAGTACTAGTTGATAAAGTTACAACTTCATTTTCTAAGCCAATGTTCGATTCAAATGTGTTTGAACTGGGGCCAGCGCAACATTCATCCACATCAGTAGCCCTAGCATAAACCATTTGTTCTCTTTCTACTGTCGACACGATATTGATGGTAGTTTTCTTGGACAAACGGTTGATTTGACGCCTACTCTTTCGTTTTACAGGAACACGATTACTGAAAATCATTTATGAATCAACACTTCCCAAAAAAAGTGTATTTAGGCGAGCATGATTTTACAGTCTGAAGAAAGGTTATGTTTATAGTTTATGTAGGTACTTACTTTTCCTCCATAATGCGAAAATTAATACAGCTGAACTTGGAAACTGCCTCAATAAAAGATAAGTACAATATAATATCACCACTCCCAAATCATAAAACATTAACAAACACAACTTGAATATTGCTAAACTCGGTAAAAGTCTGTTATCCGGTCACCCGAGCTTTTTAAAAATTTTTTTTTTCAACTTACGTATTTTGAGCCGCTGAACACGAATCTGAAGTCAAAACGTGGCGCTCGCCCTTCGTTTCGAAGATACGGCCCCCCAAAGACAAGAAATCGGGGTTTTACGCCTATGTTTGTTTCTCAGCCAATTCCGCTCGAAATTCCTCCTTCTTTCTATCAGCACAATATACACATTCTATATATCCTTCTTCATCACTTTCCAACAGAATTATAAGCATTTTCCACTACACAACTCTAAAAGGTAAATCGTCAAAAGAATTCGAGGTTAGCAAAACAATAGAACGCGCATCGCGCGTTCTATTGTTTTGCTAACCTCGAAATTCTATGACGATTTACCTTTTAGAGTTGTGTAGTGGAAAATGGAAAAATGCTTATAATTCTGTTGGAAAGTGATGAAGAAGGTGGTATGGAATGTGTATATTGTGCTGATAGAAAGAAGGATGAATTTTGAGCGGAATTGGCTGAATAAACAAACATAAGCCTCAACCCCGTTTTCCTGTCTTTGGGGGGCCGTATCTTCGAAACGAAGGGCGAGCGCCACGTTTTGACTTCAGATTCGTGTTCAGCGGCTCAAAATACGTAAGTTGAAAAAAAAAATTTTTAAAAAAGCTCGGGTGACCGGATAACAGACTTTTACCCTAAACTCTCCTACAAACAAATTTAGAAATGAAATGACTCAAGACTTCAAGAGATTCAAGACTGAAATGTGAAATGACTGAAATGAAATGAGTGCGAAAACGCTGTTGCTGCTTATGTTGCCAATCCAACAGAAATTTCCAGAAGTACCAACCCTTACGCAAACTAAATGCACTAACCATTATTTACACTTGTGTTTGAAATGTTGGTGGTTTGTTGCAAGGCCTACATTTTCGTATGAAACAGTGGCTCATTCATAGTTGTAGAACTATAGGGCCTTCAAATCCGTAGACCCATTAAGCCATCAACCATTGACAGATTGTGTTTTGATGTTGGGCCGTTGCTAGAATACCGACGCCGTCACCAAGCCGTCATTCACGTCTTTGGCCCGCCTTTCAGCCGCGTATTCGTGTTTGCTGGGATGCTTCTAATAACTTTTTTTTGGGCAATAAATACATCGTTCGTTGATGATGAACCGCCCCAGAAGCAAATTCCGTAGCGAAGTCTGCTATCAACCTGTGCGTAATAAAGTTTCAGGAGTTGGTCGAGATTGAGGATATATCTAATACTTCTAAATTGAAACGATATAGAATTCAAGTGAGTGACAAGAGATTCACATTGAGTTCTCCAAGACAGACATTTATCAACATGGAGACCTAAGAACCTGATACAGTTCTTATCGGTCCGCAAATTATGAAAAACAAGTTCTTTGCAATATTTTTGTCTATTATGAAATCTTATCACCTGTGTTTTCTCGATATTCATAAAAAGAGAGTTGACTGAAAACCAATTCTCCATTTCGGTTATGGTTAGTTCACATTTTTTAGTCAACATCTTGTCATTTTCACCAGATAAAACCACCGATGTGTCATCGGCATACAAGGTGAAAGAGGCGGGAGCTTTTATTGTGTCAATGTCATTGACATATAGTGAAAACAATACAGGACCCAGAACGGATCCCTGCGGAACTCCACTTTTGATGCTACGTTGTTGGGATGATTCGTTATTTATTTGTACATATTGTTGTCGATTTTGAATGAAATTCGAAAGCCAGTTCAAAGCCAAACCTCGTATTCCGTACTTAAAAAGCTTCTCCAATAATATGTCATGATTGACACAGTCGAAAGCCCTGCTGAGATCACAAAAGATCCCAACAGGGCACTCGCCCGAGTCAACAAATTTTATTAACCTATTGTAGTAGGAATGTACGGCAGTCATGGTAGACCGTTTATTTATGAACCCGTGTTGATTTTCTGATAAAATGCCTTCCTGTTGCAAAAAATCAAGAAGTCTTTCCAAGTACGAATATTCAAATATTTTGGAGAATCCACAAGGAACCGTGATGGGCCTATAATTCTCTGGTAAAAGAGGGTTTTTCTTTTTGAAAATGGGACTCACTTTACCCACCTTCAGCATTTTCGGGAAACATCCACTGCAAAAGGAGAGATTTACCAGAAATGCGAGAGGCTTGGACAATGTTTTTAGTACTGATTTGATTACAAGAAGGGGGATTTCATCATGTCCGGAAGACTGTTTGTTTTTCATCTCATTGATGAGTAAAAGCAGCAATTCATTTTCAGTAAAAGGGTGCAAAAAATTGAATTGTGATGCATGTCTATATTTTCCATCAAAGAGTTAGCCTTTTTTTCTTGTCGTGTATCAACTTTGTTTATTGTTTCAGAGGTGATATTGTCAAAATATTCACTGAACGTTTCAGCGACAGATAACTGATTTGTGATTAAAGCATCACCAATTTTTGAGGATATGTTATGATTATTTTTCGTCTTATTGGTCAATTAAGAGACAATCCTCCAAGCTGTTCTAGAGGGATTGGTAGATTTATCGATTTTTTGTTGATAATATTTTTTTTAGTTGAATCTACTAGAATTTTGTGTTCATATTTTATTTTATTTATATATGATCAATAATAGTTAATGTATTCTGAGTGAGTTGACCATTTTACATCGAAAAGATTATATGCTGATAAATTACTGCAGAGTTTTTTGTAATCACTATTCGAATGCAGTGAATCAATATTGAAGTCACCAAGAACAATAATATTAATTTTGGGTTTGTGAAGCGTTTCTATAACATCATTAAAATATTCAAAAAACAATGCCTTATTTCCCGAAGGTGACCTATAGCAACATAGTATCAATGTGGGACCTATATCAAGAGAACAGGATATTCCACATATCTCGAATTCTTTTTCAACACAATACCGAGCCAAATCATTTTTTTTTGTTTTCAAGTCTTCACGAACTAAGACTGCAACACCACCGCCCTTATGTTTTGTTCTGTAATAGCTACTACCAACATAATATCCATTTAAATGATACGTCTCTAGGGAATTTTCAACACACCATGTTTCTGTCAGGCATATAAAACCTATGTTAAAATCAGATATATCAATGAACACATTGTCAATTTTATTACCATTCAGGCTTTGGATATTTAATAAAAATAATAAAGGGTCAAACATTAATTTATGGGTCGTTTCGACCGACTCAGCAGCGGGATTCTCATCTCTCGACTCGACAGCTGCGATTTTCATGTTTCATATCGAGAAGTGAAGTGAATGTCATTTTTACTCATCTAATGAGCTGTCGAGAAGTCAATTTTGTGAAGCTTTGACTAGGTATTTGTGGTAGTTTTTGAAAAATGTCGTCATTTCGACCAAAAGAAGAACACATGCAAATACTAATTGAATACATGGATAATCACCGAGATTTTGCAACAGGTCGTTTGTCTTCGGCAAATGCCAAATGCAAGAAATGTGGCAGGATTTAAGCAATAAATTGAATGCTTTGGGTTACGGAACCAGACCGGTTGAGAAGTGGCAAAAGGTAAGTTGAATTACATTGTAAAGTTATAGTTTTATAAGATATTCATTGTCGGAAAATGTACATCATATACTTGCAGACATGGACCGATTTTAAAGGAAACTTGAAAAAAAAGCCGCGGAAATCAAAAGATATCAAGGGGGTACAGGAGGAGGGCCTCAATTAACGAAAAAGTTATCAGACCTCGAGCTGAAAGTTTTAGAAAAATTGGGTCCAATATTCTATGAAGGTTGTGGGGCAAAAGAATTCGGTGTAAGTACATGAATGAATCATCAGACGGCTTATTTTTAAAGTTTGAATGTTTTCAAGATACAGGAAATTACATCTGACAAGATTTCTACAGATCCTAGAAGTGATGTAGAAGGTGTGAAGTTGATTAAACCCTCAACTTCCAAGAATATACCACAAAAAGAGAACAATGAGTTATAACAATGGTCATGATAAATCAAATTCCCCTAGAACATATAAAAAGAGGAAGTTAAATAAAAGTGCTGATCTGAACAATATTTATTCAGAAACAATCGATGCTTTGAAAGTCATACAGGAAACAATAAATACACGTTTAGAAAGTTCAGAGAACACTGTTGAGCAGAGACTAACTTTCCTAGAAAAAAACATTGCCACGGGATTTGAAATGTTACATGGTCAACGTAACAGACTTGATTAGCAAATATGAATTATTTGCAATGTTGCTGAGGAGTAATTTTGTTAAATACTGAGTTGTGTGATTGAAACATTTTTGTTAATGACATATAAACATTTATTTGTAAAAATAAATTTTTTTAGTTCACTATATATTTACAGTTTCCATCAAGTCATATAAGAACCTTTGCTGAAATATAAAGCATAATAAAACAAATTTTTATTTGATTCATTTCAAATACTTTATTGTTCTTGATGAAGAAAATGACATCGACAAAGCTTTAAAGGATATATATCTACGATGAGTCGTAGATATGAAATAAATGGTGCATTGAAAGTCGATGTTCAGTAAGGACAGAATTTCAACAACATTCAGAGAAACAGCGACCCTTGAACTGAGTAAGAACCTTTAAGCACAAGCAATAGGTTTAAGAGCGTTCCGTTTTGAAGGCACTTGTACGTGTATGCTTGCATCATGCGCTATTTTGCATTATGAATGCATGAACACAATATATTATTCAAACATGAAAATATCCATTTACAATAGGGAAGAATATCGACCGATGAGGGCGCTGGTGGTGGTTAAACTTTATCCACCATTTTGAAATAGTAACCTTGTTTACATTTGTGAAATAACGCGCCAAACTGAAATCCAGTCATCAGTTGCCCCCGCTAGACAAGATTTTGGTGTTTTTTTGCTATATTTTCATTGTACGAAATGTTTCTCGTGAAGGTTAATATAACTGTGTTCATGATGCTTTGAATAGCCGCACAATACAATTCATTGGAGGTGAACATAGATGCATTGTGTTTTAAAATCTAATGAAATTTGTTCCAAGACATTTTTCAGTTTTAGTGTAGCCTTAGTGAATCAAAGAGGCTTTTATTACATGGATGATGAAATGCGCCGTAACTTCGCCTAAAAATAGACAAACAGACACACCAGGTAAGAAGAAATCATCTCTCTCGAAATGCAAGTAACACACTGAAGCCGCTCTAGGTGGTGATTTATGCAGTTTCAGTTTAATATTCCAAGCCTTGTACCTGTCTATTTTCTTTTTCAATCCACTTTCCGTAATGTTTCCCACCAAAGATGTATTTATCCTTGGAAACGTGTGGAAAGACAACTTTGGATTTCGGTTCCTAGAGTTGCGGCAACTTGGCACCAAACACTTTATACGGCTCACTGAGCGATCTGCATCCATGATTGTTTGTTATTATTAATCAAAAAAAATTACAACTTCCGATGAGATTTCCTAAATCAACACCAAAGAACTCAATAAATTCACACACATAAAATGGAGGCCGTTTGTTTGTGAAATTCTCTCAGTGCGTTATATTTCCGCCAGACGTCGCATAAAATTATGAACTTCCCAATATTGGCTCTAATTCTCAGACCCTCATTGTAAAGAGGCCCTGGAACATTACCATTCCCTAATAATATATGAGACCATCATCTTCTGCGATTGCCAAATCATCTTCAAGAGGTATGTTGAACTCCATGCACATATTGTGCAATGCTGCACATACATTAACAAGTTGTGATGTGGATAATGGATCGTATCGTGCTACTCTTTCTCTCAATAAACAACGAAATCTCATTTTGAGAACTCCAATACATCTTTCGATACAATTTCGCGCTCTTGTGTGAGCCCTATTATATCGACCTTCGGGAGAGTTTCTAGGAGCATTGAGAATCGGTGTCATTAGAAATGGCTCTAAACCATATCCTGAATCTCCTATGAGCCAAGAACTTCTGAGATCATTCGCAAAGTATAAATTCGATAAATACTGTCTTAATTCTGAATTTCTCCATACAAATGCATCGTGTGTTGATCCAGGATAGTTTGCATTCACAGACATTATTCGTAAGTTATGGTCACACACTATCTGAACATTCAAAGAATGAAATCCTTTTCTAACAATGAAGTTGTATTCTTGCTCCTTTGGTTTCAGAATGGCTCTAGCAATCCATCTATTACTCCTATGATGCCCGTAAAATGAAATCTTTCCATGAATGCTTCCTTGAGTTCATTTTTTTCCCTTCTTGTTCTTGGAAATCTTATTTCATTGGGGCAGATATGCTCTTCGATCGCATTAGTAATTTCATGTATATATCTAGAACACAAACATTATTTTATGAATGAAGTTGGGAAGCTGAATACACTTTTTGGTGAATGAATCGAAGGTTTTTGTATAAAGTGTATATAATAAAATAAAATAATAAAATATACACTTTATACAAAAACCTTCGATTCATTATTTTATGAGTTCAGAATAAGTATTGACGAAAAGACAGCCCTACCGATATACACCTGTCTGGCTTACTCCCAGGTTGAAATCTTCACCAACTGCCCTTTGATAGCAACCAGTCGCATAAAAGCGCAAAGCTACTAGAATTTTTTGTTCAAGACTGGCATCTCTGGTTCTATATCTAGGTTCTGGAATATACGGCGCCAAAAGATTGCATAAAACTGCAAACAAATCTCTGTTTATTCTGAATAGTTCCTGAAAACGGGCCTCTGGAATTTCAACGACACTGAATTCTCGCCAAATTCGTCGTCGACGACGATTTCCAAATAGTAAAATTTCATGTCGACGTCTAATTTCATTGACAATTGGCAACATACGCAATATCTATTTTATTATTTTTGTTAATATATTAATATTTTTTATTCAGGGTTCGACATGAGTGGCATAACAAATGTTTCATTATTGGAATTAGGAAGATGTCGTCTGCTAAGACATACGTAACCTCTCGACTAGTTATTCGACATGTGATGAGAATCATTCCACTCCATACGTCGAGAAGACTGTCGAAAAGTGACATCCGGTCGATGAGTCGAGAGATAAGAATCCCGCTGCTGGTCTAAAAAACGACTCACAAACGCACCGTTTGGCCAGACGTTCGGGTCCATAGCTCGCTTGAAATTACTTTCATTAATGTTTACCTTAAAGGATGAATACATGTCGGGATACTTAGCATGCAGGTTTCCTTTCAACTGTTTTCCACTCAGATTCTGCAGGCTGAGGTAACGTAGAAGAAGTACTGGGAATAGGATCCTGATTGAGATGTATTATTTCGTTCAGCTTCATTTTAGTACACTCCTCCAAAACTGTCGAAGATGATTCATCTTTCATTTTTCCCTTGATGGGATTTCCTTCTCTAATGTTTATATTTTTATCAGCCGATTTTTTTTCGGAGGCAGGACCAGACGGATTTTTTGCTACACTGTTGTTTTTCTTTGGAACATTATTTTGTACGGGTTTACCGACCTTGAGTATATTGTTCTCGTTCATCAATGAAATTTGTTGATTGAGGAGATTTATCTTATCATAGAGTTCATTTATCAAAACATCTTTCTGTTTGATAAAGTATACAAGAAGGCGTGGATCATTCTTACTGTTCAGACTGGAGTCATCATCGAGGGCATCAAAAAATTGATAATCGCCTTCAATTTCAGGAACGTTGTCTCCGCAGAATACTATTTGATCATTATTGATGATCTTGATGTTTTTCAAATATTTCAAACACCCATTGTGTATAACTGTTTCACATTTAGTGCACTTTAAACCACTTTGTGCAACGATTTTACACTTTTTGCACACTTTAGGCATCAGAGCTCCGTCGAACGACCTGGCACCGGCAGCCATCATGAATAGTTATCAGCCAATTTTGATAATTTTTTGGGATACTGTAGTACAAGTCACTAGAAGTTACACATGCAAGTTTCTATGTCCGGCTTCGGAGATACGAATTTTTGAAAATCATAAAAAATGCTGTTTTACCAAAACATAGCAAGGTTCACTCATCCAAAAGTATTACTTTTTAGATGATTAGTAACAAAATAGTAGCGTTGTTGGTTTGAAGAAAGTCGAATAGCATGTCAGTCAGTCAGTCGTTGCGATAGAAGAAGCCACCTATTATACAAGGTGGTTCAAAAATAGCGACAATTTAGGATATTTTTCCAATCTTTATTAACATTAACAATTTTTCACACTTGGATATATTTCAATATTAATTCTTATCTCTTTAGATCGTGGTAGGAAACAACCCGAAAAACCACAATCATAATAGATAATTATATATCCTGACATTCTACCAGTTTTACAAACCGAACACTGCAATATACAGTGCTTTTCTTTAATGTCCCCCTCTTTTATTTTTTGAACGGCTCAACTCAAAAAATTGAAACTTGGGATAATGAAATTGATGCATCAATACTATATTTTGGAGTGGAATTGGGAAATGAAAAATTCAAGATGGCGACTGGGCGCCATCTGGAAAAAAAATAAATGGAAAGGGGGGTCTTGTGATACATCATTTTGAAGCTCCTGATGAAAACTTCACAACCCTAGAATATGCAGTCAATATCTTCACCTACTACAGAATGGCGGGATATTCGGAACATTTAATAATTACCTGAATACAAACACATTAATATCGATATTTATATAAATATTAAGTTTTATCTGCAATATGGCAATCCCAACAACCCGATGAGGTTTGATAGGCTATTTTTTGTTCATAAAAAAGACAAAATTAGGAGGTAATCGTCTATGACGAAAGTAAAAGGTTTTTCTTTCCGATTGAGGCGAGTTCAACACATAATACTTTCCTGAATATTGACAACTAACTTGATTGATAGCATTCACGATCACATATACCAACTATTATTCTGTGCTCACTAAAGTACAGATGGTTTGGAATACACTTTTTTCCAACCACTTTAATGACCGACACAACACTCTGTTGGTTCTAGCACTAAACGTATAGATTCACAGTCCATCATGCTCTGTCGAGTCTCAAGATTACGGAAATATATAATTACACCCCCACCACTTTCCAGGTAGGGGTCAATTACATGTCTGGACATGTTTGAAATAAAAAATGAAAATAAGCTGAAGCATTTATAATACCATAATAACATTGTCATAAAGATGAAAAACATTAGATAATGCACACATACACTTGCTAATGATGTAGTAGTTTACCTAACAAGTGCGGAAAGGGATACTTTTCCGCACGCGATTGCAGATGGCCGAACGACGGAAAAGTCACTTTGCGCACGTGTTACGTAGACAAATTTTTCTACTATCGAGCGGAAAAAACCCAAAAGTTAACACAGAGAAACATTTATTATTAAATACATGTCAAACTATTAATTATTATTAATATTAAACGTACAATTTGTTGCGTTATGCGTTAAGCTAAAATATTTTCCACTGTTTTGTCAGCAATTTTGCTGGAGAAAGGCTTTACTGGTGACAGCTGCTGACTAGTAGAAGGACCGGCGACAGTGTCACTGAAGTTTTATATTTTGTTCGATAGGCCCTTTTGGAAACTTGGTGAGCATTCTACATAACATTCTGCGACAGTGGAAGATTTCCAACCTCCGAGGCGTTTAATATTTGTTATTCCTTCTCCGGAATCCGCAAGCATTGTGGCGGCGGAACGTCGGAAACTGTGGCCCGTACATAATTCAGGATTTGGAAGCATCAGATAACTTGCAATCTCTGATGGCATTTTTCTGAAGGTGTTTATTCCGATATATTGTACAGTGCAAGTTCTTTTCTTATATTTCACGAAAAATCGCTTGTGTGGGGTTTCGTGCTTTCTTGAACTCACATACTTTCTGAACAAATCCTCAGAAATCGCAAAGCTTCTGGAAGAGTGGTTTTTTGTGTCTGGGATATGAGTGCCGAAAAGTAGGCTTTTCCGCACGCTAGTAGAAAAAAAGCATTTTGCTTTCCTTTTTTGTAGGGATGGCTTGAATACATAGTGCCCAATTTTTTACCATCGTAAGGTGCCAATTCTCTGACCATATATTTATTTATTTTTTTTAATTTTGAATCCTTGAATATCCACTACAAGACTCATAATTTCAACATGGAAAACTTATTTACTAAGCTTTGTTGTAAACAATACAATTCAATTCTGCGTTTTAGTAACTTTTAATTCAACTGATAAAGTGATAGTCGATGGTTTAATCATCTTCATTACAGTTTGAATTCATTACATTATACCTTCAAAATTAAAGAGGGAGGGGGTATTTCCATGAACAACATAAACAGGTTTAATACTGTTTAACAATTTTGGTTAACGGGTTGTAGGTGAAATGCTTTTCATGTAAAATGAGACAGTATGCCGTTGTATCCGTTGTGGTTGCTTGCTCCGTTTCGTATTCAATGCGTATTACTACTGACCCTATAAAGTATGATTCCTGGAAGTTGGCAAACATCTCGTATAATGTTGCGAACGTATTATTCTTGAAATCTAAATACAGATTGTTATATGGATATCTCTCTGAATTGAAGAATGCCCTTACATTTTTCGAGCTGTTTGAGACATGTCCGACGTTTCAACTTTGGTAGTTGTTTTTACAGGCCACGTATGTCTGATAGTTGTAGGTAGAGACGGATACTTTTACTCCCAGCTTCCAAATTTGATGGGTAATTCCACATTTTTGTTGACAGTTTTATTCAATCGTAGCTGTTCCGAAATACTGACGGCTACATGAGGAACTCTCCAATATATTTTGAAAATATCTATTTTCTGTTCTTCAGAATCATCTGTGCTGCGAAAACAATTTTTATCATTAGAATCACTTATCAGCTCAAGTTCTTGCTTTATATTGATTATTTTTTGAAGTCCTCGAAAAATCCAACTAAGAGCTTAAGAGGTATGCATACGTTGAAGTTTTCTACAGCATCAACTAATATTTCCTGAGTTCGAGTGTATTTTGGAAACCAACCAGCATTTTGTAAAGAGACACTCTCATTTTCAGTGTATGATAAATAATTCTTGAAAGTTGACACCAAACCAGCATTCCTTACCGAATTAACCGCTATATCGTTTAGTTAAAAGCGAATTTCTCGGAATATAAAGGCAGTACCGTTGTCGATGAATTGAAGTTTAGTACGTACTGTTCCATCCGACTTGGTCAATTTTCCTCCAATATATAAATAGCTGTTGCATGGGGCTGGATACGCATCTAGATCTTGAAAAGAAATCCTGATTTCATCGTTGTTATTCCAATTTCCCGGTATGTAGCAGCATTGTATAAAGAAATAGAGATAGTATTCCAATCCCTGTGTAAAATTCATTTGAAGCAAGTTCCCGCGCCATCTAGTAATTCGACGCCCGTACTGAGCCAATACTAAGCCCGTACTAAGGCGCCATCTGAAAGAAACGCTATTATTTTAAGGAACTAATGAAATTATTCTGTAAATGGGTAGATTCAGGTAAAGTTTTCTGTCACATCACATCTTAGCTGTCTGAACAGCCATTAATAAGGAGAAAAGAAGGAATATTCGGGGTCGAGACAGACAGTGCAGGCGGTATGAACGTAAATTGAATGAGAGGAAAAGTGATATGAATTTGAGTTTTTGTTTTCAGGAAGCTAATTGACATATTTTTCTTTCACTTCCAAAGAATTAATTTCGCAGTTTAAATTCGAAATTTCCGATGTCTCAATCGAAAATGCATAACTGAAAATATAATTTTGATTTAATTGAAAACATTCAATTGAAATTATGATAGGAGAAAGAAACATGGCAATTGCTTTTCAAAAAAAAACAGGCGGTAGAAGCGAAACCATCGAGCATAGCGTGCTCGATTCGGAAAAGGGGAAAGATGGTAAACGTTATACAGGGGTGGTTCAAAATTTTATAATTTTGATAATTCACCCAGATTCGGGTTTCAAATGAAAAAGGCTGAATACGGCGAAGAGAAAAGTTTTCAATTTCATAAACAAATTTGTCAAACGTTGAAAGTGGATATTTTACAAGATAATTTGTTAGATATTAACTTATTGCAAACTTATATGTTTTTTTCTTACAGTTGATAATACTCTCTGAGTTTCATTGTAACAGAAAGCTAATTTAAAGTGTTTTTATGTTTGAAATGTATTTTTTTCTATTGTTTATGCAATATATGCTGCACTGATATTTAATTGAACTGATTTGTAGTAAGTTTCACCAATATTTTTTTAAATTTTATTTTCTAGTTGGTTATTATTGTTAGATGCTATATATATATATATATATATATATATATATATATATATATATATATATATATATGTGTTTCACATCTCGGTATTTATTAAAATTCATGTTCCAAACATTAAACTTTTATTTTTAATCGAATTCTATCAAATTTGATATATACCCTCGACTTATAGTATTCTAATATGATTCAACTCCTTGAAAAAATGATTCAGGTCCGTCTACTATACACATTCCTCAGTGATCATCACATAATAACATATAATTGGACTTGAAAAGACACATCTGTGGCAGCTGTAGCTACCTACGTGGAAATTTCAATCCGGAAATGGTAACAAATTATGTAGTTTCTTCATTAGCATGTTTTCTGTTTGTACTCTGAAAAGTAATTGGGTAGCTTAAAAACTTCATGATCGTCGATAATGGCCACTACCTTGCACTGATGAGAGGCCAAATTGCCAGAAACCGGTCTACAACTGTGCTCGTTCCTATAATTAAAAGTCGATCCATCATTCTATCATCAAATGCATATGCAGGAAATAATTCTGTGAAGATTCTGGCACTGACGCCTGTCGGATATAATCCAACGTTCTTCGTGGAAATAGCCAGGGGAGTAGTTGTTTTCTGATAGGCGTCAGTCCATTTTCCTACAGTGTAGGGAGACAGAGACTGGCTTGAACGATTAAAGTTTGTTTTACTTGATTTATTCATTTACTTTACTTTGTCCAATGAAGCTTAACAATTGACTTTTCGTAGAACTTATATTATTGGTACTACAAAAAATATATAATGCAATGTAAAAAAACGGAAAAATTTTGTTTTTTATGTGTTGTGTTACACGCTATTCAAGATCACTAACAATATTTTCTAGAGTGACGATTAAAGGTATCACAGAAGATATGGAAAGATCAGCACTTATTACACTTCATACGGATGCGTTCTTATAAACTCGGTAATTCTCGAAACAAAATACAAACGAAACGCACTTCGATCAAACGAGACGAAAATTTTAAACTACCTACGCCTCTGCCTACGTAGACCTGTTGATGGAACATTTGCATCCAATGCCATCTTTATAGCATAACTTAGGAGCCATCTGTTATTGGGAAGAGTCGGTTTCCAAAGCCGAGAAATTACAATTTTCAAGTTACGACATACAGTAAGATTTTACGACATTCAGTAAGAAAAGACATGCCGTGGACATGGACTCCCCAGCGCCATCTTTTGACTGTGTCCACCTCGTCAAATGATATCTCCATAAGGTTGTCCTACTATTAAATCATTATACAATGGTAGCAGTGTAATTCGACTACGTTGAGAAGATCCGTTATACTAACACTTGTAGTCCAAGGGATTGTAAACACTCGCGATTTTCGGATGTTATACTCGTTTTCTCGTCTTACGTGCGTTTATATAGTTCGGTGTAGTGACAGTTTGCAATGAATTGAATCTCAAAACCATCTTCACTAAAAAACTTTTCTTAGATGTAGACGAAAGGTTACATTTTCTTCTCGAAAATTGACGAGATATCCGTCTTGATCAATCACTTTAACTCTGATGTTGTTTATTGTTTCAACGCTAACAGGAAAATGAATGATATTTAACGGTGACTCGACTTTTTTATACCCGGCAGGCACTAATGGAAAAAACTGATGTATGATGTGGACGGGTTCACCATTGAAGAAAGAACCACCTGCAATATTGCAGTCAATAGCAAGGGAATTCACTTTCGAAATTCTTACCGTTTTATCTGATTTATTAACAGCAAGGTCTCGGTAGTGTAGTGGTTAGCATATCTGCCTATCAAGCGGAAGGCTGGGGTTCGAATCCTCGCCACCGTGCTGGGTAATCGCACGTTAAAAGGTAAGGCCTCGTTGATCCATTGCTTGCACAAGTTACGACTTCTGAGGGTTGACGTTCGTCAGCTGGTTAACGGAACGAACAAAAACAAACAAGCAAGTCCCTGAGTTCAAATCCCAATACAGAACCTATGGAGTTCTCAACATCGAAGGAAATGTTGGTTATCGTTTGTATATTCAGTTTAGCTGCATTCACATCAGTAGTCATCCTGACAGTTGCGTCTCTATCTTCATTGCTAATTGCTGTCATTATGTCATTGATATAATAAGCGCCGAGTGGAAGCGAAACCAAATGCTCCAAACGTTCCCCAAACTTGAAGCTGTTATTCGTATTATCGATATTCGATATACTGTTGTTGGTTTCAATATTGGCTAATCCTATTTCATAATCAACAATCATCTGAATATATAGGATTGAAATTATAGCTCAGAATCGAAGAATTCTCGGTAAGAGCAAAAGTAAAAGACATAATTATTCGTTGAAGGTTTATTCAACACTAAATGTAAAGTATTACATGTATTGATTATATAAAAATACTAGACACAAGTGTCCGCAGATATATGAATTATAATTCTGTGTTGCGTCATACTTATACTGAATTATTTTCAAGCTACCATCACCTGAAATATTTATCACTACTTCTTTCGGAAGTTGTTAACTTCCATAACTATCAAAATAAATTATTTTGTTGCTTTTTTTTTCACAAACGCTGTCCAATGTGTTCCATCCCCACTACTCGTATCTAAATTTACTATTCCACTCTCTTGTTTTCTTATTGTTTTCGGGAGCATATTTCTCATGAATACACTACGAAAATACGGAATTTTCAACTTATCCACATATTTCTTTAGATCTGTGCTAGTTAGCGGTCTATAATGTATCTTTGGTTTTTTTGTACGGATTGAGGTATAATCCATATCCTTTCCGATAAGGATTGAGGTACAGACCCCAGTAAGGTTACTGCTAAAAAACACATTTGAATACTGTATACAGTCGTTTGAAGACTTTTGATCCTAAAGGTGCCAAGTTTGAAAAAGGCAACTTTGTAAGAATAAGCAAATACCGCGAAGCATTTACGAAGGGCTATAAACCTGAGTGGTCAAATGAAAATTGTATTGTCCTTTAAGTAAATTATACCAATCCTACAACGTACCTCTTGAAAGATCAAACAGGGCAGGAGATTTTAAGGTGTCTTCTATACTGAAGAACTACAAAAAAACAAGTATCCGGACGTGTACCTTGTAGAAAAAATTATTAAACGTAAAGGAGATAATCTGTTTATT
This sequence comes from Zygogramma bicolorata, assembly GCA_032362365.1. NCBI lineage: Eukaryota > Metazoa > Arthropoda > Insecta > Coleoptera > Chrysomelidae > Zygogramma > Zygogramma bicolorata. The sequence goes on from JAVJAQ010002056.1 coordinate 153,732, forward strand.
GAATGGCTGGGACTTGACAGTAGACATAATTCCTGGGTTAATAAACGTGATGTGCTATGAAGTTTCAATAAAAGTAAAATCAATGTAACTGTTTTATTCAAATCTTTCTACATATACATTACATCTATGATTATGATCGAATATAGGATTGTTAATTGTTTCAAGTTTCTTGATACGGCGCTGGAAATGCAATCTGTCACGAGTCACTATTTCCCAGTACTTCTGTCTTGGGAGTATACATGCGAAACTGCATACAACAAGTTTTTGCACTGTGTTACAATGTTCGTTGAATCTCACATTTTTCATTTTCCACAATATTTCTTGAAGATATCAGTATACAAATATACCATTTCCAATATATATTACCAATGTTTTCTGATCCTGAATTTTGTCTTGGTTGAAGTACCTTGATGACATTTTCCAACACGTCACCATCCATATTCTGCAAACCACATTGCACAATTCTCAAGTAACTAGGGAACTCTTGTCGTTTCAGCATGGTTATCCTATAACTAATGAGGGTATCAGATCCCGCAAGGCGCAAACGCTTTCGTATGATAGGTACACATACGAATTGTCTATTGTTATCTTCAAAACTGTCGCGAAAAGTAAAACTTGGATATCCAAGCTGAATCGTCCTCTGTCCACGTTGGAGAATAGATAATTGGTTATTACTCCATGCAAATCTTTGGATTCTTGCCACTTCACCTCGTTGAAACTTATGATGTCATTCTAATGTCCAGATATTTGCATGCACGTAGTAAATTCGTAATGGTAGTTGAGACTCACTGATATGAATTTTGTCTTCGAACTACTCAAAAAATATCTTCTTTCACCCAACAACACTGAAAGTTTCTTCTTGAAAGCACTATCATCATTCAAATCAAACTTAGTTTCAGACATCTTGTTCATGATTCAGATAACTTTGTAATGTTTTTTTTTATGAAACTAATAGGAAGAAAAAGGTTACAACATCTATTGACGAGAGGTCAATTCATTTTCACGAATTGGTAAAGAATGTCGATCAATTCATTCAACTGGAATTGCAAAGAGTCTCATGAAACAACTGTCTGTACCCCTCTCCCCAATGTTACAAGTCCGATTTCACTCAACAAAAACACACACACAAAAACGTAACACACGTAAATACTAAGCACAAATGAGTACAGTACAGTGTAAACAGTTCTTTATTTATTTCAGTTTAAAAAGCGTGGCTACGCCGCGCAGGCTATATATAGATGCAGGCATTCAGTGTTCACGGGTCCTTGAATTCTATCTTTTGAACGGCCCGACTATAGTATTTATATGACCTAGTGGTTTGTTTCAATTCATTCATACAGTACAGCCATCGATTGACAAGAGGTCAATTCATTCCGAAGTAAATTAACATTTTCTTCGATTTAAACGAAGTCCTATGAAATGAACCAGTTTATTACCCAAACAAGAAAAAATTCAAACCATTTATCGCCATGAGCTCTCGAACAAACATATTTACCGTGACCTAGATCTTCGAAGCGAGATTTTTACCGGTGAAGTGGTCTTGGCACTTAGTATTGTAACTTTGATTTGAGATGCATGCTTAATCAGTAACCTCGCTTGACATTTTTCGAGAGAGTACAATTGAATGTCGCGTATAATTCGTTTTATCAAAGTGTGCATTAGCTGAATAGTTTCTGTTCTGTTGAATTGTATGTTTTTTGTTGAAACAGTTCCATGTTATGACTATTTCGTGTGTGTAACAGCTCTTTTTAGATATTTTTTTCAAAATGAGTTATTTTCAGTTAGCCAATTTATGAAAATTTTATAATCGTGTGGTATTTAACATCGGAACTTTATATACATAACTCATTCGACATTATTCATTTTACTTTTTTGACAAATCAACTTTTTATAAAATCGGATTTTGAGATCCAAAACTTCTCTTGCACCATTTTTACGGGTATTCTATTTGATTTTCACGAAATCTATTCAGAAATAAAATGGTTTCCAAATTGTTTCATAATTTTTTTTTAGAATCATTGTAAATAGCTTACATCAAATATATACAGAATACATTTTTCAAACATTGCTTCTGACGAGTTCTATGAATTTAAGGTACCAAATGGTATGATAACAATTATATGTCAATGTCTTTGTTTGGCATTTCGAAAAAATTCAAATTAGGGAAAGGAATCAAAAACATTTGCATTTTATTGGTGAGTTTCATGGTCAACAAAGATACATATAATAGTGTGAAAATGGAGACAAAGAACAATATATAATTTTTTTTATTGTTTTACAGAATTCAAAGTATTCCTCAATACCGCTGGTAATTTCGTGCCAAACATACTTAATTTATCAACATCTTCCAGAGCGTTTTGTATGCTATCGGACTTTTCACTATTTCCTCGAACCTCTCCAATACTTTTGCACGCAATTCAGTTTTTTCATTCAACCTTTTCTCATTTTCCTCCATAATTTTCCTTATTTTCTCAAAATATTGTTCGCTATTCACTTTTTCACGTTTACAGTCAACGGTATCATCACTGATAGGAGCGTTTATCGATACACTGGGCGAATTGTTCACAGGAATATCTAACATACTAGGAAATTTCGAACCAAACGAAATTAACTAGTTCAACACTCTCAACATATTTTTTGTTTGGTCTAACTTATATTTATACTTTTTCAACTTCTTCGCCAACTTTGGACGCTTTTTGGACTTTTCCTTTGAGTAACGAAGTTTTCCTCAAGTTCGGATTATTCCACACAGTAATTGTTTTCGACACTAACGTCAGTTTCCCTGTCACTGACCGGTTCATATATTGGGGTACAACTACATGGTTGATTGTTCACAAAATTCATCGGTTTTACTTTACTGAAAGATCCACTGATAATTGGAATTGAACTTTCACTGTTAAACGTTTGATTAAACTCTTTCTAAACCACATCTTTTGAATCTTCCAACTCCTTTTTCCACTGATTCATCGACTTTAATAACTTTCCACTTTTCTGGTGAACATTCATTTTTACTCTGTTATATCTAACTATGTCGACCACAAAAGTGCAGGATTCTCACTCCTTTGTTATGAGCTTGGATACCTGTCGACCTTTTCTTGTTCAGGGATCTTCTTTCAATAAAATAGCTGAACTTTGGAACTCCTTTCCGAGATAGGTAATTCTTGAGGCTTACAAACTTATTGTCGATTCTATTGTCTCCTGTTCCTCGATTCACGCGGTGTTCTTTGAACATCACATGGCTTTCCTTTCATGTGAATCTGTATGTATAAAGAATAAACTTTCATTCTCGAATTTTCAAAAAATGACAAAAATGATCTAGAAAAATTTTATAGCGAAACATGTTCCGCGGTTTCGAATTCCCATTATGTTAGTGAAAATCGTGAAGAAAACTGTGATATTCAGTGTTGAATATTGATTTTCATCAGGTACCGGCCAGTTCAATTGAACGAATATTTTTATATAGATATACTTACGCCAAGCAAGCTCTATCAGGAATGAAAAACTATGAAATCACTCTCATTACGAATCATTGCCGATGAGATTTCTCACCGAATTTTTGTTTGTTGCCCCTTTTGAACTATGGAAGGAAAAAATACAACTACAACAGCTCTGCTTATCCAATCCAACTTGTCATGGAAATTAGTTCCACATCCGATTGTGCACTAATCTCACGGTGGATTTCGAATGGGTGCTTGTCCCGCACTGTTCAATACTTCATCATTTCCATACAAAGTTAAAATGGACAAGCTATACCCACTTTTAGCAGAACATTTTGCTCTGCTATCTTTGTTTTTACGAACCCCAACCTATTTGTTTATTGATATGGAAAAAATTGCTTTTTCAATCATGGAAGCGGAATAATTGGAAAATAGTATATTATACAACGATCATGTAATGATGGTTATCAATACAAGAGCACTAACCGGGATACGAAACGAGCCGAAGGTTTATGCGAGTGTATTGATAACCATTATATTATGACAGTTGCAATCTCTTTTTTATCTACACCTGATAAATAATGAAGAACTATCATATTATATTTGTATTCATAACAATAATAGTAATAAATCGTATTTCTTTGAGAGATTCTACCAAATTGTAAATAATGGTATCACCTCGGAAAGTACAAGAATAATAAATGATTAGAGAAAATGAGTGAATAGTTTCGAAACCCCGTCTCATTTGGTAGTCTAGTTCGAATTGGAGAAATATGTCATGCATTTGTCAAATGAAAAACATGATTATTCTCTACAGCATTTTCTGCTTTCTCCGACATGTGCGGAGGAATCGATGGTATTGTTCTATATCGCTGATATCATACATTTTGTTAATATAATTATCGAAGTTTAAATATATTCTATGAAATACCTGCTGATTTTGACAAACGTTTATGTACACCATGCTTGATTGAAAAATAATGTGTTTCTATTGGTTGGAGATCTGTATCGTTATGACAAATCTGTATCATAATGGATTTCATTATGAAACAGATTATGGGCATATAAGTGTACTAGTACGAGTGAAGATAAAATCCATTATATTTATATAAATCGAAGAGTGTTTCGGTAATGCTAAATTTGTATATAAAAACTCTTTTTTGCCTCCTAATATATTCTTTACTGAAAATCGACTCCATTACCTACTCCCTTCATGTCTAAAGTATTTAGTGTGTTCACTTTCTGTTATGTATCAGTACCTGTATATATTATTATTATGTCAGTTATGAAATAAAATAGAATTCAATGTCAATCGACTAATTTCGAAAACATTCGGAAACACAATAATTTGGCGACGAGGATATAAAAAAGTATTTCTCAATACGAATAGAATTTCAAGAAGTTTCAATCGAGTTGAAGAATTCACAATAATATCGAAAATAGTTTTGAGTCCGAATTCAAGATGTCAGAAGATTTGACACCCCTAATAAATGCGCTAAGTGGATTGGTGAGCAGCCTTCAACAACAACAGCAGCCCCAGAATACTGTTAGAGAGATACTGCAGAATCAAATTATAACTTTCGAGTCTTTTGATGAATCAAACGAAAATTTTGACAGTTATTGTCAACGACTTGAAAATTTTTTCAAACTGAAGGGGTTATACAAGGAAGACACCGAAACCAATGAAGCAAAAGTTATGATCCTGATTAAGTAATTGCCTGGGGAGCAGACATTATAAGTTACTCTCAAGTTTAACATCACCAGATTTACCTGCTGATAAATCATCAAGAGTTGATCACTTTATTGAAAAATCATCTCGCTCCGAAGAAAAATGTACTGACTGAACAACATAAGTTTTTCTCCAGAACTCAATCACCAGGAGAATCTATTTCAATGTATGTAGCTGCTTTGAAAGAATTAGTTGAAACCTGTGACTTCAAGTCTGAATGTAATGATAGCAAATGCTCTAAATCAATCATTAATCTCCTTCTGAGAGCACAATTCATTCGCGGATTATATGATACAGATATTCGCGAGAAGATTCTGCAACAAGCCGATATATCTTTTGAAAAATCTCTAGAAACTGCCCTGGCCATAGAAGCATCAAAAATACAGAACAGAGAAATCTATCAAAGTTCAAATGGTACAGTGCACAGAGTGGATACCAATTCGAAATTCCAAAGAAGTCGTAGCAAATCCACATCAATAAGTCAAAGAAGATGTAGTAAATCCAGAAATTTTTCGGAAAAATCAAATCAGAATATCGATCTTCAAGAATTGGGTCTATCTGATATATGTCTACATTGTGGTAGAAATAATCATGAAACCAAAAACTGTGCAATTTCTCATAAATTATACTGCAAACTCTGTAGGAAAAAAGGACACGTATCAAAAGTGTGTATCAAATCTTCATTGAAGAATTCAAAATACAATGTTCAATGTATTGATCACGATACAGATTCTTCAGAAGAGTTTTCTATCAATCAAGTTGTGGACATTTTCTCCTCATCACTTTTCGAACCTAAAATGATGCTGAACATAGACATTAATGGAAAATCGTTCCCATTCGAATGTGATACTGGTAGTCCGGTCACGATCATGTCACAAAAAGACTTTGAAGCGTTGAAAATATCGACCCCTATCAAGAAAACAAACATCTGTTTCCGGTCGTATACAAAACACATTTTCAAGCCATTGGGTGTTGTTCAAGTAGATGTTTCGTTCCAAGAAAAACAATTTATCGGAGATTTATTCATAGTACCCAACAGAGCTGTCAAAGATACTTTGGAAAAGTATCTAGTTACTAGATAAGTTACTCTTCGAAAAAATGTCAAAAGATACTTTGGGTATCTAGTTACTCTTTGAAAAAAGGAACTTAAATACTTATCTTAAGTTACTTCTCAAGATACTTAATAAGATACTTTTTCAGTTACTTTGTAATTTGTACAAGGTGTCTCAAAATAAATTTTATATTCCAAAAATCGATAAAAAAATAAGGTAAGCCGTTTATCGATTTTTTTATTAATTATTAAAATACACTCTTTGGGAATTTATTTGTTAAAAATAATGTCGTCCAAACGACATTATTTTTAGCGACATTCATTCAATCAAAGACTAAAATTTCTGATGACCGATTGACAGGTAGGCTTCGTGATGGTTCCGTTTCGTGGCGAATAATTTGTTTTAATTGCGCCGGATCTAAGATACTTTTCAGTATCTAAGATACTCTTCAGTATCTAAGATACTTTTGAGTATCTAAGATACTTTTTAAAGTTACAAGATATAGTTCCTTTTAAAAAGTAATCAAGATACTAATTACTTTTTACCAAAACAAAAAAGTAACTAAGATACTGTATCTTAGATACTTTAAAGTAACTAAGTTACCCTAAAGTAACTAAGATACTTTTTTCTGACAGCTCTGGTACCCAATTACGGCAGTGCAATCATAGGTCGACGTTGGGTTCGAGAACTCAATATCAATCCAATACAGGATGTTGGCGAAATTCAAATACAACCTGCAATTGAAGAAATTCTAAAAGAATTTGAAGATGTTTTTCAACCGAAAATTGGGACAATTCCAAATTTCGAATGCAACTTGCTGTTACAACCTGATTCTAAGCCAATTTTTCTCAAACCAAGACGAGTGCCCTATGCTTTACAAGAAGTTGTGGACAAAGAATTAGATTCTCTCGAACACCAAGGTATTATCGAAAAACTGGATCATTCGGAGTGGGGAACACCACTTGTAATTGTTCCGAAAAGTAATGGACAAGTAAGACTTTGTGCTGACTATAAAGTTACTGTCAATCATCAATTACAAAATAATCGATATCCAATTCCGAAGATAGAAGATATTTTTCATAAGATGAAAAATGGAAAATACTTTTGCACGCTTGATATTTACAAAGCATATCTACACCTCAATGTCAGTGGGGAAAGTGCAAAGATACAAGCTTTGTCTACGCACAGGGGAACATATTTAGCGAAACGATTATTTTTTGGAATCAAGACTGCCCCAAATGAATTTCATAAGGTGATCGACCAAATAATTCAAAACTTAGACGGAACTACGGTGTATTTTGATGATATTCTGATTCAAGGTTCAACAATCGAGGAATGTAAATTTCGATTGATCAAGGTTCTCGAAAAATTACGAGAATATAATATCCACTTGAATCAGCACAAATGTAAATTTTTCGAGAAGAAGATCAAATATTTGGGTCACGTTATTTCAGCAAGAGGATTAGAAAAATCCGTGGACAAAATCGAGGCTATAGTCAATGCACCCAGACCAAAAGACATTGAGGGAGTTCAACAATTTTTGGGGATGGCTATGTACTATTCAAAATTCATTTCCAATGTCTCTCAAGTCCTTCATCCTCTAAATCGACTTCTTCGAAAAGATGTCAAGTTCACGTGGACCACAGAATGTGAAACAGCATTCAGAAAAATAAAAAAGTGGCCAGTGACCAAGTTCTTGTTCCATTCACCCCCGAACTTCCAGTTATTCTCGCAACCGATGCCAGTCCCTATGGTTTGGGAGGAGTTTTATCGCATCGTTTCCCCGATAATACTGAGAGACCAATCCTGTATATATCCAGATCATTGACGAAAGCAGAAAGGAATTATAGTCAACTCGATAAAGAAGCCACAGCAATCTATTGGGCCTTCAAGAAACTTTTTCATTATATTTATGGAAGAAAATTTACTTTGGTTGTTGATAATAAACCACTCACAACCATTTTCAGTCCAACGAAACAGTTGCCAGCATTAATAGCCAGTAGAATGCTTCGCTATGCACAATTTTTAGCTGGGTTCGATTATTCTATTGAATTCAGAAAATCATCAGATCATTCCAACGTTGATTATTTTTCAAGAAACCCATTAAAAATTTCCAAAGATGAAAATGATAAAGTCGACGATAATCATTTACTAAACATTCAAATTGTCAACCAGATTTGTACCGATGTTATCACGGCTAAAGACATTCGAGAGGAAACCGTAAAAGATACAGAACTTTCGTCTCTTAAGAAATCAATTTGTGATGGAAATATTCGAGATCCAGAATTAACTCTGCAAGATGGAATTCTATTCAGAGGACAGAGAATTATCATTCCAAGAAAGCTTCAACCTGCACTACTCAGGGAATTACATTCCACTCATATTGGAATGGTAAAAATGAAATCTTTGGCAAGGAATCACTGTTATTGGAAAGGCATCGATACTGATATAGAAAATCTTGTAAAAAGCTGTCAATTATGTTGTGATGTCAAGAAAAACCCTGCGAAAGCACCTATTCATCAATGGGAACCACCAACTAAAAATTGGCAACGCGTGCATATTGACTATGTTGGCCCATTCCTAAACCACTACTTTTTTATTGTTGTGGATGCGAGATCAAAATGGCCAGAAATATTGTTTTCAAAACAGGCCCCTAATACTTCAGGAACAATCAGTTCTGTACGCGAAATATTCAGTAGGCATGGATTACCAGAGATTTTAGTGAGTGATAATGCCTCTATATTCAGATCCGAGGAGTTTGAAGGATTTTGTTCACGAAATGGAATTTTACACAGTACCATAGCTCCTGGTCATCCAGCAACAAATGGGCAAGCTGAACGGTTTTGCCAGACTTTGAAATCAAAATTGAAATGTATGATGAATGAACCTGGTACATTACATGAAAAACTATATTCTTTTCTACTGAGATACCGAGTGACACCATTATCGTGTGGGAATTCGCCATCAGAAATATTATTTGGTAGAAATCTGAGAACCAAGTTAGATTTGATTCGACCCCAGGAGAAAAGCAAATCGTAGGTGCAACAACCAGAATTTCATAACTTCTTCAGAGCTGGTGATCGAGTTCAATCACGCAACTATTCCAGAAACCACATCTGGAAATATGGAATTGTAGTTAAACGATTGGGTAGACTACATTATATGGTTGAATTGGATGAAGGTTACATAATCAAACGGCATTACAATCAATTGAGGTTGTGTCAAGTAAATAAACCACCAACAATGTCTGCCTCATGTCAGAAAATGAACTATGTTCCGCAATCAAGTGCCTCAATTCCGTCATCAATAACGAATCAGAGTTCTATTCCTCTTGTGAGGAAACCATCAAAACGAGTGATCTTCTCTGAACAAGAACTTCGTCCTGACGTTACCTCGCGTGAAGAAATAATAAGTATGTCTCCTTCAACTGCAGATCATACACAGTCATCCGAAAGTGTGCCACCGATGGGTGAAAAAGGGATTAGTCATGATTCTTCAATTACAGAACGTAGTTCTCAGCCATCCGAAAATGACCAACTGCGACGTCAGCCATCCGAAAATGACCAACTGCGACGTTCCACCAGAATTAAAAAACCCGTTGATCGTTTGAATCTTTGAATTTTATTGGAATCAAATAAACGGGGGAGAGTTGTTATGTATCACTACCTGTATATATTATTATTATGTCAGTTATGAAATAAAATAGAATTCAATGTCAATCGACTAATTTCGAAAACATTCGGAAACGCAATACTTTCCAAGACATGTTCAGCAATTGAACTACTGGGAAGGAGTTTTGGGATTACAGGAGATATCAATTGTTTGAATACAGTGCAAAAATCATTGGGAAATTCTCCATGAGACTTGTCTCGAGACTAATTTTGACATCTTATATCTTTTAGGTCTATAGTCCTCGGATTCTACAAGCTTTATTGAGTGCCTATTCAGATGTTTGCTTCTATAAATGGTCTGGTACGAGGAAGTGGGCAGTTTTCTGCATAGCAACATCTTGGTTTTGGTTTTACACTGGATCAAGAACTCTAATCAATAGTTTAGAGTGTGCATTGACTACAATCGCTCTTTCCAATTTCCCATGGCCTGGAAAAAGAATAGGTAAGTCGGTATAATGTTCAGTTGCATATAAAACTTGTTTGTTGATTATCTTTTGAATTGATCAAATAGCAAATGCAGTTTTTGAAGAATATTTCTCCGATCAACAATGGGATCTTTTTTTTGATGGACTGCAATTATATTGCATTTTGAGGAAACTTTGAAGGGTCAGTCTCATTATTCGTAAATGAAATTATGAAGACCTGATAAGAATACATCTTTGCTTCTTCTTAGATCATTTGAAACGGTTTATTTCGACCCATACTGCCATGTCAAAGTTATCCCAAGATTCCATAGATTCCTTTGAATTGATCCTTTCAAGTACAGATGCACCCACCTATGATGGGTTGATTGAACTTGTTCGTCAACAAAGCAAACCTGTTGTCTGAGGCGACAATTTCCGTTTGAATCAATCACCCCCAAAACATAGTCCCAACCCTTATGAGAGTTTGACAAAAAGTTCCTTCACTACTGAATCTATCATAGCATGCAATATTATCTGAAGGATTGTCATGAATCAAAATGTTCATTTGAGGAGAAAAATTAATTGGTCAAATATAATGATTTGTCTCTTTTTTTTTTCGAAAAAGTAAGGTTAGTTCGTTTCATTTTCTTGTTTGCTGTGTCAAATCAAACACCAATCCTATTGCTCTATAGAAATGATACCAATGAAGATAAACCTACTTCAGCTATCAATCTTACGAATGTTTCGTTGTATAGCCCAATTAGTGAAAATAATTGTTGTTATTTTCATGATAATGTTCATAGTCACTATCACTACATTTGTTCGGGTTTGTTTTCTTGGAATTACTTCCTGACATTGCGCTGGCGCGAGTGGCTAGCTTCTTCAAAGGCTCATACATCTTCATTTTGATTCCGATGACTGGGTGTTACGACTTCGTAAAGTATATTTATATGGATTCAGGTAGTTTGGAGTTCATATTCCGTTCACAGCTTTTTCTTTTCTGTTGAAATTATCCGTGTGTTTTTGCATATCTTTTGCCTCCCGTGTCAGTCGACAATGGTATCCCTGGTTGGGGGCAATGAGTTTCGCGTTTTCAAGCAGAATCCTGTAGTTTTTCTCACTGAGTGCGTGTCCCGCTGACTTGTCAGTTTGAACTAGTCTGCAGTTTCTTTCATGTCCTTTTAGCCTAGTTCCCATAGATCTTTTGGTGGTACCAATGTATACCTTCCCACAGGTGCACGGTAAGCGATAAACCCCTGCTGCTGACAGTGGATCTCTTTTGTCTTCAGCCGACCTTAGGCTTTGTTGTACCTTCTTGGTGGGTTTGAAGACCATTCTAATGTTGTGTTTCCCCAGGAGTTTTGGAATTCTGTCTGTGAACCTTGGGATATATGAAAGATAAGCACGTGCAACTATCTGAGCGTTCTCCCTGTTTTGAATGCTATCCGCTGGTCGTGTTCATCTGTGTTCAAGTGGATCAGGATCAGGTTTTATCGTTCCATCTTCTATTGCATATCCAAGAAGCTTGATTGAAGTTCATCATTCATCAACTTTGGATATCTGTGACGTCGAACACTTGTTTGGATAACATTGTAACCAATGATTGCAAAAACTTCTGATTTTGAGTAGTGAGATTGGAAGTGGATGATCTGCTCGGCAGCTTCTCCACTATTGGTGTTGCAGAGTTGTGAGCATTGGGTATATTATCGAATACCAACTCCATTCCACAATTTTTTCAGAACCAAGCTGATAATGTTCTGTTCACCTCTGAAATCCACAGGGTTGAAATCCTGATCGAGTATGTTCACAGTAATGTTACCAATCTCTTCTTTGTTCTTCACAGGAAGGTAAATCGAATTCAAAGGGACTTCGTCGATGGCAAAACCACCACGAGTATCCTCTTGTCTATTGAAATAACCAATTTTATAATTTGTTATAATCTAAAATCGATGCTGCTATTTGAGTACCACGTTTCAGAAAGGCACTTCATATCCACATTTCGTGTTCAACAAACAGTTTCAATTCATCAAGTTTATTGGTGACTGATCTTATATTCAACTGCAAAATTCTAAATGTATCAAATTTGTCCCGGGCAACCAATGACGAATCAAAATTCATCGTTAATAGCTAAGTTTTGTTGTGCTCGATATGTCGATCTGCGAAATTGAAACCTTTTCACAACAACGTTGGCCAGTAGGAAGAGTCATAGAGTGTGTCCTTCAGATTCATATTAGCACCAACTCCAAAAGATGAGAATCGTCCAATAAGTACTATTTAGTTCAAGTCAAATTCATTAACTGGAGACTTGTTGTTATTAATTTTATCGAACATTCCTGTAGAAAAACATATAAATTTCTTCGTTCAGATCACCTTGTAGAGATGCTGAAACGGCATCTATTGGATCGTTCTTCAGATTATACTCTGCTGCCAGTGTCAGGAGAAACCTGATGGAACTATAGCGGATAACTGGGAAGTATCAGCTGAGTTTGTGTCAGGATGGATTGGCCAAGCTGTAAGTTTCACCATAATCAATACCCTTTATCTTGTGGGTTTCCTTATGTGCAGAATCCACTTTGGTTTTGAACACCCACTTGAATTTCAAGAGTTTTCTTTCTGGTGGTGAATCAACCAGCTCCCAGGTTCCATTTACATTTTGAGCTTGGTATCCACGGTTCATGGCTGTGAACCATTTATCTTTATCTGGACGAAAAAGAGCTTCTTCAACGGTAAGCGGATCTTCTATCTTCATTTGCGAAGCATAATTCATTTCAAAATCTTGCAGATGGTTTGGCATTATCCTTTGACGTATTCCTCTTCTAATGCTCTCCTTCTCAAGAACGACTGATTGTAGAGGCTCCTAATCGGAGTTAGAGTTCGAGGCAATAGCATCAGTGTTGACATCAATTGTAAAATGATCGGGAAAATCAGAAAAAACTGAAGAGCTTTCACTCTCTGAGGTTGACAAAGGAACTGAGGTCGTAGTTTCAGGAATTCTCCTCGCCATCTTCTGATTCGTTACACCAAACTGACTCGTTAGTCGTCGAAATATCACCCGTTTTCATGAGGAGTGACGAACCAATTTCGTTTTCAGAAAATATGACATCCTTTGCTGCGAAAATTTTTCTTTTCTCAACATCAAAAATTCGGTAGGCTTTACTAGTCAAACTATATCCGACATAAATACATGGTTAAGACTTGCTGTCCATTTTTTTTCGAGAAACAGCTGTCAGATAAGCGTAAGCCTTGCAACCGAATAGTTGCACATATTTTACAGTAGGCTTTATTCCTATCCAAATTCCTTGTGGAGTTTCATTAACGCACTTGATCGGAGAGTGGTTGAGCGAGTGGACGGTAGTATTGGCTGCCACGGGCCAGAATAAATTTGGTAGACCTGATTCTTTTAGAGACTCCTGGCACGTTCTATAATAGTACGATTGAGCCTTTCCGCTTTCCCGTTTTGCTGCAGAGTATGCTCAATACCCACGGAAGATAGGAACTTCTGCATTTTTTGGCTACAGAATTTACCACCATTGTCGGTTCGAAGGATTCGCAGTTATTGACTTGTCTGGTTCTCAACAAAAGTCTTGAAATCTACTAAACAAGTGAAAGCTTCGTTTTTGGACTTGAGAAAATACACAGACATCCTGTGACTGAAGTCATCCATGAATGTCAACAAGTATTTGGACCCTTAGAGTTAGCGAGCTTCTGATTCAGCAATATCGGAGTGCACCACTTCCAAAATTCTGGTAGATTTGTAGGTAGTTACAATTTGAAAAAGCTATACGGTGGCTTTTGCCACGAGCACACGGTTCACATACGTAGTTAGTAGGCACTTTCCATTGTGACTCTATATTATGAACTAAAGACTTCAATTTGCCTTAACTTGAATAACCGAGGTGAGCCATACGACTGTGCCACATGCTTTTTTGGGCCATATGAACGGAGCATCATGAATCCGATAACCATTCATTTTCTTCTATCGAATGTTGCACTGACAGGGCGCTAAACATCGAAACACCATTATTGCGGTCCCGATTGCAATATCTCGAAATAGCCATTGCAGGAGTAACAACGCATCGTTGGGACCTGGTGTCGTGTGAACTCTTCTCGTCATGAAGGATCTACTTGTACCTCGTTTGGTGTTAGTGACGGTAGATTCTTCACCGGTATTATGCCGAAAATCGGTAATATCTTGAAGAAGTTTCATTCGGATGGGATTGGCAGTGATTCTGGTCCCTGAACTCTCAAGACTCATGATTATTGGGCCATACCTTTTGGGTAAACCAGCAAGCATCATTGTCCTAACCTTCATTTCGACAGATTTCAGCTTGGGTGCAGTTTTTCCGAATTTGTTTACGTACTCCTCGGCGGAAGAACAGCTTTCGAGGCGGGTCGTTCGTTTGTGATTTATCCTTGTTATAGTTGAGTCCAGAAAGTCAATCGCACTATATTCTTTCATCTCCTTAGTAGATGAGATGAAAGAGTAAAGTCCGTTCATGAAATCAAGGAACCCGGTTAGCTGCCTATTTTTTTGCTTCGTACAAAACTGAAATGTCATCGAAATTTCAACGGCTTACAGTGGATTTTACGCTCCAACCCATTCATGAATATCTGCTTATAGAGGACTTAGTGGGTTTCCCATTATCAGGCCATTACGTGTCACTGACAAGCACACTATAAGCAGTTCTAGAATGACGAAATGGTTGAGCCTTTCGCGACCAAGGTTTTCAGTATCACTACTTTGGTTCGGGTTTGAACGCCGTCGTTTCTTGGAATTTCTTACTGACGTGTCGCTGGCCCGAGTGGCTAGTTTCTTGAGAGGCTCATACATCTTGAGTTTGACTCCGATGACTGGGTATTACGACTTCGTGCAGCATATTTATATGGATTCAGGTAGTTTGGAGTGCTGATTACTTTGTCTGGATTCGGATAATTGCCATTAGTATTAATTGCCGTAATAACTTTATCCGGATTCGGAGAATTATCATCAGTATTAATTGATGTTTGTTATTTTTCAACTTTTCAAAATGAGATTCCATATTCGATTGAGGTTCACAGTTTCTTTTCTGTTGAAATTATCTGTGTGTTTGTGGATCTCTATTGCCTTCAGTATCAGTCGGCCATAGTATCCCTGCTTGGAAGCAATGAGTTTCGCGGATTCGGTTTGAATTGCCCTTAATACCAATATACCAATAAATTCTTACGAAACAGGAAATCAGTACCTACTATGCCAAAGACTCCTTTCAATTCAATAAATCAATCAATAACTTTCAGTCCACTGAAATATATCATGATAAGCCTTTATGTTGTGCCACTTTTTACAAATCTTCCGTTAACATTATTGAAACTCACACGCAAACGCAAACAGGTATCACGCAAATATACACAGATAGATAGATAGCACTTTATTTCCAACAGGTGTACACCAAATTACAGTTAATGTTAAAGAAAATATGCTGAAAAATGACAAAATTAGTTGCAATTGACATATTGGATCTCTACAATATTGATGTAAAACAATTGAAAGAAAAAAAATATATATAAATGAAAGGATGTATGTAAGATACAATCTTTGATGAAATTTAAAGAACTTCCATTAATATCACACATGTTACATACTAAATTAAAATTATAACACATTATATTCACTGGTGCTCTGATATTCACATTTGTTCTACTACGACAATAAAATGTTTTCTCGTATCTTGAGTTGAGGCGTGGTACATGAAAATTAATTTTTTGTAGGAGTGGAGCACAAGAGATATTATTAATCATCACACATGTTACATACTGGATTAAAAATAATAACATATTATATTCACTGGTGCTCTGATATTCACATTTGTTCTACTACTCTGACAATTAAATGTTTTCTCGTATCTTGAGTTGAGGCCTGGTACCTGAAAATTGATTTTTTGTAGGAGTGGAGCACAAGAGATATTATTATTCATTGAATTTCATAAAAATGCTACTGTGATGAAGAGTATATTCAATGATATGATATCGAATTGACTCAAAATAATAAAGTAATCATTACCCCTTTGGGGGTAAGTACCTGTAATGCGAAAAGACAAGAATTTTTAGAATTTTCTTGGGACAGATTCAATTTGCTGTATGTGAGAATTATAAATGTGATAGATCATCGCTCCATATTCTAGTTTGGACCTCACATAAGCATAGAATAGCGTGATTATCACCTTTATATTCCTGAATTCTCTTGTGTTCCTCATTATGAATCCCAGCATTCGATTAGCGGATGAAACGGCTTGATCTATAGGTGAAACAAAAGTGAATTTTTTATCAAAATGAATGCCAAGGTCTTTCATTTCATCAACTCGATTGATGGTATTGTTATCAATTTCATAAGTTAATTGTATTAGGCTTTCTTTTCTGAAAAAAGACAATACATGACATTTAGCAATGTTAAGATTCAAACGATTATTGGAACACCAATCAAATATCAAATCTAATTCGTACTGTAGGTCTAAGCAGTCACCATAATTTTCTATCACTTTAAATACTTTAAGGTCATCGGCGTAGAATTGTTTTGAATTGTTTATTATTTTCGTTAAATCATTAATAAAATAATAAAAATTAAGAACAACAGAGGTCCCAAATTCGAGCCTTGGGGCACTCCCAAACTGGGAGTATATGAAGCAGATCTAAAGCCTTCATACTCTACATACTGTTTTCTATCAAGTAGTTAATTTGATGAGTTTCACCAAACTTGCTGAAAAGCCAAATTCTGATAGATGCTTAAGAAGAATGAAGATATCTATTTGATCAAAAGCTTTTTGCATGTCTATGTAAATGACGTCAACCTGCAATTTCTTATCCAGAGCTCCAGAGATACATCGTGAAAGACATGCGAGATTGGTTATGCACGGTTTGTTTTCTACAAGTCCATTCTAATCATCTGATATATTTCGTATTGTACTGTAAATATTGCAGTAAAGTATTATTTCGAATAATTTGAATGAGTAATATTACCCTTTTTGTAAATTGGACATACTTTCGCTGAGGAAGTTTTTAAAAGCATTGTTTATTTGTTCTTCAACTTCACTTCTCAACGCGATTGATTGCTGCTGATAAAAGGATATGTTATGTTTTTTCAGAATCTTGTGGGCCCGTTCTTTCTTATGAATGTTTCTAATTATATCTGATGTGAACCAGGGCGGGTATCTACGTGGACGATTAATTTTCAGAGGCACGGTTACATCGCAAAAACAACATAGAACGTATTATTCAGATGATAGCATGCGTCATTAACATTTGTTTGTTCTAATACATGAGACCAATCTAAATCAGAAATGAGTTGATACATCAGAGGAAAATTTGCTTTCGGAAGTTTTAATTTTTTGAAATGTCATTGGTTCTTGAGAAATTATTGACATGATTATGTGAGGTTCTGATTTCAAACATTAATGAGGGATGATGGCTATCCTCCTTTACCAGTGGCTCCATGTCCCTATTTATGTCACAAGTGATTATTGATAGAATAAGATCTGAAGTACGGTTGTTGGTCTCATTTATATTGTTGCAGCCTGGCAATTTCCATAAAATTCTCCAGAATTTTTTCTTCACTGTCGCTCGCATTTGTGTTCAAAGGAGTATTAAAATATCCAACAAGCATAACATTATTATCATTGAGGTAGTCGAGCAACATAAAATTATTGAAAAACTCTTCGAACACCTCAACAGACACAGATGGTGGAATGTAAATAACAAATTAAATTAAGTTTACGGGTTTGAATTTTAGATGATTTTGAAGAGCAAGAATGACTCCTTCTCTTCTGGTTGTGTTTGTTCTGCTGAAATTTCTGTCACATCTTAGGACATTGTAATTGCTCGGGAGAAGTTCTACATCGAATACATTACTGGAAAGCCAAGTTTCACTCAAACATACAACATCTAATTCTCTACAGCTCACTGCGTTAAAGAAGTCATTGGTTTAGTCCTCGCACGTTCTGGTAATAACAGTTGAAGGAGCAACTGGGTGTTATTTTTTTTGTTTCAGTTCCTGTTTGAGTTGTTCATAGTATTGTTGCTGTTTGGGTGTCTTGTTGAAAGAAAGTGAAAGTTGCTTGAATGTTGAATTTTTCAGGTTTGGTGCCTTCTTTATCAATTCCAGCACATCTTTACTATTAGTGAGAGTAATTTTCACTGAACGGGGGGAGCTCCGGTCCTTATCAAATTTACCCAGCCTATGCATATATGTGATAGGTAAGTCAGTTCCAGGAGATAGGTACGATAGTATTTCTGCTACTTCACTTTTTTCAGAGGAAACTCGTTCTTCTTTGGAGACAGTCAATGATTGTTCTTTCATACCAAAAATTATCAAATTGCGTTGTCGGTTTCGTCTTTCAAAAACCTCTTGGATGACTTTCTCGAATTGGGTGTTATTGAGCGTTGTATTCTCAATAGGCTTGATATTTTTTATCTCATCTTGAAGAGCAACTATAGATGCCTCCAATGAGTTGATGTCATTACCAATCTGGTCGCATTGTGGCATGTTCAGGTTACCGATTTTTTCGTCTAGTTTCTGATGAAGTGATATTAGCGCACATGTAATAAAAAAATTTACGACAAACAACATTTCAGCAACAAATGTGGTTCGACTGCTTTGTAACAACATCTACAAATTTCCATTTCTGGATAACCCAATGAAACGCCACTGGATCACAAAGATTTCCTGATTTTTTTCGTTTTTCTGAGAAATGTTATGTTTGGTTGAAAGATCTCTCTGTCAATACCAAAAGGTTGGCCACAAATCTATGTTCAGACAGTACAAAGTTTTAAATTCATTCCAACTTTTAACACACAAAAACCTTTCACTGAGCAGGAGCACACAGTGAACAACCAACAACTCAGTTGTGAAAAATAAATAATAATAGTATAACAATGGGACTTATTCAGTGAAAACAAAAGAGCCCCAATTTTATGCAGCGATCAAAATTTCCACACTTGCACGCAATGAAGTTGCGAATGTGAATAAACATTATATGGTTATTTTCCCAAGTCTCAGGTTGAGATGAGAAACCCGAATACTTATTCATTTCATGATGGCTCGTATATATTCATCAATTTTTCAGAGGAGAATTCGAAGTTCATCTGGATTGCGTCATTGCTGTTCGTCATAAGACCCACTAGTGCCCTGATATGGCTACCCCTGTGTATGTATCATTTGATTATACACAAACAACCAGCATTCACTGTGATAGTTAGTCGTTATTTACCAATTGGGTGAGTTTTTATTACATAAAATAGACAAAAATTTATATTAGTTTTCTGGTGAAAGGAGGAAGGTTCACTTCTGAGTGATGAGTTACATCAAACACTCTTCATATAGCATTGGCAATGCGTTTGCCTGAATACAAAAGGGTTAATATTGTGGTTTTTGAACAGTGTGCATACCTTTACCATTCTTGTATCTGCTTGTTATGATCAAGGAGCTCGAATCGATCCAGTTATTGGGATGAATATTCACAGACCACGAATTTTGGTTTCATTCATTAATTTTTTCATGTCTCAGAATAGTTTGCAATTCATTTTATTTATGTTAACGAGAGTATCTTCGTCAATTGCCCCATGGAGATGTTGTTCGTTGCTCAGAGTCAATCTTCCAGAAATATATTTATGGAACAGACTGTTTTCCTTACACACTGTAAGAACAAGTTTGTCAAGCTCGAAAGCCATAAAAAACATAACTGTCTCAACTTTAATTACTCCTATTGGTATGTCGTGAAATGAAATCATGCAATGATTTGCCATGAGCCCCTGGTCTAATGTGGGAGTGGCAATAAGGAATACATGGGGTAAACGTTCAGATCACTTCACACGAGAGTGACAGTAGATAACACTCGAAGAAATGTGCATTGGGTGGATATGTCTGGAAGGAAGGATAGATTATATGAATCGGTTGAAATTTCATCAACAGAAAAACACATATAAATCATTCGGGCATGAGTTCTGTATGTAATTGGTATGTAAACAAGCTTCACGAATTCATCATAATATGTTATTTGCGAATAAGAAGCTAGCCCATTCTGATAGGTATACTTATCTGGTACAGCCGTTTTGAAACAACCCAAAAAGTATGTACTCGCTATTTTATAGCTTTATTTCACTTTTGTGGTTTGCGAATAGCTCATCCCGATACGTATATTAAGCTGGCACAGTATTTTCTAACTATTCAATTACTAATTCATTTCACCATCAGTAGTGAGGTAGGGGCGGTACCCAGAGCTGGGCAGTACTCGAGTAAATTGTACTCAAAATTGTACTCGAGTACTCAAAGTACTCAGTAAATGGTACTTGTGAGTATCTTTATTCTAACGTACTCAGTACTCGAAAAATTTTAAGTACTTTACATTTCAGAGTACTGAGTACTTCTGATTCATACATCTGACGAGTAACGAGAACGAGTACGGACGCGCGCGCACTCGCACAGAACCGTAAGTGATACCGCTAAGAAAACTTGCAAATCTGGCATAGACATCAATTACATTCAAAAGATGGTTATTGATGAAGGTACAAAATTCCTTGTTCCATCCGAAAGTTTGGCTGACAACGATTCCCAATGCGATGATTTGTTTGATTTTGATAGTGTAATAGATGTGTAGAAAGCGTAAGCCCAAGTCACTCTCAGCAGTCTCAGTTTCAGCCTTTGAACTCCGTTGTTGTGAGTGACGAACATGAAGAGAAAAACACAATAGAACTTGAGTTCCTGCAAAATCTTGATGATCCAAGGAACACCTTTTCAATGCTGGAAGACTATCCACTAATGAAGAAAAATTTCATGGATTCAAATACACCATTGCCTTCTCCTGCACCGGTTGAAAGACTCTTCTCTTATGCAACGGTAATAAATGCTCCAAAGCGTAATGCATTAAGCGATAGGAATTTTGAAAACTTGGTTCTCCTACCTTTAATAATTTTTTGTGACCTACCTTCCTGTTCCTATCTATACCTACCAATCACTTGATCAACCAAGTGGTATCGATTTACTGATATGCGAGAAAAAGTACCAGAAATCTCTTATTACAATTTTGTGTTCATTTTTCATTTTGTAATGTTTGTTTTGTTAATTTGTTTACTTAAGGAAAGTTATAATATTTTGTTATTTTCTCTTATGAAAATTTTATTTTGGAAGTAGCCTGTTGTATTATTAAATATTATATACACATTTCTGAAATAAACCTATAAATAACCCTATAACTGTTCTTTTGACCATCCTCTACCTGTGGCTGTACCTCTGCACCTAATACCTGCTTTCAGTGCTTTCCAGGTTATATGAAAATCAAAATGCAAAAATTGGGCGTACAAATTGATGGTAATTGCAAAATGATACATCTGTCTGTCACTCTAATACTGACTGTATCCGACAGCCTGACAAGGATACATTCAACGTTCTTTTTTTTGAAATACTCAATACTCGTTACTCATTTTTCACGAGTACTCTGTAAATTTTGTATAAGTACTCATTTGCTTTGAGTACTTCTCATATAAGTACTCATACTCGAACACTTATGAGTACTATTTGAAGTTACTCATAGTGAAGTACTCACGAGTACCTAATTGCAGTACTCTGCCCAGCTCTGGGCGGTACTGGAATAGAATGGTAACCTGTCCATCTGGGTCTCCACTCCGGATGTCGGTGGACGTACCAAAGCCTCGGGTCATTGTTGTTTCTTCAGGATTTGGATCGGGGGAAGGTTACAAATAATCTGCAAGAGGTATTGTTTGTTGGCAAGATTTTCAACCCCTTGAGCATATATATATATATATATATATATATATATATATATATATATTTTAGACAATAACAATTTTAGAACGAACAATATATATATATATATATATAAGGCTTCTTCGCGAAAGAGGTAGGGGTGGTATTGCAAGAAAATTTTCAAGAAGTATTGTTGACAAGATTTTCAACCCCTCAAGGATAGTAATGTCCATATAAGGCTTCTTCGTAAAACAGGTTGGGGTGGGGATGCGAAAGAAGACCCCAGTGTGTCAAAGCCCAGAAGATACGGCTGGTCAATACACAGGATCAAAAAGAAAATCCGGGACCATACTTTTCTTTTAGAGTTTTTAAAACGAAGTGGTGAACGTGGGGTTTTTCATGCGAGCCATCTTAAGTTGTATCATCACTTACCACCTTGAACCGTGTTTATGTTTACATGTCCTGTAGTGGGGGTCACTCAAGTCTCGTGTGTTGCTCACCTCACTAATATCACTATTTTTTTGATGTATCATTCGTTTCTCCTTAACACACTCGCCTAAATGGAAGGGGGTTGGATGTAGCAGATTTATTTGCCTAACGTAAATAAAGATATGACATGTATTTACAGTTGCCTAGTTCGCCCTGTGTTCGGAAGCCTGAGAAGTTAGTTTCCTTCACGGTGATACTGCGCGTCTATTGCTTTGCTCGATAGAGGGCGCCACGCCTTCTACTCTTGCGGGAAAATGTTTTTATCTTTGAAATGCAAAAACTACGCAAATTCCTAGACGAAATTATCTGCGTCTTCGCGTGCTTTTTAGTGCTGATTTCTCAAACTGAAACATCTCTGGCTATAAATGTGCTTGGGGTTTTTTCTATAGCATAATCTCGAAGATTTAGCTTGTACCCGTATTTTTTGTAGGTAAGTCGAATTATGTAAAAATGAACTTTCTTTAATTTTCCAAATATTGTCATATTAGATCCTATGATATACTTTGCTCTCAAGATTCATTCATTTCAAATGTTAGCTATCAAAGCTTTTGTCACTGGGCATACTTTGCCATTTTGTTATTCCAAAGTAAATTGGTTATGACTGTGATTTTGTATTTGTGTGAAAACGTATTGTTATTTTCTGTAGCTGTTGATGAAAAAACTGTCCCTCCATCATTCTATTCACATCGGGAGAACTAGGGTGGTAAATAAATATACTGCGGTTAAGGAGACCAAAGACTTTTAATCCAAGAACCCACAAAACCTCGGAAATCGCGCCGACCCTGAGAATATCCTCTACATCTTGTCACCCAACTCGAGGCTGGATAGTTTTTTGGGTTCCTGACCAACATGGTTCTGGAGAAAACACCGCCATACCAACTCCGGAGCAAAGGACCACAGGCAACTCTTCCCGAAAACCAGCAACAGACATCACAGGCTGGCAGAGGAGGTGCAGCAAGGCTTTCTCTGGGAAATGCACAAAACGTTGAACAAGGTAACATTTTCCAATCTCCACACGTTACGGTGGAAGGTAATACTGGGTTACCTTCCTCATCGCGGCAGCGGGCAGTATACCAGCAGCCCGGATTCCAGGATTTTGTACTACCGGAAAGCGCAGGTACCATTCCGTTGAACAATTCTGAAAAACAGTCAACTGATTTGTCAAATAACCCTTTAAGTGATTTTCAACGAATGAACATAAATTCAAATGAAAGTTTTCATGAAATAAACACAAATTCTGTAGATACAAATATTTCTAGTATGGATATGCGCAAAGTTATCGAAATGGAAGTCATGAAAATCATGCAGAAAATGAATTTTTCTAACACTGTTAATGCTTCTCCTCAAATGGCCACCCGTTCTCAAACAAGACTTCAAAATTCTTTTCAGAATCAAAACTTTCATATTCCACGTTGGCACGAGATAAGCAATAACAATGTTACCCATAACAGCCAGGGAAATAGTTCGTATAATTTAGGTAGCAGTTCAGTGCAAAATTCTTTTGGAAATTATGTTAAAAATTTGCAAATGTTACCAACGTTCGCAGATGATGGAAATTTACACCCGGTAGATTTTTTGAATTTTTTAGAATGTTTTATTGATATTAGTAACGTCAATATGAATCAGTTTTTTTTGTATACTCATACTCTGTTTGAGAAGTCAGCAAAAACATGGGCTGACGCTTTTATGAATACTTTTGATTCATATGCAAATTTTAAAAAAGCTTTTCTTGAGCAGTTTTGGGGTCCTACTAGGCAACATAGATTGAAATTCAGGCTCGAAACAGGAAAATATTACGAAGGGGACGGATCTTTTGTTCTATATTTCAACAAGTGTATAGCTAAAGCGAAATATTTAACACCGCCATATCCGCAAGAACAACTAATTAGTACTGTGGCTCGACACTTTCCCCCTAATATTGCTGCCACCTTGGTAGGAACAAAAACCCTGCTCGAGGCTGTGGAATGCCTCAGGCAAGCGGATCATTATTTCAATGACAGAAATAGTCATGGCATTGATCGAAAATCATTTTCTAACCAACGTTTTGGTGATACAGATCATCAGCAAATTTTCACAAGAAAAAATTCTAGTGCCAAGTATTCTCGAGATCACACTCCTCAAAAAAATGTTTCTTTTTTGGAAATGGAAAAAACTTTGGATTCTTCGGAAAACGAGCACAGCCCCCAGATCTAGGCTCGGAAATGGGTGCTGTTGTAAATAGAGTCACAAACTTTATACTAAATAATAACCCAGTAGAGGAATTGCTGGAGGAATGCGATTTCGATCACACCCCTCCGGAAATTCGTTCTCCTAAAATCGCAATAAAAATGTATGGTTTGAACTTTGAGGCCTTGATTGATACAGGCAGTACTGTATCTGCAATTTCTGAAGTAGTTTGGGCACAACTCGAAGATTTCAAGAATAAAATTCCATGTTTTCCTTGCACAGGCATAACTGTTGTCGGAGCATTCAAAAGCAAACATAAAAAAGTGACAGCACAAATGCAAATTAGTTTCGAAATTGAATCCAAACTAATTACCCATGAATTTCTTTTGATACCAGGTTTGGCTGTTCCTATTATTTTAGGAGTAGATTTTTTGAAAGTTCATTCTGGTTCAGTGGATTTGGAAAATAGTAGCATTTCTCTGAAAAATGGCACAGAAAAAGTTATTGTTGAAGAAATTATATCACCACATGGTATGGAAAATGATTTGCCATTGAATATTTCTGCTATTGTGAACGGTTCAGTGAATAGATACTCACCAGTTCATGATGTTTTTAATGTGTGGGAACCATTTGATATAGAGTCCCTCGTTTCGTCTCATGTTTTGTCCTCTTCTGAAAGAGAAAAATTAAAAATTTTATTATTGAATTTTAAAAAAGTTTTTTCAAATGTCCCTGGAAGGACGAACCGCTATGAACATTCCATCAAATTAAAAGATGAGAGTGGGTTTTTCATTCGGCCTTATCCTATCCCAGTAGCACACAGGGATATTGTTTTCAGTGCAATCAAGCAAATGGAGGAATGGGGTATCATTGAGCGGGCCTCAACACCCTATATATCTCCCCTCATGACCACCGTCAAAAAAGATAATGGTATCCGAATTTGTCTGGATGCTCGCCATCTGAATTCGGTGATGCTTCCTGACAGGGAATTACCTTTACGTATTGAAGATATCATAAAAATGATGGGTGGGAAAAAGTACCTATCTAAGATTGATTTGTCGAGCTCTTATTGGCAAATACCGCTGAAGAAGGAGGATAAAAAGTATTGTGGCTTCATGGGTACGAAAACCTACCAGTGGTGCGTACTACCTTTTGGGCTGGCCTCTGCAGTCAGTAGTTTCACCCGAGCAATTGATACTATTTTTGGTGATGAGTTTTCAGATTTTCTGATCACTTTCATTGATGACCTGTTGGTGATGAGCAAAACTTTCGAGGAGCACTGGGCACACCTGGAAAAAGTATTTCGTAGGCTCCAAGAAGCTGGCTTTACCGTTAAGGCTTCAAAATGCAAATTTATCCAGAAGGAAATGCGATTTTTGGGATATATCGTTAGTCCACAGGGTGTTCAACCTGACCCTGAACGAGTCCAAGCCATAGCGGATTACAAGGAACCTCGAAATATAAAGGAAGTGCAAAAATTCCTTGGTTTGTGCAATTATGACAGAAGTTTTTTGCCTCGATTTGCAGAAATTTCTGAACCACTCACCTACCTTCTGCGTAAAAAGACTGCCTTTCGATTTGGGAGTGCCCAAAAGCAGGCTTTTCAAAATCTCAAAAATGAGCTGGAGTCAGCTACTCTGCTGTATCACCCAGACTTTTCTTTACCCTGGCATGTTGCGACAGATGCCAGTGAAGTGGGGATAGCTGGCCAATTGTATCAAGAGCTCGAGGGCCAAAAACGAGTGGTAGCATGGGCTAGTCGCCTCCTCATAGATCGGGAGCGCCGGTACCATGCAAATGAGAAGGAAGTTCTAGCAGCGCTTTGGTGCATTCAACGTTGGAGGACTTACCTCATGGCTAATAAATTCACTTTGCACACCGACAGTAGAACTCTAACTTACCTGAATACTTGCAGGCTGCTGTCCCCCCGAATAACGCGTTGGGCCCTAGCTTTGCAAGCATTTTCTTTCGATATTGTTCATGTTTCAGGTAAAGAAAACTTTGTGGCCGATGCCCTGTCCAGATATGCTTGTACCCGTTTGCCAACACCAGCAGACAAGCATGTCCATATTTTTTCCATATTGACTTTGCCTTCGTCTTTTCAGGAGAGGCTGAAAAAAATAAGTGAGCTTCAGTCCTCTGACGAAAAACTTTCAATTATTATAGATAAGTTGAAAACTCAAGAGCACTTGAGGACTCGTTTTGTTATTAGTCAAAATATTTTATATAAAAGGGGTTCTGATGATATAAACTTACAACTTTGTATTCCTGAAAGTCTTGTTCGTGATATCATAATTGCTTTTCATGAAACCTTTGGACATTTCGGGGTGTATAAGACGTATTTGGCTTTACGTGGTGAAGTTTATTTTTCTAATATGCATCGCGAAATAAAAAAGTATGTAAAAAGCTGTGATATTTGCCAAAAAGCTAAAATTTCCAAATTGCCAAATCCCCCTCAATCTCAGATAATACCGAGCTCCAAAGATGACCTGATCGCCATCGACGTTTTAGGGCCTTTGATAAAGTCTCGTGGCGGAGTTAGTTACATTTTTGTAGTCTTGAATGTCTTCACAAAATTTATAACCTTGTACCCTCTCAAAAGGGCTACTACAAGGGCTATGCTAAATCGTCTTACTAAAGACTACTTACCCTTGCACGGCATGGTACAGCGAATCTTATCCGATAATGCGACACAATTCACTTCCCAGCTCTGGAGGTCAACTTTGCAAGGACTTGGAGTCCACCTCACTTATATTTCCGCCCGCCACCCATGTGCCAATCCGAGTGAACGGACCATGCGTGAGATTGCGCGTATTCTGCGGACGTACTGTCATGAAAACCATCGTAAGTGGGCTGTAGATATAAAACTTTTTGAACGATTTTTGAATTCCGTAGTGCACGAATCCACGGGTTTTGCACCGGTTGAACTTCAGTTTGGGGAAAAGCGTCCTCGCTTATTACCCGAAACTTTGTTTCCTCCTCACTCCCTCCAAGAGCCATTGAGTCACTCAGCCAAGTTAGTCCTTGCTGAAGAAACGCTAAAGTCTCGTGCGGCTCGTAGAGCAGCGGCGTATCATGGCCGGCCATACCCCGGGTTTCAGGTAGGAGATCTTGTGCTTTTAAAGGCGAACAATCTCTCGTCACTGATTCGTGCTGAAACGAAAAAGATGTTATTACTTTTTGAGGGCCCTTACAGGATCAAAAAGAAAATCCGGGACCATACTTTTCTTTTAGAGTTTTTAAAACGAAGTGGTGAACGTGGGTTTTTCATGCGAGCCATCTTAAGTTGTATCATCACTTACCACCTTGAACCGTGTTTATGTTTACGTGTCCTGTAGTGGGGGTCACTCAAGTCTCATGTGTTGCTCACCTCACTAATATCACTATTTTTTTGATGTATCATTCGTTTCTCCTTAACACACTCGCCTAAATGGAAGGGGGTTGGATGTAGCAGATTTATTTGCCTAACGTAAATAAAGATATGACATGTATTTACAGTTGCCTAGTTCGCCCTGTGTTCGGAAGCCTGAGAAGTTAGTTTCCTTCACGGTGATACTGCGCGTCTATTGCTTTGCTCGATAGAGGGCGCCACGCCTTCTACTCTTGCGGGAAAATGTTTTTATCTTTGAAATGCAAAAACTACGCAAATTCCTAGACGAAATTATCTGCGTCTTCGCGTGCTTTTTAGTGCTGATTTCTCAAACTGAAACATCTCTGGCTATAAATGTGCTTGGGGTTTTTTCTATAGCATAATCTCGAAGATTTAGCTTGTACCCGTATTTTTTGTAGGTAAGTCGAATTATGTAAAAATGAACTTTCTTTAATTTTCCAAATATTGTCATATTAGATCCTATGATATACTTTGCTCTCAAGATTCATTCATTTCAAATGTTAGCTAGCAACCGCGCAAAAACATGCATAGTCTCCGTCTCAATCAAAATTAACAAAAAACGCAGTTTCTTCTTGAATAATCAAATCTGAAAAGTGCATCCAGATGTGACTTGTTGGAATATGGATACATGTGAGTGTTTGTAAAACTTTTGTTGCATTTCTGGCTTTTTTTAGCCCAATATCGATAAACTAAAAACCATCAACACAATTATCACTCGCTGAGAAGACCCAGGCTACCCTGCGAAATCTATAGCGACGTTGCCAGATTGCTTCCAGTCTCCTGAGAACTCCTGCTTGGTAAACCTGAATCAAACATAGATGTAAAATGATGGAAACAATCACCTTGGAAGACATATACGCAGAAATTGTGAGAAATAGGACTGACATTCAAAATTCTATCGAAGCTTCTGAAACTAGGCTTTTGATGAACATAGTATCAATCAACGGTAGAGTTCGAGAACTAGAAGAAGAAAACAAACTACTAAAGGAAGAAGTAGAGAATCTGAAGCAGGAAAATAAGAAAAACAGCATCATAATTTTTGGTTTAGAAAACAAAAAAGATTTTCTAACAATAGAGAATATCTGCCAGCAGCTCGAAACTTTACTAACAGTGAAAGTGAAGCCCACGGATATCAACAACTTCTATACGCTGGGGAAAGCTATTACGAGTCCTCTCAAAATAGAATTCGTTACTTATTGGATGAGAAATATTATTTTGAAAAATTGTAAAAATCTTAAAGGGAGGAATATTAGTATCGTTCCCGATCAAACTCTCCAACAACGGCAAGAATCAAAAATTCTAAGGAAACACCTACTGCTCGCAAAACTGAATACATCGAACGACTGCTACATAAAACAGAACAAATTATTCGTCAACGGTAAAGCTTACCAGGTTTCCGATTTAATTCAGAAAGACGAAGACTTGGAGGCGAAAAGTTCTTCAAAATCAAACAGCTGCCCTTCAACACCAAAACCTACTGGAGAAACAGTGAAAGACCCAGGAGCACACTCAAGTCAACAAACAACTACAGAAAAAATAACCAATAACAGCTCAAACAACACGTCGGAAAGAAACACCTTTAGAACAATAAACAAGCCAATCACACGTCAACAAGGGATGGGCGACGCTTCAAACAAGAGGAAAAATAGTACCAAATAAAATAGTTGGAAAATATAAAATTTATCCACCTAATACTCATTCAACATTTATTAAACTAATTAACTTTCTAATTTGTATAATACGTATTCTTATTCTTTTATAATGGATCAGTATATTCGGGATTTCGAAATAGATCACATTGAAACATATCACATAGAAACTACTGAAGAATGTAAACAAATACTGGATATAAATAAAAACTCTAAGAATTTTAAAATCTTGCAAATGAATATCCGGAGTATCAATAAAAACCTAGATGAATTTATAGTGATGCTACAATGTTTGAACTCCGAAATCGATTGTTTGATTCTGAGTGAAACTAGAGATATAATCGATATGGGCACTCTCGACATTCATGGTTATAACATGATATACAATGAAAGTCATTTTAATCAGAATGATGGGGTAGTCGCTTATATCAAATCATGTTATAATTTCACACATAAAACGGCAGTGGTGTATGATGAAATAAAGTCACTTCAAATAAAATTGAACCTAGACATAGAAAATACTATTTTAATCACAACCTTATACAGATCTCCAAACTCAAATTTACAAGAGTTCAATAGACACTTGTATGACTTCCTTGAAAAATGCGACGATACCAATTCTGATGTATCTTTGTTTCTGGGAGATATAAACATTGATCTAACAAAACCCGAAGACAACGATACGGCCGAATATTTGAATACTCTGAATGGGTTTGGATACATTTCCACCATAAACGCACCAACTAGAGTACAAAATAATAGTAAAAGCTGTCTTGATCACATATTCATGAAATCTAAGAGTTCTGATTTGAATGACAAAATAATTCCACTCATATTAAAAACAACAATAACTGACCACTACACAACTATACTACAAATAGTGGTAGGTAGTGCTGGTACAGAATCGAAAAGGAAAGATAGTAAAAATAATTATATAAAATGTATCAATGAAAACAAATTACATGACAAATTAAAGAACATTACGTGGGATAATGTATACTCCGCTCCTACTCCAAATCATGCGACTAAAATATTTATCGATATTGTTGTCAATGCAATAGATGCATGCACGGAGAGAAGACGCAGAAACAGAAAAAACACAAAAATAGCCCCTTGGGTAACGAATGGTCTCCTGAAGTCTATTAATAAAAAAAACATTATGTTCCGTCAGATGCATAAGCAACCTTATAATGATGAACTGAAAACACAATACAAAAGGTATCGAAATAAGCTAACATTCCTTATAAATAAAACGAAATCCAATTTTTACAAACAGCAAATAGACAACAACAAAAATAACTCCAATAAACTATGGAACGTAACACAACAAATATCTAAGACAAAAAAACAAAAACATTCTGTAGTTCAAATAAAACATCACACAACTGGTGAAATCCTTACTGAAAAAAGTCAAATAGCGAATACATTCAATATAGCTTTCTCAGAAACTGGAAAAACTCTCGCTAGCAAAATCAAATCCAACACGCACTCAAGAATGAAAAGAGTATCCCTTACAAACTCATTTGTATTCGAAGAAATAAGCCGAATGGAAATAAGAAACACAATTTTTGAGCTTAAAAATGGAAAGTCTGTAGGAATTGATGACTTAAAAGCCGAAAATATCAAATTAATCTCGAACTACATTTTAGATCCCTTAACTTATATCCTCAACGAATGTGTAAATTATGGTATATATCCAAACGATTTTAAAATATCAATTGTCATTCCCTTATTTAAAAAAGGTGATAGATCCGAAATTACAAACTATCGTCCAATTTCATTAGTCACACATCTCTCGAAAATATTTGAAAAAATCATGAAGAAAAGACTCAGTTCGTACCTCAAAAAATACAACATAATATCAAAAAATCAGTTTGGATTCAGAGAGGGCATTTCGACGCAGGAAGCTATTTTGACATTGACTTCAAAAGTAGTCGAAGCTCTCAATAAGAGCAAACCTTCTCTCTGTGTATTCATCGATCTGTCGAAAGCCTTCGACACTGTCAGTCATCACTTCCTTCTACAGTCTCTAGAAGATATTGGAATACGAAATAACACATTGAAACTATTCGAGAGCTATTTGACCGGAAGATATCAAAGGGTTAGAATTGATGATACATTGAGCAGCAAGCAGGTGATCGACTACGGAGTTCCTCAAGGCTCTGTGCTAGGTCCAACATTATTCAATATATATATTAATGGATTATTTTCCCTTGGTTATGATGAAAACATTGTCGGTTTCGCGGATGATACAGCCATCTTCTATGAAGCAGATGATTGGAACGAACTGAAATGTAAGGTTGAAAATGACTTTCCCCGAATCAAGTACTGGCTGGACAACAAACTGTTGACAATGAATATTGAAAAAACCTTCTTTCTTCCATTCTGCTGCAATTCCTCTGGGATGCCCTCTTTCAATCGACTAATAATTCGCACTGACACACCTTTTCATATTATATCCGAAAACAAAATCAAATATTTAGGAATGATAATCGATCCTCATCTGAAATGGGACTTACACATACAATATACAGTTAATAAGTTGAGGTCAATATTGTTCAAATTCCGAAAACTTAAAAAACTCCTACCAGTGCAATACCTGAAAACATTATATTACTCTCTGGTGGAGAGTCATATCCGTTACGGAATAGCGGTATGGGGTGGAGCCTTGAAAACGCATATTCATAGTCTTGAAGTTATACAAAGGCAATTTCTCAAATTGATATTCTCGAAAAAAAGGCGTTATCCTTCAGATAATCTCTATGCAGAGACTCAAATTCTAGATATAAGGCAAATGTATTTTCTATGTTCTTGTATTAAATATCATGCAACTAAACAAAGTGCAGCACTTCCCGCTCATCAATATTCTACCCGTCAGAAAAATCATTATGTCATGCCTCGAATGGTGAGAGTAGTTACTCAACGTTCCTATCTCTACTTCGCTCCAAAACTTTACAACTCTATTCCTGAAGGAATCAAATCAATTACAAACATCAAATTTTTCAAAAATCAATTGAAAAAATACTTACTACGGGGTCAAAGAATCGATTTATTGAAAATATTCGAGTAGCGGGAGAAAAATGTTACTATAGTATTATTACGTATATGCCTTGCATATACTTGGCAGCTGCTGCTGTTGTTGTTCAGTCTTAACGTGATATCAATTCAAAATGAATTCTCTAATAATATTTTATTGTGGTTATTATATGTGATATATGTGATTATTTCTTTTTTTATTTTTTTTCTTTCGAATTTTAAATAGTTATATTTTATATGTCTTTTAGCCATAATATTTTGTAATCATATTCAACATGTTATTTGTTCCACATTAACACTATACGAAACAAGTACATATTTATGTACTTATCGTTCTACACAACTTTATTATTTACCAATCGCACTATTACCGAAATTTTATGTACTCCTAAATGTAGTGTGCAATATGTATATGTATGTGTATTTAATGGTGTAGTAATAAAGTTCTATTTATTTATTTATTATTTATTATTATCAAAGCTTTTGTCACTGGGCATACTTTGCCATTTTGTTATTCCAAAGTAAATTGGTTATGACTGTGATTTTGTATTTGTGTGAAAACGTATTGTTATTTTTTGTAGCTGTTGATGAAAAAACTGTCCCTCCATCATTCTATTCACATCGGGAGAACTAGGGTGGTAAATAAATATACTGCGGTTAAGGAGACCAAAGACTTTTAATCCAAGAACCCACAAAACCTCGGAAATCGCGCCGACCCTGAGAATATCCTCTACATATTCAATAGTAAATCATAAAAATCATCAAAAGTGTTTGTGGCTAGGGTGGTTTTCCGAATGCCTTCAGCTCTTTTATAGGATTATTCTTCTTCCCAAAAATTTGAATTTTCACAATTTAGATCGCAAACCAATGAATTCAGTCATGATTTTTACATAATTTTTATCTTTCATAACCCGAAAACTTTCTTATTGACTTTTGGAATGCCATAAAATTTATCAAGCGGTGAATCAGAAGTATCAAATATATCAATGTCCATTTTAACGTGTTCATGAATTGTTCATCATTCAATCACTTTTTTTCTCGTAATCTTTTTCTGATCATTAGGTAGGTATGATGCTAAAGTGTCCAAACTGCTTGCCATGAACCGGAATAAATTTTGGAATCTGAAGTTGACTTTTGTTCCCTCAACATATTTCGTAAAATAAATATATTTCTTTACATTCAATGGTAGTGGAGATACTTTACCCCTCATCTCAGTGCTCATTTTTTTGATGATGAAATGACTATCATACCCAGAAATGAAAGTACAGGAACGGTGTGACTATCTTGATGAAAGAGATTACAGGTATTATGCGAAGGGCCTCGGATCTCTGAGGAGAAATGGCTGTGATCACGGATTTTAATTTCAGTATGGGATAATGCCTTCCTACATATGTGGCAATAAGTGGAATTTCGAAATTCTTGTTGTTGTTTTTCAATAGACATTCTTGATCAGCGTGAATCGTAAAGGGCACTTTCTCTTTACTTTTCCAATTTTTGAATTTTACTCTCTAATTTTCTTTACACAGATCAATTTTTGTTTTATCCATTTGTCTACAAAGTACTGAGTATTGGTCTTGAAATGATGGGGACATCGACCTCACAACCATTTCTTATCTTTTATATTACCCATTTGTGTATTGAGTAATGTTGATGAATTTTTAATGCAAGCAAACTGAAATATTCTTTTTTCCTGTGTATTTTCTTCATCATTCAACTTATCATTATTTGAATCAGGTTCTCCATACGAAGGTGCCATCAATAAATTTACTTTCAGAAGCCATTGGTGATATGAAATAATGGTCTTGTAATTCAGAATATTTCAAGCGTTTTCGTTCTTCTGCCCGATCCGCTAGTTTTCTGGGAGCTATGATGGCGGTTCTCACACTAGGCTTAGCGAATACGTCGACACACGTAAAATCCCATATCATAGTATGACTCCTCGACCAAAGTATTAAGGTTGTTCTGTCGGGCCGTTTCCTGTCTTCATCAGATGAGATTCCATAGGGTTTCAATTTCGATGGGATTTCCGCTGAAGCCAAACCTCGTTTGACAGTGTTGTTTTCGAAATACTTCAGTATTTATAGCATCGAGCAATGTTGTCGTCATCAATCCAACTGTTATGACTTTTATTCATCCCTAACCATATAACAAATACCTTACAATTTTTTCGTTTCAAAATCTCAAATTGATACAGATCTGAATATTTGTCTGTTTGCAACTACTCTCTATAAAAACCTCCAGAGATATCTTAACCCTTCGCATCTCGCAATAAATACGTTATAGAATTGGTCAACTTTTCCTATTGTAAACACTTCATTCGACCAGCTCAAAGATTCCTCAAGTCTTAGATATTCGAAAATGATCACGCACTTTAGGTATACCATCATTCTCTCCCACTTGTTTGATATTATCGGCGTCAGTAATTGGCCTTGGTAGCGGAAATAGGCCGACGTCAAATAAAGAATTAAAAAGAAAACTTTTTTTTTCCAGAACATCAAGCCATTCATGGCTTCCTTGCGAATTCAATTCGTTCCACACCCAATTTTTGAGAGTTCCTTTCACACGTTCTACAATACTAGCTTTCTTTTTACTGAACGAATTAAAATGAATAACACCACATTTCTTCATGAGCTTTTTGAATTCAGCATTGAAAAATTCCCTTCCCTTATCTGTTTGCAGATTCTTAGGTGTTTGTTCTCGTAAAATTATTTCCATATCTCAAACAATCTCGGATGAAGTCTTATTTTTCAGAGAAAGAGCTTGTACATATTTTGGAAAGCAGTCAGTGACCACCATGAATTCGTATACATTATTCTCCCTAGCATATGGTAACATCCGATCTAAATCAGCTTGAAAAAGGTCTTTCAGACTGTACATCTCCTGAATTAATCCTAGCCGTTTTGTGAAGTTCATTTAAAACATGCCGTTTGACATCTGCTGCTCTCGATACACAACGAAAAATTCCCAATGAATTTTTCTGGCACTTCGGTATGTATAGCTCCATACAATCATATGATGAATTCAATTTTCATTGAATTCGACCTTCTTCATGTTTCCTCTGCTTGGTAAATCAGTAAACATTCACTACGTTGTCAAAGGATTATAACTGACGAGACGTTCATGTAATATGAGACAATACGCTGTTGTCCCAGCAGGTATATTCTCACTGGACTCAAAATTAAGTGTAGTATCAACATTACCTCACTTCAGGGTATCGTGTTGATTACTACAAACACATAAAGATGGGCAGCATTGAGGAAGTTTGTTATTGTGAAACATGGTTCTGCAGAGTTCTTATAGTAATAAGCTTCCTGAAACTTTACATACATCTCATGTACTGTATGAGATGGCAATTTGTTTTTTACTGTTTTTTCAAATTATCATTGGGATTCATATCAGAATTGAGGTGGCGCTTCATGCTAGTTATATTACAATGTTCAAAATTGGTCATATCTTCTTTTGTTTGTTTTTTCTCATAGTCTGAAAGGCAACTATTACGAATCGGAGGTTTTCCAGTTGATTAGATGCTTTATCATTCCAAGTATTGATTAATCCACCACTTTTGTTTGAAGTCTACGAAAGGTAACCTTTGATGGCTGATGTAATACCAGGATTTCTCACCCTATCCACAACACAACCGCTGAGTTCATAGCGGATCACATCGAACAAAAAAAGCTATCCCATTATTTATCAATTTCAATGTTTCACTGTATTTGTTCTCAGCATAGGTAATTCTACCCTCTACATATAAATAACTATTTGATGGGAGGCTATAAATGTTCTAGTTCTGAATTGGAACTTGAAACACATCAGATTTATTTAATGTCGTATTTGCATACGGATGGTGACTATTTACTTCACAATTCATAGTAAAACTATCCATCGAGATATTTTCTCCAATATTTAACATAATGAAACTCTTTTTCTTTCTTTTCTTTTTCCTAAATTTCACAGCGCTGACGTTTTTTTTTTGATACCACACGTACACTTCAAATATATGAATAATTTTCCGGATCCTGAATTGTTGCTGACTTTGAAGTTGCACTGAAGCCGGTTTTTCACAATACTTTGAAACCTAATGATGACAGGAATTTGGAATTTTCAGCTGTTAACACCTTATAAGCTTCCTGTGGACTGGAACTCTTTCTGGATTACGGTTAACCCTTGGACATTGATCAAATTCCCATCTAGATCAACTATTTTAACCACCACCTCATCTATGAATCTTGTATTGATAAATAAGTGATATCGTGATTTTTTCAATCATTCGATAACTACTAGGGACTGTAAGGTGGAACATATGAAGCATATGTACTTCAGTATTATTTGTGAAAGAGTTTTTTTTCACTAAATTTCATTCGATACAAATTGCGTTAAGTGTAGATGTATTAATAGGATTATCAGATATATACTTTTTATTTGATGACAATTCCCTCTTTTCGAATCCAAGCAAAGACGCTACGAGTTAGGCTTTTAGAAATGTATTGTTTTATTACTCCGTATTTCATATCTCAAAGCATACTAAGAAATATGTTTTCATTCACATCTTCTTTACCACCATTTTGATTTTTGTCTCTTTGGGTTTGTTATTTACCTCAGAAATCTGACAGAAGACAATAAAATTTTGTGGAAATTTAATCGTGTCTACCTTATAGCGTAATAACTATGGATTTCCATCAAGTAAAGGCCACCTCAGTCCAAAACTGATCATGTCCAATTGTATGGGTATAGATAATATAGGATATGATGTGCTCGAATAGATAGGAAACCAATTGATACATATTATATTAAGGAATTCAACAAAAAGTTGCCCACAATGTAATGAATTATATTTTTGAAATGCATCATGATTGTGGGATATGTGGCAAGGCCCCTTGGAGTTGAAATATTTCAGAGCCTCTAGCGGTGGTCGTAGATTTCCATAGCGATCAAAATAAATTATGTGTGATCCATATTTTTTGTATGCTGTCCAATGAGTCCCAGGACCATTCTTATCATCAAAATTTTTCACGTCCTTCTCATTTCTTCTGATTTTCCTAGGTAGGGCATTTCTCGTGAATACTCCTCGAAAATTGGGTATTTTCAGTTCCCTAACATACTTCGAAATATCAATATTTGATAATGGTTTATCGACAGGAATTTCCAACGTTTTCCTTTTGCGTTATCGTCGTTGTTGTGGGTTCATCTCAAGTAAACCTGTTTTATACGACCACAAATACATTCCTCTTACAATAGCTATAGATTCCATTGAAACGTGTTTCTTGCAATTGTTGTCTTGTTGATTTCGCATTCAATTCCTGATGCACCCCCAGCAAGGGTTGATAGGGCACTGAGCCCTGCAAATATGGGAACGAAAAGTATTACCTCACCTATGATACGGGTTGGTTTGATTTTCAAGTTCTTTGTCGATTTCAATGCCACTTCCACATCTTCACCGAGAGTTTGTGGTTTCTGCTTGACAATTTGATTCAATATCAATTTAAAAGCTTTGGAAAAACACATTCCTTTGACACTACAACGGCGTTGAAGGTTTTTTTTTTCTAATGAATGAAAGTTACTCAGGAATTCGAAAGGTATTTATACCTTCAACTTTTCATTTCTGAATTCATCATAGTCATCTACCTCTAAAATCACCTATTGGTTCATGTACATCGAACACAATATGTGGACGCTCTCTTCAAGCAGTTATTTTCTGTTTCGAATCTTCCACATTGTTAGTTTTCAGCTTTTCATCGGAACTATGGAAATATTCTTAAGGTCATCCACAGCTTTTCGCTTCCTATCGTTTGATATTCTCACAAGAAATTCTTCGACTTCCATCAAGTCTTCCCGTTATATTTGC
The DNA here is from genome assembly GCA_032362365.1 of Zygogramma bicolorata. Taxonomy (NCBI): domain Eukaryota; kingdom Metazoa; phylum Arthropoda; class Insecta; order Coleoptera; family Chrysomelidae; genus Zygogramma; species Zygogramma bicolorata. The sequence continues at coordinate 192,326 of JAVJAQ010002056.1, forward strand.
TGTTCTTGTTCAGATTGATTTTTCATTTGTGATTTTTCGGATTTCATTCGTTTGAAGAGCCGCTTCCTATTGATTCACCTTATATTGGTGTTTAATGGAGAATCAATGCATTCTTTTATATCATTCATATGAGTTTCCATTCTCAACATCATTTCTCTTATTATATAACACAATTTCTCCTAACATCAAGATTTTTCTTCAAACCCATTTCAACCTAACTTTAGGTTTCATTGTATCAGCAACTCCTAGGGCGGTCAGTTTCTCACCGATTGAACTGTCTTTGGATCTATATCGAGCTAAAGCATTTTCAGCCAAATTCTGCTTTATGTCGCTGATTCAAATTGTGTCACGGGCATATGCCAAGTCATGCTCACGACGCGAAGCGTCTAACCCGTTAATTGTTATGTCATTACTAGCAAGCCTTTTTGACAGTTTAGTGACGGTGCCGCAAAATTTGTGACAATGCTGATTGTTTGATTGCTTTCAAACAAGACGATCTCAATTTGCGACACATCTACAATAATTATGAAAGAACCGATATGTCGTTTAATATATTCAAAACAATATGCAGTTTATGTTGGAAGCAGCCCTATGGATTCATAGCCATTTTTGAAGATTGTGATATTAATAATGGACGATATTCGATTAATTCATCTAAATCTCTTTCAGACCTGTTCCGAGTTGTTTGAAAGCAGTTCCAGACCTCTTCTGAGCTGTTCAAAAACAGAATGATGGAAGCAAAAGAATTGAAACGGACAAACGGAGGCTCATCGAAAAAATGAATGTTGTCAAGAAAAAGTTGGATACATTAAAACATGGTGGAATGATGCATTAAAGAATGTTCAACCCTATTACGAAACATTAAAAGAATGTAGAAAATAAATTGCAAACTAAATCACTAATCAGTTGAAGAGTCGCTTGATGATGTAGTTCATGATCATTCCCCCGAAAATGAACACTTTCAGTCAAACAACAATCTGTTCTGGAAAATATTACTCTCAAGGATGAAGGTGATAGTTCTGAATCAAATCGTGAAGATATCCTCCAGGAAAATATATTAGTGATATGTGTCAGGATGAGGAAAATAAAATATTCGACCACAAATATGGGGTTAGGCTCGATCAAAAAACTGAAAATTCCCAATTAGTGTTTCTAAAATGGATTAAGATGATCCTGATGAAGTCATCTGAAATAAAAAGTATAAGGGGACACTGGGTCTATATGAATTATTGTTCAAAGAAGCCCCTCGAAACCATAGCGATCAAGATTTACGGAGTTATGAACAAATTGTTGTGAAAACTCATGCGAATAGACGTCATTATCAACCAATAAACAAATTGATGAAAGCCGACTTCGGAAGTATAAAAAAGTTATTGCTCGCTTATCAACCCCATTCTCAGGTGGTAATGTAAGTGAATAATAATAAAATAGACTACATTCGATTGAATGCTCCAAACGAGCTTTGTGAAAGGTTGAGATTGTTATTATCATCACAATATGCCGTCCATAGTGGTCACCACAACGAAATAAATTGCATCATTGAAGAATTGAGAGAAGCGCGCATAATATCTTGACCTTATTAACCAACAATGGAGATGTCTGAAGAACAAATGAGGCATATCATCAAGATATTCATGATCAATAATAAAAAAGCAGCTTAGAAAGAGCTTCCTCGAGAATATCGAGCGAAATTGGAACAATTTTCATTATGCAAGAAGTATGGTTATTACTTTTCCGATGTGCGCATTCTTCGTCAAGATTCATATTGCATATTTTGCAAATTTTTAAATAACTGATTTTTTTCCTTCAATTTCCTTACGCCATTATGATCGTGGATTGGACAGTCAAAAAAACATGCCAATAACAGATTCATTTCAATTTTCTGACGCCGTTACGGTTCTGGGTGTGTGAAAAAAAATATTCAGAAACCCACAACACGCCATTGTGGGTTGGCCACCCAATCACTATCGACCAATCATACCAGTGTGGTGTTTTCTTACCAGACCAATCACAACGAGGAGGGTGTGGCCTAGAACAAGCAACTATTGACCAATCGCAGCTTTTGGGCTTTGACACACTGGGGTATTCTTCCGCATCTCTACCCCCACCTGTTTTACGAAGAAGCCTTATATGGATATTACTATGCTCGAGGGGTTGAAAATCTTGTCAACAATGAATACTTCTTGGAAATTATTTTGCAAACCCACCCCACCTGTTTTGCGAAGAAGCCTTATTTGGGCTTTAATATGTTCGAGGGGTTGAAAATTTTACCAACAAACATTACTTCTTGCAGATTATTGGCAATCCTTTCCCCATCCAAATTCTGAAGGAACAACAGTGACCGAAAGCTTTGGTACGTCCACCGCCATCGGGAGTGACGACCCTGATGGACAGGTTACCATCCTGTTCCAGTACCGCCCCTACCACTCTACTACCATCCATTTTTTTCACTCCTGTAAAAACGAAGTTGAGCAATCTCAAATCTGAAGCTGGCACAGCCAAAAGTCTAACCTCTCACCTCGACTACATGTCGGAATTATTCAGAGTTCAAATCTTTACCTTCTCAATTGAGGACTTCCGAACCGTATGAGGGTAAAATGCGAAGCTATTCTCAGAAAATGAGTGATACTGAAATTAAAGAATTTGCTCGAATGTAATATTACGGTAAAATCAATCAAATTTTGCTAAGTTTGTTTATTAAGCTCTGAGCGCTCACTTTGCTCGAAGTCGTTCGTTTATTACAAATCGAGCTCTCCGAGCTTATTCATAGGTGTCTTTTTATTCGCTGAGCTAGCATATTGGGCAAGCTCTCTCATCTCAGCTGCGCTCGATCCACTCACAATTATTGTTCGTTTATCCAAAATCGAGCATATCGATCGCGCAGAGCGATAACTTTGGTGTCCTCCGTTGCGTCTATCTATTGTTCGCAATAGACTCAAAAAAATCTGCACGGATTTTCATACATTTCCAACCGATATATAGAGTGGTTCATGTGGAAGGTTAAGGTATATAGGTAATGTGTCAAGATTTTGTGTGAATTGATTGAATTATAACTATAATTGTTGGAAGTGTAGGAAGAAGTCAATCTGCTTGGGAATTTTTTTATTGCTTTCACAAGTTTCGACTTCTGAGGGTTGACGTTCGTCAGCTGGTTGAGATAATTTCCCGGCCTTTACTGAACTTTCAAATCATAATTAAGTAATCTTAATCTCATTCGCTGTAATCGGGGAGAAATAGCAGCCAAATCTCTTTTCATAACTGTTTCTAACGGCTTTTTAATTGCATATGTAGAACAAGACATTTCCAACACTTAATTCAACTGAGTATGATTTGTTCTTTTTCTATTTTGCAAATATGAAGTTAACTTTTGGTTTTGTTACTTGTTCTAACGTTTAAATAAATTTTGTATGATTATGAAAAAAATTATTTAAAAAAAAATGACCATGTTTTTCAACATGAAAGTTGATTTTTCTTGAAAACGGTCAACTTTAGAGCTCATGAACAAGATTACCTTTCTTGTGTAGAAAACATTGGCGGTTTGAATAAGGTGGCTCAAAAATGTACTTTTTCCAGTGGCGTTGAAGTTGGAGGAAAAAACACCCACTACCCTTTCAAAATCTTCACCAACTATGGATTCAAAAAAATAAAGAATCAGCACAAAACATAACTTATTATGAGTAGAAGATGCCTACAAAATCTGTTTTCTGTGCGATAAACGGTTTCAGAGATATTCGCAAAACACGTTTTTTTTTAATTCAACACCCTGTATGTCGAAAATGAGCCATTTTAGAGGGTAAGTTTTAAATGAACTTTTCTTCATATTCTTGAACGTGCTATCACATCCTGAAGTCCTGCGCATTTATTATGAAACACCCTGTATATTGAGCTCCATGCGCACAATGATCTGCTGATCACTGCTCAGTCTCTACCCCCTCTGCTCAATCCATGAATAAACGAACTAAGCTTTTATTGAAACAAACCTATCACTATCGACTTTTCTCGAACCTTCGTGATAACTCTGCGTGGTAAACGAATGCGATCTCTCACGGCGATAGCGGTCGGTGGCCGTTGCATTCTCCGGCACTTGCATAGGCGTAAATGAAGTCATGGGCATATGGAAATGGTTTATTTGTTTCGAAAAATGGTTGTTGATCTTCGAATTTCTCCCTTCCTGAAGTTGTTCGCCCCGAACAATATTCGTCTAATCTAATTATTCCATATTGGAGGGTCATGTCCCTCGGCTTGCTTCGAGGTGACAGTTTGACTATGTGATTTATTTTATTCTTTATCAAATAGGGTCCCCCCTGAAGCCGCTGTTACTTGAGACTCACTTCTTATTTTCGCCGTAAGGTGATATAACCAGGCTGCATCGCCCTCCATGAAGTTTATCGGCGTCGACCCTGAACTCTATATTGTCGCTGAACATCTGCAACTTCGACCACGCAAAGGCTTGGACAGCACTACTTCGGTTTCATCAGCCCCAAGACTGATAAACATGAAATCGATGGAAAGTTCAACTCCCTACCAGTTAGCAGCATGGGGAGAACTTCGGGCTTAGTGTTAAAAATTTCGGGATTCATGCTGAGAACTTCGGTACGCCAACAGAAACATGGGTACCAGCTTGTCCCAATCGTTTTGGTTTTCAGACACGAACACTGACAGGTAGTTATTGATCGTTCGGCTGTTTCTCTCGACCATTCCATCCGACTGTTTTGTTTCTGTTTTTCTAAGAGACCCTTCCTCAAAACCATTTTTTTGTTTTTCGCTATTTTCAGCATGCCCATTACCAGTTGGGTGATAGAAAGGGCTGAAAATATTTCTAATGCCCTTCGCCCTCAAATAATTTTTGAATGCATTGGACATAAGTGGAGGTCCATTATACATTTTGTAGGTAATCCAATTCGTATGAATAACGGATCGTTATTGAATAGTTGAAATTTTGAGCTTTGATTCATCCCGATATCTACTCGGGGTCAAAAGTTAGATTCGCGGCTGTGTCAGCGTGAGACTTGAGGGTGTTCACCATATTCGGCAAAACGCTTTTGCAAATTTTTAGAGCATCTCTGGTTCGAATTCAACGAAACATACACCAATCGATTCAAAATATTCTTAATCACTGAAAGTTATCGTAATTTCTGGTTTTCCACGAGTTCGTCCTTAACTAATTTAAAAAGAATCATTTTCGAGTGAGTCCACATTCTGGAAAACTCCATGGAAATACGCCACCGCATATGGAATATGTTAGTAGACGGCACAATACAAATACTTTGAAATTATAAATAAAAAGTGCATAATGAAATTGCCAGAACGTGGCGCCATCATATTAGGGCGAATCGTATACTTGGGGATGTGCTTCACTTGACCTACCAGTAACAGTGGCGCAGACTTCATTTAAAACTCGACTCTTTGTAATGCAGCGGTTATCGCAAAATGGGATTTGTTCTCACACTTGACCTACAAGTAACAGAAGCGGAGAATTTATTTACACCTGACTGCAATGCAGCGTTTATCGCAAAATGCAATGTTTTCACAAATTTTTTGAACCACATTGCCAAAAATATCGGTTGAAATAGTTTGACAAATTTGCATGAGAATTCAATAAACTCAAGTCGTTGCAACTGTCCAGCCGAGTGCGCAAGGGATTCATGATACACGCAAAAAGTTATAATTGTTACTGGTTCCGTGTAGTTCAACTGTGATAACACGCATTTACCATTTATGAAGAGTACACCAATGAGAGACATCACCAACAAATTGGGATTTGTACACCAAATGGTTTCGAGATCTGAATCGACGCGTGTTTCGCTAACAAGGTTAGCATCTTCAGGAGAAGAAAATTGATACTACAGTATCCGGCAAACATTGTTTCGCCATATAAATTATCATAATCCAACCTAACCGAACCTAATTTGAAAGAGCAACTCCTAAATGAATACAATTCGAGAAAACATTATGTGGTGCGAATCTGAACTATATTCGAATCCACTCCAAATCGGTCCAACCGTTTAGGAGAAATTTCTAACGTAACCTAACTGAACCGAACTCACCCCAACGTTAAACCACTCATAGTACAAAATAAAAAAAAATTGTACTTGTCCGGAATTATGAATCCAAACCATTCTCGAAACCAATGGAAACACATTTGGAAAATGACATCAAAATTGGTCCAGCCGTTTAGGCTAAACTGAACTCACCTAGCCTAAAGTACATATATTTTCTGAGCCGTCCATCTACTGCTGTCGTCTTCATTTAGTGCAGGAAGGTGTTTCTGTGAACTGCCAGAATCACAACGTGACTCCTAATCGAACCAGTTGCAACGTAAATATTTTCTCAGCTTCTAAATCTTCCTTGTTTATCTTTAAACATTTCCAAAACAGAATATCTGTCTAGCCGTTATCGAGTTTTAATGAGCCAATTTGACGTCATATCACTTAAATAAAAGATAAGCGGTATAGTGAGCTACCCTTCAAAGGTAGATATGTGCCATCGCTGACATATCCATAGGTCTATAAAAGAAAAATATCCCATAATGTATGGTTTTGTTACATCCCAGAAAGATTCGGCAGCATTGTTGATGAAAATTCTCAAGCGGATTGACTTCTTCCTACACTTCCAACAGTAATAGTTATAATTCAATCACTCTATGTTTTGGTTGAAACTGTGAAAACAACAGATAAACGCGTTGGAGGAATTCATTTAATATATACCAGAGGAGAAAATGTAGGCAAGCGAATCAAGAGGAAGCTACTAACAGTTACCCTGGTTATATAATATCCCAATATTCAAAAATAATAATAATAATAATAATATTTATTTCACCAGTTAAAAAGTATAATGCAGAAGCAAAAGCAATTGCCAGTGTACAATGACTAGGAAAAAGTCAGATAGTGTTAAAATGAGAAAGACGTTTTTCCAAAAAAATAGGGACAAACAGAACAAATATACTATTGTATAAATAAATATAATACTAAATAAATAACTACATATGTTCAGCTCAAAAATTCGTCGATAGTGTAGCAATTTTTTTCGACAAGACTACGTTTTAGAGCAGATTCAAAAATATTTATGTTTGGTGGGAGTTTAATTGCTTCGTCTAACTTATTAAATAATTTTGGTCCTAAATAAAGATGACTTTTTTGATGGAGATAATATAAATATAAAATATGTAAATATTGTTGCCCTAAAGTAAAATAATTGCCCCCCGGCCATGATATTTTTAATAGTAACGAGAACCTGACTTTGTGTAAAGAGCTGACTCGCTAATAAACACTGGCTTGTCCCTTCGCGTAGTGAGTATATCCAACAAGATAGAAGGAGGCTTCCTTTGTTCACTGTGTCTATGATTGTTTCGTTCGATTTAAATAAGACCCGCCCATCAAATTCTCGAACATTTGTATGTTAATACAACTCTGAGTTCTCTCGCAGCTAAGGAGCGCTCTCAAGACAGCTCAAGTCCGTTTTCTTGCAAAACAACAAGAACTGAAAAATTGTGGATGGTGTAATGAATCACTAATTCAATGGTTATAGAATCTTGGCTATATTTTTTGATACTACAGTGGATGTTTCAGTTCAGATTCAGTTCTCGATATGAACTCTAATATGTTTAGATACTTGAATACTTTTTTATGAATGCTTCTATCATACTTTTGTTTTCAGGTTGATAGTTTTATCTCTCTCCATCCTGCTCGACAGCTTGGCTCATGGAACCGTAATTTTTACAGTTTATGAATTTCTGAAATTCAATTTGATTGAGGACATCGGGTCTTTTTATGGAACTCAACCATGGCATTGGTATTTATCGAGTGCGGTCCCAGCGGTTCTTGGAATACATTTTTTACCATTCATACTGGCTTCTGTTGTAGTTCTGAAAAACAGACAAGTACACCAAAACGAGTTAGCAATATTGGGAACAATCGTTTTTGTAGTGACCATCTACAGGTAATTATATTTTTGATGTGAAAGAACTATTTACCGAAGAAGAAAAATAGAAATTAATCGCAAGTGTCTGTGGGTGTGTGCTCGGATAGTTCAGTTGTATATTTCAGAGTTCCACCTTTCTTTTCGAAAAACTAATTTTTCCCTCACCACTTCACAAAATATGACTTCGTCGATATTTTGGAAATGTGACAATCCTATTACTCCAGTCAATGTGGAACAATAAAGACCTTTGCCGTGCGAAAGGTGGAGTAATTCTGATTTAAGGATATGTTATTAGGTTAGGGACCCTGATGAAAATTTCAAGTTTTCGACCTTGCTGATGGTGCGTGCGATCCGCCATCTTGGATTAAAGGTACGAAAAATGGATTTTCCTCATTTATCCCCATAACGGTTGACTCCACGAGAAAAAAAGAAAGAGGACAAAATTCACCACAATTTTTTTGACTAAATTTTTTTTCGTAAGTCTTACGAACGGCGAGTTACGGAGTTCGAAACGTCTGAATTTTTCCAAAAAATCCTCTAACCCAATCTTTTCAAGGTAAATTTTGTAAAAAGGAATTACATTATGTTATTGGGGTTGGCTATTCATATAATTTAAATATAAGGTAGTGCAACAACCACCTGCGAAGTGTTTTGGTTCGATATGGACTTCCTCTGCTATCTGAAGCTTCATGGAGTAGTAAAATCATGTTTGCTTGAATGTGGTTGAGAATGTTCCTTGCTGAATGGTAATGATTCGGACTTCCATTGTCTATATTATCAAGTCTATTGGAACCTGTTGCTAAGAACTAAAGGATGAAAATAAAAATAGAATATGGTAATCAAGTCGAAACAAAAGGTTAAGATGGATTTTTCGGTCAAAAAACGAAATCAAAGGTTCGATTGATCAAAGAAGACCTTTTCGTAGAGATCAATTACCCTGACACCAAACTGATATTTTTTGCACTCGACGCGCGTTTCGCTAACAAATTTTAGCATCTTCAGGAGAAGAGAATTGATACTAGTAGAGTAGTACTAGTAAAGTAGTACTAGTAGAGTAGAGTATCAATTTTCTTCTCCTGAAGATGCCAACTTTGTTAGCGAAACGCGCGTCGAGTGCAAACATATCAGTTTGGTGTTAAGGTTATTGATCTCTAGAAGTTTCAACTTTTACACCAACGGTTCCAATCTTATCGTTTATTGATTGATCAAAGAGAGTAATGTTGTGACGGAAAATTGGGATATCGAAATATTAATTTTCATGTCACAATATTATTTCATTTATTTCTTTATTTGCATTTTTTTGACTAATTTTTCTAAAATTCTGAACAATTTTAGAACAATTAGTCAAAAAAATGCAAATAAAGAAATAAATGAAATAATATTGTGACATGAAAATTGGGATATCTAATGGGAAATATTAGTCAAAAATTTGAATGAAGAAATGAATGAAATAGTATGAATAAATGTTGAAAGCAAGTTTCAAGTTGAGTGTACTCACGACGTTTCGATTGCTGGTAACCGTAATTGTTCTCGGGTGATAACTGACAATATTTCGAGGTATGCTCGGTTATAAAGAACCGATTTTTCTATGGTGGGTGAAGGAGCGGTACTAACAATGAGGCGCACGGGTGTGCTGATCGGCGAGATTCTCTTTCATCGAGCCGGTCGGTCCATGCCTTAGATAAAGCGGCCTCCACACATTCCGGATCTCCACGCTGGGGTGACTGAATGCGTCGATTTTGAAAATGTAAGCGTCGCCCCTGAAATTCCTCTTGAACCAGTGCTCCTGCTTGTGTCAGACCATTTAATGCTGTGATAGTTTGTCCAAACATGTTCTGCTTTTCCTGATTTGGTGGTTTGTTATCAGTCGAGTAGAGCACCAAGCATTATGTAGTTTACGGAGTGATGATACCATCAAAATTGTACTCGCAGATGAAAGAAATGCCACAGTAGTGATGGACGTCGACCAGTATGCGGCAAAAAATCGGGGAAGTGCTGCAGAAAAGAAAATACAGCGGGGTCTCCAGAGACACCACTTTATCGATAGAGAGAAAGGTATACCTAACCCTGAAGAAGTATCAAGTTTTTTCTCAAACTAACGCCTCATCACAGCAAGCCACCTCACACCTACGGGCTTCCGAAAATCCACAAGATGGGCGTACCTCTCAGGCCGATCATCAGCTCCAGGAACTCGGCCACCCACAGACTCGCAGAATTTCTAATTCCTATCCTAGAGCAACAGCAAGGAAACTCCAAGTCCTTTGTGAAGAACTTCGAACACTTCGTTGAAATCTTGAGGGAAATCGAGACCGAAGAAGGAGACTAGCTAATCACTTTCGATGTAGAAAGCCTCCACACCAATGCTCCCGACAAAGAGGCACTTGAGATCATCAAAAAGAAACTGAGAGAGGACGATACTTTGAAGAATAGAACATGGAGTTGCTGGAATGCTGTGTTCAGAATTGCTAGTTCCAGTTGAAGGATCGTTTCTTTAGCCAAGATAAAGGACCATAGTGGGATCATCACTGTCACCGGTTATATCCAACATCTACATGGAATGGTTCGAAGCATTCGCCATCGAACACGCCAAGAAGGATTCCCGCGTCTAATTGAGATACGTCGACGACACGATCATACTATAGAACCATGGAGATGCAGAATTGGACGCCTTTCTAGAATATCTGAACAACATGAGACCCACCGTCAAGTCCACAATGGAAAAATTACCTCAGCAGACTGCCGTTTCCCAACGTGGAGGTGAAGAGGGCCAGAAATTTATGGGAAACATCAGTCTACAGGAAACCAACGCATACTGGACAATACCTGAATGAGCAAACCAATCACCATCAATCTACTACAATGTAAGGAGCTGAACAACATAAGGAAGGATCTTCAAAAAAATGGCCACTCGAAGAAGCTGGTGGATCAAACATTGGCCCGGTCGAATCAAAGTAACACTAAGGAGATAGTGGAATACCAAATTCTCACCATCCCCTACGTGATAGGACTTTCAGAGAAGATCAAGAATATAGGAGGGAAATACGTCAGAGTCTATTCTCGATCAGGGAACACGATACGCAACCAACTCCCAAAAATTCGACCACCGAAAAAAACAGCGACACCAACAAGGAGGAGAAACAACGAAATCAGTAATAACGGAGAATGTTTGGACAAACCATCACAGCATTAAATGGTCTGAAGCCGAGGTCATACACAAGGCGGAGCACTTGTTCAAGAGGAAATTCAAGGAAGCCGCCTACATCCTCAACAACGACGCATTCAGTCACCCCAGCGTGGATATCCGGAATGTGTAGATTCCGCTTATTCAAGGCATGGACCGACTTCGGCTCGATGAAGGACAATCTCGCGCCAAAACATCCATTTTCCGCTAGTAGTTGCACCCGCTCTCCTCCTTGTTAGTATCGCCCCTTCCCCCACCATAGGGAAATCGAGGCTTCACAACCGAAATATCCTTAGTCATCACCTGAAGACGATTGCGGATACCAGCAATCGAAACGTCGTGAGTACACTCAACTTGAAACTTGGTTTCAACATTTGTTTATAATATTTTATTTATTTCTTTAATTTCATTTGTTGACTAGTATCTCACATTTGATACCTTAATTTTCTTGTCAAAATATTATTTGATTTATTTCTTCATATAAAATTTTTCGACTCATATTTCATATTCGATACCTCGATTTTTTGTAACAACATTATTCCCTTCGATCAATCAATACTCAATTTCATTATTTGCCAAAAAAAATTGATTTTGATTTGATTTTCTCACTTGATTTGTATTTTTATCATTTCGTTCTTAGCAACAGGTTTCAATAGAGTTGATAATATAAACATTGGAAGTCCAAACCATTACCATTCAGCAATGAACATTGTCAACCACATTCAAGCAAACGTTACCACACCTTGATGACTTACCATCAGGTCCAAAAATGGTGTGAAATTCACAAAAATTCATACTGAAGCTGGAAACTTGACACGAAGGGGCTTACTCCTATAACAACTCCGGAGAAACCAGCTCCCGATGTCTTATTGAACGACATCTTTTGCAATTGTAAGAAGGAATGTGGTGCCGCATGTGGCTGCAGCAAAGGTGGGATAGAGTGCTCTGTTTTGTGTGGATTCTGAAACGGTGAATCATGTGAAAATGTACCAGAAGTTGTCTTCAACAGCCACAATGAAGACGACAGAGACGACTGTGACATTGACAATGACGACGATGACGAAAACACCATCAATCGACCCAGACCGTCAAAGAAGAAGAAATGAACAAATCTAACTCAGACAAGAACATCTATAGATTAGGCTTACTGTGTATACCACAATTGCAAAAGCGCTGTTAGCTCTACCTCCTGTTGGTGTTAAAATGAATTAGCTTTTGAATTCACAAAATGTAATAATTATGTAACAAATAGCTACGAAACAATAATTATCAATTATTAGGTAACGAATAGCTATAAATCATTTTTCAAAATGAGAAAAACGGGGACTTCGACGATTTTTTGGAAAAATATCCACGTTCCTCGCCACCAGTTTGACTTACGATGAAAAGTGTGACTACAAAAATTATAGGGAATTTTGTCTTCTTTAAATTTGAATGGAACATTTTTGTTGTGCGGTCAACCGTTAAGGAGTTAAAGCGGGAAAACAAATTGTTCATATCTTTAATCCGGCACTTTTTCCAAGGTCGAAATTCGGATTTTTCATCAGGGCCCCTAACGTAATAACATATCCCATAATTAGAATTACTTCACCTTTTGCACGATAGAAATCCCCATTGACTGGAGTATATGCTCAAGTTGTTAGAGAATTTTTCAATGAATCCATTCGCTGGATTGGACGACGCGATCAGATTGAATGCTACTCTGTCCCCAGATTTAAGTCCCTTGGACTTTTTCTCTAGGGTTACTCAAAAAATAAAGTGTATATAAACTTACCCACTAATCAGAAGGACATCAAAAAGAGAATTCGAACTGAAATTCAACGGATTGCATGGGATATGTTGTCTAGTAGAACCCAAAAATTCATCATTGGATATTGTCAATGAACCCAAGGAGCTCAGTGTTCCGTCCACTTCTCACTTTTGCATATTTAACTCAGTTATTCAATTATTCATATCAAATATTATTATTATTCGAGATTAGTTATGGTTTTTAATCTTTCTCATTTTTGACTCACCCGGTGTTAGGAATATTTTCGCTTATTAGAGAGTTTTATGTTCTCCTAAAACCAAGGACCATGGCAGTGCGCAATCGCAAAGTGGCATATGAGCAGACAAGAAGTACACATCGTAAACTCAACAAGTTATTACTACCATTTCTCCCTTTCGATAGTTTACCCGCATTTTCTGAAAAACAAACTTAATCACCTAGTACGGATTACAGTGCCCTCTCAAGTCTTCTGGACCACTACAGTGTTACAATTACCAAAGTGGTTCCTGTTCTTTGGGATACAAGCCGGCCGGATAGAATACAAACCCATCTCCAGCACCGGGAATCCGTGGTCCCACTTGAATAATTTGCCTTTGGCAGATTCACATTTTGGTTCTCCTGGAGCAATAGATCTATTATTGGGTGCTGACCTATTTCCTCATATCTTACAATTAGGTAGAGTGATCGGTAACCCCGACCAACCTGTCGCTTCGAAAACTGTTTTTGGTTTCGTTTTAATGGGCAGAACCAGTTGCTCGAATTCTCCTTCCCACTCCATTTCTCTTGTATCTTATGATTTGTCTCTCCAAGATACCATTCAGAGTTTCTGGGAAGTTTGAGAAGTCCCTCACGTGAAATGCTTTTCTCCCGAAGGAGAACAATGTGAAACAATATTCAAAGATACTTTTTACAGACATGAGTCGGGAAGATTCGTAGTTTCTTTGCCATTCAGACAGGCTGAACAGCGGTTTATTTATACTAGACCCCTCGCTCTCAATCGTTTCTTGTCCTTAGAACGTCGACAACAAAAAAATCCTGAATTACTTGAACGGTATTCCGCATTCATGAAAAAATACCTGAATTTGTGTCATATATAGCTAGTTCCACTGCCTTCCCCCACTGATAGAATGTTTTATATCCCGCTGTATATATATATATATATATATATATATATATACATATATACATAAATACATTTTGTATATATATATATATATATATATATATATATATATATATATATATATATATATATATATACAAAACTAGGAAAATAGTTGGGTAAGCAGCATGCAGGAAGTATACTCTTATAACACGAATTCCAATATTTCGACAATGTTTATTGTCATCTTCAGGGAAAGCTACAATATTATATAATTCGTCAAATTCAAAATGTAAAAGTGTGAAAAAACTACTTACAGTGTCCATGAGATTGAGTGCAAAAAGGGTTGTTAACAATTTAAAACATGTATGAAACATATGTTACAGATTAAAATTATTCAACTTTGGTCAACATTACACAATTTAAAAATTTTTTTTTTTTTTATCAATATTTACTGGACGTCCATTTGCAAGTCGAACGCCGGCATGGAATGATAGAAAATGTTAGGTTAAAAGTTCCATCCTGCATGGATGTCCGGAACTACGTAATATATGCGGAAATATCGGTAGGTCGACGCATCCTCAGAGGGAGCCCGCGTCTTTTTGAATTTCATAGATGGGTAAAGAATAGACAGCTGAAGGCCTTATTGAACAATTTCAGTGTAATATGTGAAAAATTCATAAATTTTGAAAGAAAAAAAATTTTTTTTATTATATAGAAGTGGAATTAATGTAACAATAAATTAATTAGAAAATTGGGAGCTTTGGTCCCTGAAATTTGGATTCCCTTGATCCAACTGTAACAAATATGAATATATCTCACTGAGATGATTAATGTCAGATCTTTTGTTCAAACATGAGACCGACTGCGAGATGAAGGCCATTTCCAGAAAGAGTCTTTTGTGTTTGTTAGGTTCTTTAGTGAGGATTTTAGTAGAGCCAAAATCCATATTGTGACCCTCTTTTTGCACATGTTCACTAAGTGCACATCTTTCTGGGTGCAACCTGCAGTCACTCTTATGTGAACAAATTCTGTCCTTGAGTAATCTGTTTGTTTGACCAATATACTCACTATTACAGCCAGAACATGGAATACCGTAAACTACATCTGAGTTAAATGTCAAAGGAATTTTGTCTTTGACTTTCGTAAAAAGTGAATTTATTTTTAAAATGGTTTTATTTGCAATTTTTATATTATCAAATGGTTTGAAAATTCTCGAGATTTTATATGTAATATCATTAATATATGGTAAAGATTTGAAAAAAGTGTTTGTAACCTGGACTGGATCAACTACACTTGTAGCAACCAAAACATTATCATTTATACTTAATTTGTGACTGTTCCATTGTGGTGGTGCTGTAAAGGATTTGTTTGAGAAGAGTATGTGGATAAGAAAGAGATTATCGCATTGACAAATGAGCTTCTTTTTGTTGAGTTTTCTGCGAGACAGCAGTCGAGTTATCGTAAACTTTTTCATAAAATAAAATCTTCAAATATCAATAAATTGAATAATTTGTTACTTATTCAATCCCAAATCAATTTAAATGTTAAACCAGAGTGGATTAAGAACTTATCAAGTTCAACAATTCCTCCTGATATTTTAAAATTCCTAGCTCTTGGCCCCAAATTTAGCATTGAACCTCAATTACATAAAGATTTGCCAATTAAGAATATTCTGGCAGATGTTGACTACATCACGTCATCCATTTCGGATGATCGTGTGCGCAACACAGCAGTTGCCAGATGCACAAATGTAATTACAAATTTTACGAATAATAATTTTTCTCATTCCTCTTCATATTTTCATCAACTTTTCAATAAAACAAAACGTTTTCTAAAAGATAATCCTAGTTTGGTTGTTACTAAGTCAGACAAGGGCAATGTCACAGTCATAATGGACAAAGAACAATATATTTCGCTCACTTACAATTTAATTACAGACAATAATTCATACATTTCTCTTAACAAAGATCCTACTTCTCAAATTCAATCAAAATGCAATATGCTAGTAAAGTCTCTTTTCACTTCAGGTCAAATTGATGAGCCCACGAAAAAGAAACTCACTTTCTACAAAGGTGTGATTCCAAAATTCTATTCTCTGCCAAAAATTCACAAACCAGTCTTGTCCATGAGACCGATTGTTGCCTCAATAGGTGCACCGACGGAGTTCTTGTCTGCCTTCTTAACAGATTTACTCACGAGGGCCTATGATTTCAATAATGATTATTATATTAAAGATTCGTTTGATGTCTCCACAATGTTCAACAGGATGAAGCTCCCCGATAATTATGTGGTAGCAAGTTTAGACGTTGTCTCCTTATTCAGTAATGTTTATTTAGATGCTTGTATTAGAGCAATTGATAAAAAATGGCACTGTATCGGCTCCATTTGTAACATAAAAAAACAAACCTTTTTTGAATTAATCGCATTTCTCTTCAATAACACAGTTTTCTCTTTTGACAATAAAGTATATAAACAAACGTTTGGTACCCCAATGGGGGCAAAAATAAGTCCCATTTTGGCGTGTTATGTAATGGATGACTTGTTAGATGTAGTCATTAATGTTCTCCCTTTTCAGTTACATTTTATTAAGAAATATGTCGATGATATTATTCTCGCTTTACCTGCTGGTTGCACTGATGAGATTGGGGATATATTCAACAGTTACGACCCGTACATCCAATTTACCATTGAGTGTGAAGACGATGAACGTAGTGTGCCATTTTTAGACACGAAATTCATTCGTACACTTGATAATATCATCATCATCGATTGGTACAGAAAACCCATGAGTTCGGGTAGATACATGAATTACTTGTCGTACCACAAGGAATCCATCAAGGTCAATTTAGTTAAGCAGATGAAACATCGAATACTCAGCATCTCGGATAGTGCCTACCATGCTAGGAATTTGAGAGTACTATACGACTTATTCCGAAATAATTCATATCCACATACTCTTCTCAAACAAATCCTTTACAGCACCACCACAATGGAACAGTCACAATTAAGTATAAATGATAATGTTTTGGTTGCTACAAGTGTAGTTGATCCAGTCCAGGTTACAAACACTTTTTTCACATCTTTACCATATATTAATGATATTACATATAAAATCTCGAGAATTTTCAAACCATTTGATAATATAAAAATTGCAAATAAAACCATTTTAAAAATAAATTCACTTTTTACGAAAGTCAAAGACAAAATTCCTTTGACATTTAACTCAGATGTAGTTTACTGTATTCCATGTTCTGGCTGTAATAGTGAGTATATTGGTCAAACAAACAGACTACTCAAGGACAGAATTTGTTCACATAAGAGTGACTGCAGGTTGCACCCAGAAAGATGTGCACTTAGTGAACATGTGCAAAAAGAGGGTCACAATATGGATTTTAGCTCTACTAAAATCCTCACTAAAGAACCTAACAAACACAAAAGACTCTTTCTGGAAATGGCCTTCATCTCGCAGTCGGTCTCATGTTTGAACGAAAGATCTGACATTAATCATCTCAGTAAGATATATTCATATTTGTTACAGTTGGATCAAGGGAATCCAAATTTCAGGGACCAAAGCTCCCAATTTTCTAATTAATTTATTGTTACATTAATTCCACTTCTATATAATAAAATAAAAAAAAATGTTTTCTTTCAAAATTTATGAATTTTTCACATATTACACTGAAATTGTTCAATAAGGCCTTCAGCTGTCTATTCTTTACCCATCTATGAAATTCAAAAAGACGCGGGCTCCCTCTGAGGATGCGTCGACCTACCGATATTTCCGCATATATTACGTAGTTCCGGACATCCATGCAGGATGGAACTTTTAACCTAACATTTTCTATCATTCCATGCCGGCGTTCGACTTGCAAATGGACGTCCAGTAAATATTGATAAAAAAAAAAAAAAATTTTAAATTGTGTAATGTTGACCAAAGTTGAATAATTTTAATCTGTAACATATGTTTCATACATGTTTTAAATTGTTAACAACCCTTTTTGCACTCAATCTCATGGACACTGTAAGTAGTTTTTTCACACTTTTACATTTTGAATTTGACGAATTATATAATATTGTAGCTTTCCCTGAAGATGACAATAAACATTGTCGAAATATTGGAATTCGTGTTATAAGAGTATACTTCCTGCATGCTGCTTACCCAACTATTTTCCTAGTTTTGTTCTTAACTAGTCAGCAAAGACTACCCATCTCATATATATATATATATATATATATATAGAAGAGAGGAGAGGAAGTCTTTGCTGACAAGTTAAGAACAAAACTCGGGAATTATATTTGGGACAGCAGCAAAAGCGAAAGTGTACTCTTATAACAATATATTTCCAATATTTCGACAATCAATTGTTGTCATCATCAGGGAGCTACAAAATAATGTTAATGAATGAAAATATGACATAGAATTTTTATCCTTACTTACATTGTTAGTGAGGATGGTCGCATGAGATGGTTAAAGAAGTCAGATGACACATAGTAAAATTGTTATAAAACATTGATACGTATCAGTACAACACATAAACACATTAAAAACTATAATCTTCTTATTTTAATGAAAAGGTGCAGTGACAAACACCATGTGGAAATGATGAAAAAGGATTGAAAATTTTGTGGTTATAAAGGCGCTAAAGGTTATTTGTCAAAAATGTCAAATGTCACTGAAAACTTATTGCTGAGACACAATTTGGCCTTAGCCGCTGAGACCTCAATGCCATTGCAGGTGCTGCAAAAGAGGAGGTGGGAAAATGTAATATAGTATTAAAAGATTTGAAAATTTTGAAATTAGTTATGTGAAAAAGTATGAATTTAATATTTTGATTAAGTAACGTCACTTGAATTGCCTTCGAGAACTCTCGAATTGCCATCAATCAATAATAAATATGAATAAATTTCACTCAAATGATTGAGATCGGTTCTTTTATTTAAACAATTTGAAGATTGAGAAATGAATGCCATTTCTAAGAACATTCTCCTCGAAACATTCCTTTCAATTGATAAAATTTTTGTGGAACTGAAATTCATTAAATGTCCTTCCTTGGAAGTGTGTTCACTCAGAGCACATCTTTCAGGATGGAGTCTGCAATCGCTTCTATGTGAAGAAATGCGATCTTTCAACAGTCTTCCAGTCTGTCCGATATACTCAGAGTCACAGTCATTGCAAGGAATACAGTAAACAACATTTGATTGGGATAATTTTGGAACTTTGTCTTTCACATTAGAAAAGAGGGAATTAATTGTAAGAACCGTTTTATTGGCTATTTTAATATTTTCTATGTTACTAAAAATTCTGGCAAGTCCAGGTGTGATCTCAGAAATGAATGGTAGACTAATGTATGAAAAATTACTATGGGTTTGATTAGGATTTTGATTAGTAGATGTAAGTTCTAAATTTGAATTATTATTCTGATTTTGAGAAAAAGTTAATGGTGACGTGCCAAATAAGATCTTATTCAAAAGTGAAGAAGGATAAGAATTATTAAGGAATAATTGTTTCAAAATATGGAGATTCTTCTGGTGAAAACCCTGGTCCGAAATGCGAAGAATTCGATCTTTCATCTGCTTGACCACGTTTACCTTCATCGACTCTTTATGGTATGACCAATAGTTTAAATACCTACCAGAACTGATAGGTTTTCGGTACCAGTCTACCAGTATAACATTGGTGGAAGTACGCATCAATTTAGTATCCAGAAATGGAACACTTTTAGACATTTTTAACAGCTATGATCAGTTTATCCAATTCACCATTGAAAAGGAGGATGCTGATTTAAGTGTTCCATTTCTGGATACTAAATTGATGCGTACTTCCACCAATGTTATACTGGTAGACTGGTACCGAAAACCTATCAGTTCTGGTAGGTATTTAAACTATTGGTCATACCATAAAGAGTCGATGAAGGTAAACGTGGTCAAGCAGATGAAAGATCGAATTCTTCGCATTTCGGACCAGGGTTTTCACCAGAAGAATCTCCATATTTTGAAACAATTATTCCTTAATAATTCTTATCCTTCTTCACTTTTGAATAAGATCTTATTTGGCACGTCACCATTAACTTTTTCTCAAAATCAGAATAATAATTCAAATTTAGAACTTACATCTACTAATCAAAATCCTAATCAAACCCATAGTAATTTTTCATACATTAGTCTACCATTCATTTCTGAGATCACACCTGGACTTGCCAGAATTTTTAGTAACATAGAAAATATTAAAATAGCCAATAAAACGGTTCTTACAATTAATTCCCTCTTTTCTAATGTGAAAGACAAAGTTCCAAAATTATCCCAATCAAATGTTGTTTACTGTATTCCTTGCAATGACTGTGACTCTGAGTATATCGGACAGACTGGAAGACTGTTGAAAGATCGCATTTCTTCACATAGAAGCGATTGCAGACTCCATCCTGAAAGATGTGCTCTGAGTGAACACACTTCCAAGGAAGGACATTTAATGAATTTCAGTTCCACAAAAATTTTATCAATTGAAAGGAATGTTTCAAGGAGAATGTTCTTAGAAATGGCATTCATTTCTCAATCTTCAAATTGTTTAAATAAAAGAACCGATCTCAATCATTTGAGTGAAATTTATTCATATTTATTATTGATTGATGGCAATTCGAGAGTTCTCGAAGGCAATTCAAGTGACGTTACTTAATCAAAATATTAAATTCATACTTTTTCACATAACTAATTTCAAAATTTTCAAATCTTTTAATACTATATTACATTTTCCCACCTCCTCTTTTGCAGCACCTGCAATGGCATTGAGGTCTCAGCGGCTAAGGCCAAATTGTGTCTCAGCAATAAGTTTTCAGTGACATTTGACATTTTTGACAAATAACCTTTAGCGCCTTTATAACCACAAAATTTTCAATCCTTTTTCATCATTTCCACATGGTGTTTGTCACTGCACCTTTTCATTAAAATAAGAAGATTATAGTTTTTAATGTGTTTATGTGTTGTACTGATACGTATCAATGTTTTATAACAATTTTACTATGTGTCATCTGACTTCTTTAACCATCTCATGCGACCATCCTCACTAACAATGTAAGTAAGGATAAAAATTCTATGTCATATTTTCATTCATTAACATTATTTTGTAGCTCCCTGATGATGACAACAATTGATTGTCGAAATATTGGAAATATATTGTTATAAGAGTACACTTTCGCTTTTGCTGCTGTCCCAAATATAATTCCCGAGTTTTGTATATATATATATATATATATATATATATACCCCTGTAGTGTCACCTAATAAGGTACGAGTCGTCTTCAATGTTACCGCTCACCTTCATAGGAAACCTTCCCTTAATGAATCTTTATTGATAGGTCCCAAACTTCCACGTGATCTAGTACCTATTTTCTTGCAGTTTCGTCTA
Organism: Zygogramma bicolorata; assembly: GCA_032362365.1. Taxonomy (NCBI): domain Eukaryota; kingdom Metazoa; phylum Arthropoda; class Insecta; order Coleoptera; family Chrysomelidae; genus Zygogramma; species Zygogramma bicolorata. Next base: position 213,699 of record JAVJAQ010002056.1, read on the forward strand.
CACAAGTACGTATTCACCTGTGTTATCTGCCATATGTATCGTAGATTCTCATGTATCCTCGGCATTACGATTATCAACGTATCTTATGCCTTTTCTCCCCTGACGAGCCAATCAGAGAGTATTGCCTCCTAACAGTTACTTAAGGATTTTCTTGTGCGCCTAACTTGGCAATCAAATCTCTTCTCACATTAACTGAACAGTTTCCAGAAGCTGCTCATATAATACAAAATCAATCCTATGTGGATGTCATTGTCACCGGAGCTTCTACCCTTGCTGAAGCTACACTTCTTCAAACTCAGCTGACACTAGTTCAACCAGTCGATACTTCATGCACCAAACGTGTTCTTCTCTCAAACTTAGCTAGAGCATTCAATCCTTTAGGGGTCTTTATCTCCTCTCACTTTCTTCGTCAAACACCTAATCCAATGATTATGGATATCCCGCTTGGACTGGAATGATCCTGAGAATTACCAGACCTGTGAAATACATGGGTTCTGCGACAGCTCCGAGAAAGGTCTCTGTGCTAAAAATTTGTTCTGAAATTGTTCGTTTCCGTTAACCAGCTGACGAACGTCAACCCTCAGAAGACGAAACTTGTGCGAGCAATGGATCAATGAGGCCTTACCTTTTAACGTGCCATTACCCAGCACGGTGACCCGCGGGAAATCAAACCACGGTCTTCCGCTTGGAAGGCGAATATGCCTACCTCTACACTACCGAGAACTGCTGTTAATTATCTCGTTTTCATTTCAACCAACAATAATATAACTTTTCATGTGCAAAATCGAAGGTTGCTCCTCTCAAGAGTTTGTCTATTCCCAAACTACAATTGTGTGCAGCGGTGTTACTTGCCCGCTTACTCTCTTATGTTATCGATATTCATCGTTCTTCAATTGACATCGATAAGATATTCAAATATTCCGATTCTACCGGAGTTCTCTTCTGGCTAAATTCTCCCCCACATCGGTGGAAAACGTTCGTCAGCAATCGAGTTTCCTCCGTACAAGAAAAAATTTCCTCTTCCAATTGGTTTCATGTCTCACCCACGCAGAATTCTGCTGATGTGGGTTTACGTGGTCTTTTACCCAGAGCATTATTAGACTGTAGTTCTTGGTGGGCGGGTTCCCTTTTCTATACGGTGCTAATCCAAATTGAAGCACCTTTACATCCCAAATTCCTCCCCAGAAGAAAAGGAACGTACATCTTTGACATCGACCATGAATCCAACCTTCGTAGATACTTTATTAGAGAATCAGTCATCTCTTAGTCATATAAAACGCATTTTGTCGTATGTTTTTCATTTCATTCATAATAGCCGCAACCTCGTCAATCCTTATCCAAATGTCTTCTTTCAAGAGAACTACATGCCGCTTTAATGGTTCTCGTCAAACGCACGCAACGCTTATGTTTCACTCATGACATTGCAATCTCTTAACCAACAATAAACCACTCTCCAAATCTTTGCGGAAATTGACCCCATTTTCAGATGAGCAAGGAATTCTGCGGGGTGGAGGGCGTCTTGCTCAAGGCCCTATAGCTTTTGATAGACGCTTTCCTGCTCTTTTACCAAGTCAGAGTCGTCTCACTCATTTGATAACAGAATTCTTTCATGTAACCAGCCTTCACTCAGGTATCCAAACTGTTGGTTTTCTTATCGCCCAAAAATTTTGGATTCTATCTTCCAAACGTTTCATTTGACAAATTATAAGCAAATGTATGAAATGCGGGAGAACGAACCCCTCTTGTTTTCAGCCACAGATGGGCAATCTTCCTCTCTCGCGTATAGCCCAAATGAAACCGTTTCTTCATGTTGGCGTGGATTATGCTGGACCTATTCCTATAACCCTATATAAAACCCGTGGTGCTGAAACCACTTAATCCTATATATGTTTATTTATATGCTTCGCCACCAAGGCGCTTCACCTTGAACTCGCTGCTGATCTATCCACAGAGGCCTTCTTGGCTGTGTTACGTCGATTTATAGCTCGTCGTGGTCGTTTTGAGCAACTTTATAGTGATTGTGGCTCCAATTTTGTAGGTGATTATCGCCAACTGAATGAATGTGCCCAATTTGTTGCCTCGCAGGAGGCTATTTCCTGGAGTTTCAACCGTCCTTCCGCGCGTCATTTTGGGAAGCAGGGGTAAAGTCTGTAAGAACTCATTTAGCCCGTATAATTGGGTCACAGATTCTTTCGTATGAAGAGCTTTACACCGTCCTATCGCAAGTAGAAGCATTATTAAATTGCAAACCTCTAACTCCGCTCAGTACGGATCCCAACGATTTGCAAGCTAACTCCCGGGCATTTTTTAACAGTGGCTCCATTATCTACAATAAAAACGGTTGTTGACCGCAACTATACTAAACAAAATTGTAGAAACTAAAAATGCAGCTGATGACGGATTTTCCATACTTCAGTCGTTCGATACAAACCAATCAATAATATAAATTTATCGCGCCATCAATTACAACACATCTCCTGTGCGAGCCGCAGTTTTCGTCGGAGTACATGGCGTCACTTATTGTAGAACGTCTTACATTATATGACACAAATCAAAAGAATACATTTTTTTCTGTTACTAACCTGGAGTTTCAAGAGAAATCAGAGAACTAATAAGTCTTCCTTCAATAGTGGCAGCGAGAAATTCCGAAAAAAAACTGTACTTTGAACACAGAATCTAGGTTTAGAATTTGATACCGAAGAGATTTTTGAAGTTTGTTGGTTTGACTCATTCGGTCCAAGTATAGAAAATCACTGGGTTATTTTTGGAATAAACAATGACATTTTCGTGCTTCTTTTAGAAAACATGGTCTGCATTTGCACATGCAGTGCAGTGTGGTCTCGGTAGTGTAGTGGTTAGCATATCTGCCTATCAAGCGGAAGGCCGGGGTTCGAATCCTCGCCGGGCCATCGTGCTGGGTAATCGCACGTTAAAAGGTAAGGCCTCGTTGATCCATTGCTCGCACAAGTTTCGACTTCTGAGGGTTGACGTTCGTCAGCTGGTTAACGAAAACGAACAAAAAAATTTACTATTAAATAAAAAACAGCTCATAACTTGTAGAAAACTATTCGGTTGAGATAAATTTCGAAAGTTATTTTTAGAGTATTCAAAATTTCAAAAACGCATTACATGTAAGATAGACGTCAGAGTCAGTTGACACCATCATAAGAAGTCAGCGATCCAATATCTCCCGACTGGAACAAAATAACCGCCATCAGCGCCAGACAAGTTTTTTATTCAGTATCTATCGACAGTCAGGTGAAACAAATACAGGGTGGTCCAGAGAATCAACAAGTTGTATTGATTTTTAGGCTTTATTCATTCGGCTAAGTGGGCTTATTACAACAAATTTTTTTAAAAGCTTCTCGAATGTATTTTGCTTCACTGTTTGGTCTTCCTGCGGCTGCTTGTATGTTTCCGTTTCGAAAAGTAGATAGATGTCCCGTAGATTATGTTCGATTCCTTCCTTGTCAGTTATTATGTTGTGTAAAATACAAATTGTCTTAACTATTTTATCTGCATGTGAAGCACTTCGCAGTATAATTTTATCTATAAATTGTCATTTCGATCTAAGAATGCCAAAAGCACATTCTACAGTCCGTGTAGCGCACGGGAGTGCGTTCGATAAAATATTACTCATCTTCATTCAATTCTTGTTTACCGTATAGTTTTAGTAAATGTTTCATCAGTGGGTAAGCTTCAGCGGCTATTATTACGTGTGGCATAATTAAAATCGAATTAGGTAGATGACCATCTTCAGGCAAATTATTCTTCCACTGATCAGTTTTTTTTGCATAAAGCAGATGCTTTAAATGTACCACCGTCGCGTCGCTTTGTTGACCGTTGCCTCCAACTTCAGTATTGATAAATTTGTAGTTTGCATCCACGAGAGCTTGAAATAGGATGGAAAAATACCCTTTATAATTGAAATACATCGATCCAGAGTTGTTTGGACAACGCATAGGAATATGTTTTCCATCTAGTGCTCCGACGCAGTAAGGAAGACTCCAAATTTCATGAAAATCCGTAGCTATTTGCCGAAAATCTTGTTGAGATGGCATGGACATATGAAATTTGTAAAACAAGTCACAAAAATAATCTGAAATCTCGGAAACAATATTGGCTACTGTGCTTTTCCCCATGCAAAATTAATCTGGCAAACTTCTGAATGATATGCCAGTTGAAAATTATCTGCAACAAAACATTTTTTGTTCGATGTAATATGTCAGAAATCCAAATTTTTTTCAGTAACCTTAGCCAAAGCCCAATGGAAGCGACTCAAGAAAACTTAGCGGAAGACGAAGACGACGAAAATCCAAATCATAAATTATTTTGACTCACTTTTATTTTTAAAAGACCAGATTGTGCCTCGACATTCAACTGGCAATTTTGATATGCCCAGTAGTGAAGATGTTGAAGAGGCGTGTGAAATTGATTCAGAGCCTCCTACACCAACGTCGTGCTCATCAACGCCAATACATAGAACTTCAGCCGCTCCAGTACTTCAGAAACCAAAATTGCAAATAACAGCTAAAACAACCAATGCTGTTGGGGAAGCATTACTGATGGCAGAACAAAAAAAATGCATACCTTGAAAGAAGAGAGAAGAATAGGATCAAAAAAGAAGAAAAGGAAGTAGACGAAGACGAAGCATACTTCCAAACATAAGGGCAATGAACCGTAAACAAAAAATGAGATTTCACTGTTTTGCAGCTGGTGGACAATGAGATTTCTTCACAATCGTCAAGACAGTATGTTTAGCAAAGATCTCCATTAACTCATTATGCTGAAAGTTCCCAAAGTGATAGTTTCACCCCCGGTAATACAGTTCATGACAGTCGTCAAAGTCAACTAATTTTTCCCTAACCTTTTCGCTCTGCTGCCAACTCAGAAAACCAGGGTCGACTATCAGTCAGGGTGTTTCTGGAGTACATCTACAAAGGTTTTCTGGAGAGCCGCACGTTGATTTAACACTCATTGAAACGTATGAGAACTTGTGAATATGCTTAAGTTCTATATACTATTTCTTATTTTCAATACCGTCATTTGTACTCATCGCAACGTTAACATCAGTCTTTTTTCAGTTGTTATGGGTTCAGCGTGGCAGTTCTGATACGATATACGTAATTTTGATTACAATATAGTCGAATGTATCTATGTTCATTCGCATGTATACAAAAAACGCCGTTTGTCTTTTTTTTTAGATCGTATACAGGATGTACTGTTTTCTTTCTTTTATTTTCAATGGAGTACCACTTGTTTATACCACACTCAAACAAGATATCATCTCCATCTGACGAAGATGAAGAAGAACTCATGTTTACTGTGCGTCTGAGGAGTTGAAAATAAACTGCAATGATAGGTGCGGTGCGTCAATATGGACACTCGAAGGCAATGCTTTGTGCGAGGCCGATGCGATACTATGTTACGACACTATGTGCAGTGCGCCGTTAAGCTTCCAAATTTCACGTGAGAAGGCGGCTGTTATCTTTCTAAATTATTTTCTATGTTCTGTGGTAAGATTATTATGATGATTGATCAGTTCACATTCAGATGCTGCTGCGACCGTGATAGACTAATTTTGAACACATCGAAGTCAGTATCTATACAATTTTCCAATAGAAGCAATAAATGATTGGGAGATATACTTTTTTGTGGAGATATCTACATATGAAATACATGGAATCGTCAAGCTGTCCCAACTCTTCCTGAGGCCATTCAATTAATCGAAATGAGTAGAGTAGAATCAGAATGGCAAACATGTTGGTGGCAAAGACTTGGTTTTTGTTCGACATAACAGCTCTGACGACCAGATCTGCTGCATTTTCTGCCTATACTTGCCACGGAGAGCCTTTTTCGCCGATTATACCTTCTGGGTATGGCGTTATTTCATACCCAAGTAGGTGTATATCTCTCCGGCATTCATATGATGAAGAATGCTGGCCTCTACGAATAGAGCATCAGCAAAATCCTCGCATCGTCCTGAGATGAACCAGTGCATATTTGTCAATGCCGAATTCCATACCGATCCCTAAGGGATTGCTGTAGGTTCCTTCCTCCAGACGCATGTGTTGTAGGTCATCCATATAAAAAAGATGGGTGACCTTGTGCCCTCTGTCTCCTGGGGAGCCGCATTTATATCCTCGGGTTTTCCTGAGCGCATCGAACAATGGCATTAGAGTCATAACCTGTTGTAATTGTGAAGTGAAGTCTCCAAAGCGACATCATGTTCGATGGATATCACCATTTGATCGGGTACCGCAAGGCACTCAAGCAGGTATTATGAGTATTATTCCTTCGTATGAACCTTTCTTGTCAGGTCTATACTTCCCACCGCTCCGACCCAGATTCGCTAGTTACATCAGCCAATGAGTACTCCTTGCAAGATTTCTGCCTCATTTCGGCATGCCGGTATGGTCTTGTAATCCGGAAGTAGCGTTGATCTGAAAGCACCGAGGACACCTATGATCAGTTTGACAAAATAGTCCGGGTGGAGCTTGCGGAGTTCGTAGAGTAAATGATGATACTTTCAGGTTTATTCTGACGATCTATTGATTCTTGAATATCACTAGATTTTTGAGAATATTCAAGAATGGAATCAAATGCATGAAAATGTAAATCAATGAAAATTCTCAAAAAATTTGGCACCGTTCATTCCTCATAACGGACTCAATATTATTATTAGTATCAATTTTCTTCTCGTGCAGATTCTAACCTTGTTAACGAAACGCGCTTCGATTGCAAAAATATCAGTTTGGTGTTAGGGTAGTGATCGATCTCTAGAAAAAGTTCCAACTTTTACACCAGAGGTTCCAATCTCATTGCTTACTATTATTATCGTCTAAACCAACCTAGTCGGGTCCGTACTCCCCACTACTCCTTCCCAATAGGGAAACACGCTAGTACCATTAACCAATAACCACTTCCCACATCGCTGGGTAAGTGAATTCTGACTCCAAAAATCGTAGGTACTGAGCAAATCAGGTAAGATTTTAACCAGAGTGACATGTTAGGGAAGCCAAGTGGTCAAAAAGAAATTGGCTGACCCAGTGTCAAACGCTTTCGACAAGTCAAAAAACATACTGATAACAGTATGATTCGCAACGAATTACTGGCATTAGAAATGAGTCAGAGGTAGTTTGAGTGGAAATATTTTTTATAAATCCGTGCTTATTTTTCGACAGCAAAATTATTGATTTAGAGATAACTGATTTTTCTGCCTGCCACAATTTTCTCACAAAATTTTGAAAGTGAGCATAGCAGACAAATTTGCCTGTGATAATATACTTCTTCAACGCTTATTTTTGATACAGTGAAATAACCAAGGCCTTGAATTCTTCCTGGTGAATATCTCTTGATGGGAGATTGATCGAATGGATGAATAATTGGCTCAATTACAACATTTTTTACGTTTTTGATAGCGATAATGAATGATTTGATGGTACCTGTTGAGTTTTTATATTTCATCAATTTGAGGGTTTCGTATATTTCAATGAATGGGTGCTGTATTGTAATTCCTCGATTTTCATTTCATTATTTATTATGCAATGAAAATGTCGAAACTGGTAGAAATCAACTATCAACTAATTTACAAAAATTGCTTGAACTGAATTTCTTGAGTTTATTATATACAATGATGAATTTCTGGGTTCCGTTTGACTACATCTCTGGTGTAATCCATTGAATTTCGGTTCAAATTATATTTTTGAGGCCCTTCAAATTGTTAGGTAAGTTTATGTACCCTCAACTTTTTGAGTACCTAATCCCATAGAAAAAGATGGAATTCTGGAAGATGAACATGGAGAGCAAGCAGGCCATTCAATCTGACGGCGTCGTCCAATCCAGCGATTGGAAAAGGATTCATTGAGAAAATCTCAAACCACTTCAACATAATGTGGACCTGCTCCAATCTGGTGGAACCAAATATAAAAAAAATATTCGACTACGTTGATTAATGTCCGATAATGTTGCAGTTAAATTTGCTTCTACATATAGTATTGTAACAATGTACAACTGTCACAGTACCGTGAGTACCTGAAATCATGGACTTATCTGACTCCAGTGGTTACCACCGCTCTTTCACACACAATGCGAATGCACTGCATACTAGGTGTGTAATTATTGAGAAATGCATAAAATGAAATGTTCAGACGCCTCGCGGCCAGAAATTATAATACAACGGCGCAGAAAGTGATGAACTGATATTTCGGTAGAAAATCTCAAATATTTCTGCTGACTGTCCGAATGTAACGAGTTTTGAGAATGAATTTAATCATTCAAATGCTTAACCTAAAAAAAGCTAGAAAGGAGCGAGGAGTGAACAATTAGAGATGTCCCATTGGAAATAAGGATTCATGTCGAATTGTACGATATTTACGAAGTGAAATCTTCAGTTTCCTGAACGCATTTCACGAAGGAAAGTGTCCAAGTGCAGAACTAGATTTCAGAGCAATAACTTTTGAATCACTCGGTGTATACACCCATATAACCCCATATTTTTCTGAAGTACTTCTCGAGAGAACCCTAAAACTGGAAAGAAATAACTATTTATCAATTAAAAAAAACTTTGATATTCCATGTTGTTGATCAGTGTATATTTTGATTTTGAAAAATGGGTTTGAAACGGAGTTTTTTGTTAACCAGCACTCTTTCTAAGTCGCTGGACGATAAAGAAATGGAAGTAGCTGCCTTTCTAGACATCGAGGGGGCATTTAATAATGTCTCCACGGAGTCACTTAAAGGCGCACTGAGAAAAAGAGAAGTACCAGATGTCTTATGCCGATGGATAGAAGCCAGCCTAGAAAGAAGGGTGATATACACCACTCTAGGAGAGGTAAGAGCAGAAAAGGGATGCCCACAAGGAGGCATACTATTGCCACTGCTATTGCCAACCCTAGTAGACGATCTCCTCAGGAAGCTATCTGAAGAAGGCATATATTTCCTGGAATATGCTGACGATCTGGTGATAGTCACGAAAAGGAAATTTGCAGGTGTTATCTCGGAGCGCATGCAAAGAGCCTTGAACATCATTGACAGATGGTGCAGGCCTGAGAACCTCTCAGTGAATGCCCAAAAAACCACTGTCGTCGTGAAAAGAGTGATGAGAAGACTAAAACCACCGGTACTCAATGAAGTGGTGATTCCTCTTGCACAGAAGTCAAATACTTAGGAGTGACTTTCCATCGCAGGCTTGCATGGAACCTCCACATCCAAAAAACAGCACATAAGGCCAGGATGGTCCAAGGAGTCTGCATAGGAATGTGCGGGAGAAACTGGAGACCTAACCACATCCAAAAAACAGCACATAAGGCCAGGATGGTCCTAGGAATCTGCGGGAGAAACTGGAGACTTGACCCGAAAATGACACTCTGGTTATATACAAGGGTAGTGAGACCCATGATAACATACGGTGCAGTGACTTGGTGGACAAGAACAGAGCAATCGGGTACGGCTAGGCTATTAGGTGGCATACAAAGGCTGGCGTGTCTTAGTGTCGCGGGAGCCATGAGAACTACCCCAACTGCAGCTCCTGAGGTCCTACTTGGACTCCCACCATTGCACATCTACATACAAAAAGAAGCTCGACTGGTGGCACACAGGCTAATGCAGGTCAAGCTCCAATCAGCCAGTCAGAGAGACTGGGACAGAATACTTGAAGCTGTACAATGAACTGAAGGCAGATCCAATACTAGGAATGCCCGTGGATAAGACAGTTCCGCAGAAAAACTTTCAAAAAGATCTTTTCGAAATCATAATACCAAGTAGAGAGGACTGGAAAAATGGCCAACCGGTTGAAGCGAAAGAAAATTAGTATACAGATGGCACGAAGACCAAAGAAGAATTGGGACGTGGTGTATACGGAGGCAGAGCAAAGACGAGAATCGCACTCAGCCTCGGACATAATGCACCTGTGTTCCAGGCAGAAGTAGCGGCCATCGAACACTGTATAGGGGAAATAAACAGGCAGCAGGTCGTAAATAAAACCATTGCCATTTTCTTCGACAGCCAGGCGGCAATTGAGGCGCTCAGCTCATTTCAAATCGTTTCAAGATTGGTGGAAAGCTGTCTGAGCGCACTCAAGGCTAAGTAAGTATCCGAAATAGCGTTACTCTACCCGAACATGAGGGTCACAAGGGCAACGAGGAGGCCGATGCTCTAGCCCGTGAAGGCATCCAAGGCTATGATCGGCCCAAAACCCTTCTGCGGGGTAGCGAAAGCAAGTATAAAGACATCCATAAATTCATAGATGCAAAACGAATCGAAAGATTGGTGGAATAAGCTCCCTGGAATGAGGCAGGTGTAAGGGTTCATGAAGGAACCAGCGCCCAGATTCACGGAAGACCTGCTAAACCACAACCGTTAGGTTGTAAGGGTAGTGGTGGATCTACTAACGGGGCATAGCCGACTCAGAAAACATATGAGCAACATTGGTCTGACAGAAGAAACCCAATGCAGGTTCTGTCAAGAAGAGGAAGAAATCGCATTGCATGTGCTCTGAGAATGCAAAGTGATAGCAAGGCTGAGACACGCAAGATGCGGGAAGGAGAAACCAAAGGCTGCTAGCTATATGAAGGGGTCAGTGTCAAGGCTATGGAGTCTCATCAGAGAGATCAAGCTAGACAACGAGCTCTAACATCCAAGGAGCATCACAATAGATCTGAAAGGGTCGCAGTGAATCATGCCATGGGCCAGCTCCCCGATAATCTAATCTAACCAGCACTCTCGCCGCTACGAACGTCAAGCATCAGAAGTCGAAATTTTGAATATCTCTTGAACAATGCATTTGTTTACAATAGATTTTCAGACAATGAGAGTTGAAAAATTATATTCATGCAGTTTTTCGTGTCAGAAGAAATAAATATTGGAGGTAGTATTCCAGAAGTTGGGAATTTATATTCAATGACATTTTCTTCTCTTCAAATATCTATTATTTATCATTTCGTATATTTCAAAATATTCACAAAAAACCTTTTCATTTTTTTACTTATTTGGTGATGACTTGTAATTTTTGTGCGAAAATCAAAAAATATTTCATTTCTAATTGAATGATCAATCATAATTCAATCTCAATCGACCTGTGGAAATTTTCTGGTCCTCTACGATATGACAACTTCTCGCCGGTCAGTAGCTCTTAATAATTGTAGAATTAATATCATAATTTTTCAACAAGAAAATACAGAAAAAACAGTTTGCTGTAGGATTCTCAGTCGAAAGTTTTTATCGAACCACTGCACATTTTTCTCAATGAGAAATTTTAATTAAAAAATGGTAGAATATATTCGAATTGATGATTTAAACTGAAAAGCGGACTAAAAGAAATACCATGCATTAGTCCGCTTTTTAGGTTATTGTTGAGAAATCCATATCGGACCAAAAAACTTTGCAGGTAGTTTTTGCACTACCTCAGATTGTTAGTATATAAATAGCTTATCTTAGTATTTAGACCTAGTATCAGTTTTCTTCACATGAAGATACTAACCTCATTAGCGAAACTTGCGTCGAATGCGAATAATATCGGTGTGGTGTTTGTGTTCTTGCAATAGTAGTTTTAGGAACCTGTTCTTGATTTTGTATTGGAATGAGAGTAACTTCTAATTAGTAAAGGAAACTGCATTCATTGATAACCGTAACTTTGAAAGAGTACGAGCCATCTAGGTATCTGACACAAATGAATGCTATATTTGGTCTGTTTCGAATCATAATCATAAAGCTATCAACAAATATCATTCAGTGCACATACTACTAATCTCATTTATTTTACAGCCTGTTGCCGCACAAGGAGTTCAGATTCATAATGTCACTACTACCATTGATATTTTATATATCTTCCAGATTTTTATCAGCATGGAGCAGAAAAGCTAGCAAGTGAGTTAATATTGATACATTTTACTGATAGAAACAGTGGAAAATTGTTCGAATATTTATTTTTAATTGAATGAGACCTCAATCATAATTCAATCACAATCGACCTGTGGTAATTTTCTGCTGATTTAAACTGAAAAGCGGACTAAAAAAAATACCATGCATTAGTCCGCTTTTTAGATTATCGTTTAGAAATCCATATCCATATATTCCATAGAAACGATAGCTGTTGCACTCGATATTTCAAAAGTGTTTGATCGAGTTTGGCATAGGGGTCTCCTTTCTGAGCTGCCGTCTTATGGTTTTGCCTCCTCAGTTGTGTCCTTTGTTGAAGAGTTTCTTATCTGATAGGTCTCTGTATGTGGTTGTTGATGGTGTATCACCTGATACTCTCACAATAAATGCAGGTGTTCCACAGGGTTCAGTTCTGGCGCCCACGTTGTTTCTGCTTCTTATCAATGATTTGCTCCAGAAAACACTTTGTTCAATACATAGTATTGCGGACGACAGTACTCTTACTAGTTACTTTTCCAGAGCCCCCCATACCAGCTCGAGAAACAAAAATTCAAAGAAACATTCAGGTCAATAAAATCAACGACGACTTGGCACAAATAATAGTATGGGGTAACATGAACTTGGTGGAATTTAATGCTTTGAAAACCCAGGCATGTCTCTCCTCAAGAAAAGCCGATTTATCATCATCAAATATTCCTATGTTAGGAGTAACTATTCCTACAGAATCAAGTATCTCGATGATGGGAATTACGATCAGTGATGATCTCTCATGGGAAAACCATGTGAGATCGATCGCTAAAAGTGCTTCCCAGAATCTCGGATTTCTATTTCGTGCGAAGAAATAATTCATTTCTCGTCAGCTTCTAATGATCTACAAGGCTCAGATACGACCTGTCATGGAATACAGTTCTCATGTGTGGAGTTCGGCACCAAAACATTAATTGAGGCTTCTCGATTCTATTCAGAGAAAGGCAATCCGTCTTGTTGGTGACTCTTCGCTCACAGTCTCGCTCACTTCATTGGAACATCGTAGAAGGGTCGGAGACTTGTCCCCCTCCATACATATTTTCACGGTCGGTGCTCTTCTGAATTGTTATCAATCGTTCCATCCTTGGCAATATCTACACGTATGACTCGAGGGGTACCGAATTCCCACCCCTTTGTTGTGAACTAGGAGACTTGTCGACCCACTCTTGCTCAGCGATCTTTTTTCAATATAACAGCTGAGCTTTGGAACTCCTTGCCAAGAGAGGTTTTTCCTGAGGCTCACAAACTTCTAAAATTCAGGGTGAATATTAATTCGTATCTCCTGTCCCTTGATTCACGCGGTATTTTTTGAACATTACAGGGCTTCCCTTTCTTGTGAATCTGCGTATTGAAAAAATTATAGTGATAGTGGAACGGATAATGCTGTTTGTATCTCTTTACTTGGGCATTTCTTATCTGCATATATAGGATTTTTTAAAAATGTCCATTCGGATTTGATATTACTTTCAAAACCAATAAAATAAAGCATATGTTTTATGATGAAAAACAGGGTCGATAACTAATCAATAATTGAATAACAATTTTATAAAAATTTGTAATCCATATGAAGAATAAGAAGGTTATAGAAAAACTAAGCCTATAATAAAACGTATTTGAGATTACCGTCAACTTCTTAGCGGTGTGAAGCTCTAATGAATGAAAGAAATTAAAAAATCCATATTTGAATTTATTCGTTGTAACCCCCTCTATGAACATATGATGATCTCATTGCTGGATAAAGAATCGTATCGCAGAAAAAAAAATTGTTACAAAATTTCCAATATTTTCGTTAATATTTTTGTTATTTTCGATTTTATGGTAAAGTGATTGGTGTCGTAGAGAATTTAGTATGTAACAAAAATTGAATTATATGTAGGATTAATAGATAAAGCGCGGAAACCATTTGCACACATATGTATTCTAAGGAGTATTTGAGAATACGGTCAACTTCGGAGCGTTGTAAAACTCTAATGAAAGAACGAAATTACAGAAATCCATAGTGGATATTCTTCAAAACCCCCTCTGGAGTTGAATGCTCAGGAAAAATACATACAATTCTCATTCAAGCATACTCTTTCAGAGCTGCAGTTTGGCTGGTGGCAATGGTGATTTTTACCGGCAATATAATACCAACGTGGTACCTGAGTATGGTCCATCAACGGGGAACGCTTGATGTTATGGATTCACTTAACCGAATAGCATTGAAAGATCCCGAAGATTGCCATTTCCTCTTCTTGATGCCTTGTCATTCAACACCATTGTACAGGTAAACAGTTTTTTGTGCGGTATATGCTAGCCTGTATTGTGTGTATCTGTTATGATTTCGAAAGACTCTTTATTTCATGACGAACGCCGCAATTTTATTAGATGGCTCCTCATACAACCTAGATAAAAAGCTATTGAAGTATGGCTCTAATACTCAGACAGGTCCAAGCCAATGCCATACAGAATTTTCAAATACGACCTTGATTAGCAGAGTATTATATATCCTGAAATAAATTTTTTGTCATTTCTGTCCCTCGTAGATTTAAAAAAACTTTAAATTCTTATAATATCTGTTTGGATACTTCGGTGGGTAGTGTCAAAATGTGACAGTGACATGACTAATTCATCAATAGTCATACCAAGTGTTGATCTTGACACAACCTGCTTCAAATTCAATCTTCCCAGTTCAACTTTTCTCTTCCGAAGAGACTCCAACATTGATCTATACTTAATGAACAAGTAACAATCTCTTCATTTCCGTTTCACAAAATGCAAGAAGCCTCTTTGAGTTTTCTGCTTGTTATATTCCGGTCTGTCATGGGTAAATTAATTTCAAGACATTTATACCATCTCAAAAAACATTCGAAGGGTATTACATAAACTGCAAGTATTACGGTACCTATGTATGTACACAATGTGTCAAATGGATGTGGTATTATTAGATAATTCAGGATTGAAACAATTAGCAATTTAATCTTGAATTTTATATATTTCAGTAACGTTTTTAATAACTAACTCCGATATAAATAACTATGATACATCTCACTTTTTTCTAAGTATGAAATTATATTCTCCTATAACATTTTTTCGTAGTTTTTTTTGGTTCTTAACCTACCACAATCTGAAAAAATAAGGATCAATATTGGAATGTTCACAAGGGTAGAAAGACACATTTTTCATCCACCCCGAAAAGTTGTAGCGTTGATTGAAAACAGTTCCTTCTGAAAGAAACATTAAACGGAAAGTTCTCGTATAACTCGAATTTGCTTATGAAAACATACAAGCACTAACATTAATCAAAATACTTATCTTCGTTAACGTTTCGGAATCGAAATCCGCCTCCGTTTTCAAAACTTGTTCTCAAATATTTCTCTTCTAGGATCGTTTTCATAGTTAGATAGAATATTTAAAATACTCAGTATTAATGAAATAAAATAATAGAACTAACTCACCTTCCTGTTTTGGAAACGTAAGGTGAATTCGAAAAAGTTTTACTGTTTTACATGTCAGGACTCACTCCTGAAAAAGAATATATGATAGTAAATGTGAAGTATTCAACACCCCAATACTGTTATCTGAAGATAAATAGCTGTTATTTATAGATTGTCAAGAGAGCTCTCACACATTTCTACAGTATAATATCAATAATACGGAATCTACAAAAAATTGATTCCAATAAATTTATAACAGACGAAGCTTATTCATTTCCTGTCTAAGAACTCAAGGAAGGAGTTCCTTCACTCTGAACGCATCACACCAATTCACAATTGGTATCGTTTAGTGAATGTTTGAGTATCGAATTGCATTTATCATACTGTTCTATCAGCCAAAAAACTTCCAGGACGTGTTAAGACGCTTATAAATTCTCTTCTCCTGCAGATGCTAACTTTGTTTGCGAAACGCGCGTCAAGAGCAAATAATAACAGTTTGGTGTCTACAAAATGTTTCTGCTACTACAGACGTTTTTTTGAGGACTTCGAAAGATTATAAGCCTTTGCACAAGACCGCTTATATCTTTGGGCAGGGGCGCCATAACTATGGGCAGGAGAGCGCCCCCCCTAGCCTGACTTTGAGGAGGAAGTGATAGACATCTTTGGGAGAAAGCAAGGGAATAAACAATTCGCTTTTTCAGATAAATATCAAGGTTTAGCCGAAGATAACTGTTTAGCTGTGATCATTGCCACAAAAAACATTATATCATTATGCTATTTTATTCGGAGAATTTGTTGGTCAAGTTGCTTAAATACCTTGACACATCCCAGCATGGTGTTGGAGTGGTTCTTTCCAAGGTACAGGACGGGTGGGAGGTTGCCATTAGCTATTTCAGCAAGACTTCACGTACAGCTGATAAATTACTGTGTTACCACGAAGGAGCTTCTTGCGGTGATTAAAGCGGTTGATAATTTTCATTCCTTTTTATATAGCAGTAAATTTCTGACAAGAAAACCCTGGAAGGCCGAATAGCATGTTGGCCTGAGATGTTACAAACCTATGATTTTGAGATTCCTCATAGGGAAGGAAAGAGTCTTGTGAATGCTGATAGCTTCTAGAGAAGACATTGTTTGAAGGCAGGTTATAAATTCTGCCAGCGTCAAGAGAAGAACTTCCATTTACCAGAAGTTTCCAGTAGGCGTGACCAGCATACGGACAGAAGGATCGAGGAAACAACTGATCAAGTTGTAATACAGGGCTTTACTAACCCGAGACAATACCAAACTAACAAGAGAAGACATCGGTTTCCCTCATTAGGAAGGCCGGAATGGCAAGAAATTTCCGTTACTGACTTTAATGGGTTTCGATATGCCTTCGTCATGACTTGATAATTCCAAAATGGGCCTGAGTTCCAGATTATCCTTTGGTATGAATTGGACTTTGGCAAGGGTACGCGAAAGGTACAATTGGATCAATTGCCATCAGGATGTAGTGAAGGGGTGCAAACGCTGCGATCTATGCTCTTGGAGGCAGGAGCCTACTACAAGGCTCAGAGAAAAGTTGAAGCGGTATGTCGATGGTTGCCTCTAGGAGAGAATCGACCGCTTCCCTTGATAACATCTAGGAACAAGTACTGCCTCGTACTCGTACTCTAGTAGAACGACTAAGAAGCTGTCCGATTGACAGGTTAAGCTCGCGACTAAACTCTAGTGGAGACGGGAGTGGGTCATACAGCCTAACATATTCAAGATGTTAAAAAAAAAATGGGCGCCAGTTATATGATCCTGAGCTAACCCCTTTAGAATTTATACTGATACTCATATAACACGACGTCAGTATTGATAATACACTCGGAAGTAACAACAACTAATCAAGTTCAAGTAGATATGTAATTAGCGCAAAACAATTTTGATATACAGCCAGAACCAAAAAAAAAAACTAACTAGGAACTGTTGAAGGTAGGTATAACCCAGTTGAATGTCAATAGATGGTTTCATCAATTATACAAAAAAATATGAATATATACCTGTACAGGGTCTGGTACGTTTGGTACCAAAAATAAAACCGCAACTACGTAGGGTGCACCTTACCTGAAGCGTTTACAGTATAGTCAACTTGTGACCATTAATGAATATCATTTCAATTATAATAAAAAAATTCATAAGACTTGTGGTTTGCGGAGGAGACACTAAATAGTTTTCCAATTTAAAATAAAATGTAAGCTTTATGACTTGCGGTGATGATGACCATGAACTATTCAGGAGGTATCAGCTAATTCCAGTGGACAGTCCAGAGAGTACAGCCGCTACTCTTATCAGGCATTCACACCTTCCTCAGACCATACTGCAGGAAGACAACTTCTCCGAAGTATCGATTCAGACCACCACACAGAATGATAGCTTCAAGCCACACTGCACAAGGATAGCAGTATAGATCCCACCGCACAAGGATAGCAGTATAGATCCCACCGCACAAGGACCCTGAAATGAAACTCATGACTCTTCGGTCACAACGTTGAATTGACCTCATACTTTTTCCCAGGAAGGCCCAAGTATAAATGATCAACTAGACTTTCAGAAGGCTTCCTAATGATGTTTCAAATCCTGGTCAAAGGGTCAACGACACTTGATCCGATAAACTGGATGTTCCATATAGTAATCTACAATGCTTCCAGATAGTAGAAATCCTGGTTCAAGGGTCAACGACACCTGATCTCCTGATAACTGGATATTCCAGGTAGTAACCTACAATGTACATAGAGGTTTGCCCAGGGCTCAAATAACATAATTTTGCTGCAATGCGTACCTGAAGAACTGAGCTGAATAGAAGATGAGTGGTTATAATCCCCTCAGCGGGTAAGTTTCCAAAAATTAGATGCATCACAGCAATCCCAAATACCAACGATATCAGGAAACTTCATACAGTCGGAAAATAGAATCCCAAACACTCGATGGTTGATGAAATATCAATTTTAACAATTTTCCAACACGATGCCACTCTCTCCTACACCAATCTCAAAAAAAACAAGACACAAAAACAGCGTCCCTCTAGCACTTCGGCTGTCAATCCCTGTTGCCCTGTTGCCAGATGACCTTCTTCAAGGGCTGTCAAAATTGCACTTTCGATTCTATGAAAATCAGATCATTGAACCAGATTCGCCGATCTTAACTTACATAATACCTAAAATTTATAACATCCTGAATCTATGGACTACCCGAAATTTATAGAATACCTGAAATTAATGTCTTGCCAGGAATGTACCCAAAACCCCTCATGACAGATAACTGTATTATCGGCATGTCAAGATACCACCAAACAAGTACATACGTCGAACTGTCGAGTGAAAAGTATGATTCCTGTCGGCCATAACTTCGATCATCTCCTGATCTCGAAAACATAATTACCATCCAAAACTCATTGTCGAATGCGTCCAACCTCATTGATTAGGCAAGCTGCAAGCTTATAAATGCCTAACTTCATACTGGAAGGAGGAAGGAACAACGGATTCCCGAATGTTAAGAAGAAGAGGTGGACAGCTGATTTATTAAATGTAAATAATAACCTAAATGTTGAAATACTCGAGAAGTAAATAATAATTAGGAGATGAAATACGAATATGGCCAAACAATAGGACCGTAAAGGCACGATGGATTTATCCGATGCGAGTATGTTAGAGAGGTAAAACAGTCAGAATATTGTAAACATTTTTGCCAACGAACCCTTTCGTCCATACTAGGAAACATTTACGTTACAGTACCTGAAGGTTGTGACTACTCCAAATGGCCTGAAATAGTAGCCTCGCCTAATCAAAAGGCTAGGACGGTGCGAAAGCTGTCCTACAGACTGTTATCACCGGGCTAGAGCTACACTAGGGTGAGGGTCGCAACTTCGAGGCGGGTGTCTGGAGAGAGTTGATGACTATTCTGGCAATTGAGAAAACCAGAACTACAGCTCTTCATCTGCAGAATGATGGAATGGTCGAGAGACACGATCGTACCATCACCAACTAAGTTTCGATGTTTCTCTCGGAAAATCAACGAGACTCTCTTTCTGGCGTATCGAAGTTCCCAACACATGTTGCTAACTGTTAGGGAAATGAAGACCCGGTCGACCTACTCTCTGGCAGGCCTGACGAAGAAGGATCGCCCACGAATTCGCCAGATCCATGCTGGAACTGACAGTGAGCTTCCAGAAGGATGACGCGGTGTGGCTTTAGCAACTCCAACGGTGAAAAGGGCTATGCCCCAAATTGCGGAGATCGTGGCAAGGACCGTACTTGGTTACCAAAAATATCAACAAACTTGCCTACTGCATTCAGTTATCTCCTAGCCCAGGGGAGTCTATGTTGAACAATTAAGTCCTTACAAGGGCTGTGATGTTCCCACTTGGAATGTTTTTTGGTGTGAAGTACTTTAAGAAAGAGGACCGATTCTCAAGCGAATACACCCACCTTGTTCACAAACTTTCCATATGCTTATGAATTCTGGAAAAGGAAAATAGTTTAAAAGTTTCCAGTGAGATCCTGGGTCGTTTCTCATTTGACCATGATCTAGAATTAGGCTAGAATTAGGCTAGAATTCTAACAGACGTGGAATTACCTATATATGAAGCGCGATAGCGACTGTGACTGGTTTATTGGCGATAGACATTCGAAAGTGTTGACAAATTAATTTTAGAGGAGCGATTTGTGTTTCATGTATAATTTTGTAAAATAATTTGTTTTGTGTAACTCAGTGTATAGTGAATAAATTCCTTTTGTTTTCGTAAAACAAGGGGCATTTGTTACCGAACCAAAAGGAAAACATAACAATGTTTTTTCTATATGTGGAGATTATATTATCACGCAATCAAACAACACTTTATTGTGTGCTTTTCACAAGACAGTTTATACCGCTAAACGTCTTTTATCATACTATAGCCCCTTAAGACGTTTCATAGTACTATGACAAGCCTGAAGGAAATATTGTAATAAATGCCTCCACGATAAAGATTGTAGACTTTCACGGATGGCAACTGATGAATTGTTAGAAGTTTCTGGGCTTCTGAGCCGTGGTCCGCAGGTTTTTGGGCCTGACGTTCCGTCTGCATCCGTGGCAGACATTCTCAAAGGCGATGCGGCAATGGTCGAAGTATCCTTCTCTGCTGCGAAGTTTTAATTTGATGGGGTTCAGAAGACGTGTCATTATTCATCGGATCTAGAATCGGACTGTGAATTAACTCTAATTGATTTTCCTAAACCATTTTTTTTCTGCCTGGGCTAATAGCTACAGTTGTGTCCAGCACTTGCGTTCCGTCGAAGTCAATAGTGTCGCGAGCCCAAATGGCTAGTGGTTTGGGGGTTAACTCAGATGGTAGAATTTATATAGCAATAATGATCATAGGTAGAAAAAAGTCAAGTTTATTGGAATAAAGATGAAACATAGCCTTCAACAATGTCAGAAATAACGTTCAACAGTACAAAGATACAAAAATATGGTACACTTACCAGAGGTACATTTTCAGAGGTGATCGATCTGTTCTCTTCAGAAGGTGGCAACTGATTATTAAAAATGTCTTGTCCCGATTTTTCCGTCGGAGTCTAATATTGCCATTCTGCATTTGTTTGGGAAAGCCGTATGTGGTTTTTATTTTCGTTCAATATATGAAAACTGTCGAAAGAAGTTGCAGGGATCGATCATATATCACAGTTGAATTCATTGACTCGACCCGTCGCGATATATTCGTTCGCTGAATATCTTATGCACGTTGGCAGGAATCAAGTATTATTTTCTAATTACTATTTCGCCCGTGTCGGCTATTTGTTCGTTTTCTCACACAAAGTTGGTGTATTAATCGAAATATATTATCACTCTATTTGTGATTTGGTGTGGTTTGTTCTTCGGGGAGAAAGTTGAAAGAACCATCGCCGATCAAGAAAAAGGCCCTTTTCGGCAGAGAAATCAAGCAGCTGTTGAACCACCTATGCTCATCGAAAGTTAGATCACTGGTGAGTCGTTTCTGCAACTGTCACAAGAATATTTTCACAAGCGTTTCGGGAATTCAAGGAAAAATAATCAATTTATGTTGATTACGTTCATTTTCCAACCACATCAGGCTATCGTAATCCAACAGCATTATTGCTAATTGCCGAACATCATATACTTAGGTAAATGAACTATCACAAAATCGACCGTTACAGTGCGGTGCACTGAGGTTATGAATTTGGATAATCAAATATTTTCAGAACTTATCAAGCGGACCTCGCTTTTGAAATATATATATATATATATATATATATATATATATATATATATATATATATATATATATATATATAGCCGAAGGATTTAGTCAAAAAGAGATTTTGTTGAAACATTCTCACCAGTTATCCGACAATCTACCCTGAGAGCCCCCGTCGCACTGGCAGCTGAACTGGTCAGGTCAGCAAATAAATGTCGATGATTTGTCACGAAAATTCCCTTATTTAGACCATGATATTTTGAAATCGATAGAAATCACTAAACCAGAGCTATTGATTGGGCAAGACAATTGTGGTTTGATAATACCTAGACATGTCATCCAACCTAAGTTAAATCAGCCGATAATGTCTTTATCAAAATTAGGTTGGACAATACACGGAGCCATTGGCGAATCCAACGTTTTACCACACGTTAATCTTTGCTGTCGTCATATTGGAGATGAAGAACTGCATCAAATTGTCAAAGATAGTTTTCGTTTAAAATCTTTCGGTGTTAAAATACAAGAAAACATCATTAAGTCATTGGAAGACAAGAGAGCAGTAGAAATAATGGAGAAAACACTTGTAATAGTTGGGAACCATTATGAGATTGGCCTTCCATGGAAGCAGAAAGATTGCATCTTACCATCTAGCAAAAGCAATGCTCTGAAGAGGTTACATTGTATGGAGCGGAAAATGGTACAAGATCCGAAATTTGCTGAGCAATACAACGCAAAAATCGCAGAATATACGGAAAAGGGTTATGCAACGAAATTGAATCCATCTGAAATTCCGAACAATGAGAAAACATGGTATCTCCCACATTTTGCGGTGTGGAACATCAACAAGCCAGGAAAAATCAGGATGGTTTTTGACGCTGCGGCAAAATCCCATGGATTAAGTCTGAATGATTTTCTTTATCAGGGCCCAGACTTCGTACCTTCTTTGATATCTGTGCTATGTCGATTCAGGCAACATAAAATTGCTTTCGGTGGAGATATCAAGGACATGTTTCATAGGGTCCATATAATCGAAGAAGACAGATCTGCTCATCTGTTTTTGTGGCGTGGAATTCAGACAAATAAAGAACCTGATATTTACTGCATGAAGGCGATGATTTTTGGAGCCGTATCATCTCCATCTGCAGCACAATTTGTAAAGAACAAAAATGTTAGTTTGAAGCTATTCATAGGATTAAAGCTGTTATTAACGTTCACAAATATGCAGGCTTTGAAATGGTAAAGTGGATGAGCAATTCCAGTAGTGTCACCCAGTCTTTTCCAAAAAAATCTACGAGCTGACTCCCATTAAAATAGATTCGCAGGCATTGGAACGAGTTCTGGGACTCTCTTGGTCCGTAAAAACAAATGTTTTTCTATTTTCTCTCAACCTGAAGAAAATTCCTCCTGAAATATCCAGTGGATCGAAAGTTCCAACCAAAAGGGAAGTTTTGAGGATGATAATGTCTATATTTGATCCACTGGGATTTCTTGCACCTTTGATGATAAGTGCCAGAATACTGATGCAAAATATCTGGAGAAATAATATTCATTGGGACCAAGAGGTAACAGAAGATATTTCTGAAGCCTGGTTCAAATGGTTAAAAAACCTGAAAGATGCCACTCCAGTTATGATCAATAGGTATTACTTTCCTAGCCTGGTAAAAGTAAGAAAAGTAGATCTGCATTTGTGTTCCGATGCCAGTGATAAGGCTTACTCTGCAGTTGCTTTCATACGAACGGTGGAAAATGATGAAATACATACTGGTTTTGTATTATCCAAGTATAAAGTAGCCCCTATGAGTCAACAGACCATTCCTAAACTGGAATTACAAGGCGCAGTTCTTGCAAATCGGCTCGCTAAAACTATACGATCTGAAATCGAATATGAAATTGAAGAAATACATTTTTGGACAGACTCTATGGTAGTTCTACAACAAATTCGATCCCAATCAAAAAGATTTCCAATTTTCGTAGCTTGCAGATTGGGAGAAATTCACGAAGATACAAACATTTCACAGTGGCACTGGGTACCGTCAGAGATGAATGTCGCTGACGAAGCTACGAAAGAGAAGAAAAATATTGACTTGTCGCCAAATAGTGAGTGGTTTTCAGGGCCTAATTTTTTGAAATCAACAAAAGAAGATTGGCCAGTAGAACCGAACTGTTCCATTGAATTTGAACAAATATTGCTCGTGAGGTTGGATGATGCTGAACCCCTATCAATGGAATTTCCAGACATATCCAGATTTTCCAAATTCAACAGACTCATACGCTCTACTGCTTGGATACTGTACTTCAAGAAGATGATCAGAATTCCGAAGCGATTACGAGCAGAGAGGATGGCTTTGGGAGTTGAAGAAATAAAAGAAGCTCAAACTCTTTGGATTAGAAAGAGTCAGAGGGAATGTTTTGAAGAAGAAATATTGCTTCTGAAGAAAGAAAAATGTTTGCCCAAATCGAATCGTCTCCATAAACTCTCAGTATTATTGGATGAAAATGAAATATTGAGACTAGGAGGAAGAATTCCAGACAGTAATGAATTGTACATTCCTTTTGAGTCCAGAAATCCCATAATATTAGATCCAAGGCACAAATTCACAGAATATTTGATCGATTGGTATCACCAGGGATCTAACCATGTAGGTTTGGAAACAGTCGTAAACAATCTCAGATTGAAATTCTGGATCCTAAGCATTCGAGCTGCAGTTAAGAAGATTTTTAGAAAATGTCAAGCGTGCAATAATAGAAAATGCAAACCTCAAGCACCTGAAATGGGAATGTTGCCACCAGAACGATTGAGTGCATTTACGTTTCCATTCACCTTCGTTGGAATCGACTTTTTTGGGCCAATGACTGTGGCAGTCGGGCGAAGAGTTGAAAAAAGATATGGTGTATTGTTTACATGCCTGACTGTCCGAGCGATACACATAGAAATGGCTACTTCTTTAGATACTAGTTCTGCCATCAATGCTATTCGGAGATTTATGCGCAGAAGAGGGCAACCGAAAGAATTTAGAACTGATAATGGCACTAACTTCGTGGGCGCTGAAAGGGAACTGAGAGAGTCGATTGAGCAATTAGATTACAACCTAATATCACAAGAATTCTCCTTGAAACATATTTCATGGAAATTCAACCCACCAGGTGCTCCACATATGGGTGGAATATGGGAGCGCATGATTCGTTCCATCAAAACCGCTCTTAAGATAAGTTTGAAATCCATCAATCCCAAAGAAGAGGTTTTAGTTACTCTGATGACTGAAATAGAATATATCGTCAATTCGAGGCCCTTGACCCACATTTCTGTAGATCCAAACGAGCCAGAAGCTATAACTCCCAATCATTTTCTGCTGTTGAGGCCTGGTGATGTAAAATCATATGGTGACTTTCAACTCTCTAGTAGAAAACAATGGCGAATTGCTCAGGCATTGGCTGATTCATATTGGAGGCGTTGGGTGAGAGAATACAGACCTACTCTCATTAAAAGGCAGAAATGGCATGACAAGACTGATCCCATAAAAGTAGGAGATATTGTATTGGTTGTTGATGAGAAAGCTCCTAGAAATCAGTGGATGATCGGACGAGTAGAAGAAACGTACCCTGGCAGAGATGGTGTGATACGGGTTGTCCAAATAAAGACCCAAAAAGGAAGCTATATGAGACCAGTTGCCAAACTATGTATTCTTCCTCTCAACCATTAGTAATTTGGTTGTGCAAGTTTCTATCGAAGGGTGGAGAATGTAAAAGCTAGAATGCGTTTGATACGGGTTAACTCCGTTTTATTTTGTTACATACCATATATATATTTTTCTGTTTCCGAAATGGAATTGTTATGACTTTTATATATAAAAAACAAATAATTGATGTCAAGTCGAATTGTATTTGTCAATTTAAAAATAAAGTTGCAAAGTTTAGATATTCTATCTATTTTATTGGCAAATAGCATTCACAAACCTATTGATATTTTCTGTGACAACAAAGGAGCTACTGAATTTTCGCAGAATAACGTTTTTTACGCAAGAAGTAAACACATATATATTCGTCACCACTTTGTTCTAGATGTTGTTGAGAATGGAAACATTTGTGTGCAATCTATTTAAACATAAAGTATATCTTGACGAAGATCACAACTCAAGCAAAGTTTGAATTGTGCATTCAAAATATTGGATTGATGTGAAGTTCAGGATTTTTTGTGAAGTAGCCAAGTAGGTTGGGTTTTGAAATAATGCGCTTTGGATTTATTAGTTCATATCATGGCACCTTCGCAAAATGGCCTAAATAGTTTATTTAGTTGATGTTCAATCATTCTATTGCCAGATGTGATATGTTATATAAAAAAGTTATAAGTTTTCTCTAGAAATGAAAACGTTTACTGCTCAGCCCAGTCCGCATTCATCAAGAAGAATATTTCCTGGAGAAACTATATTACTTGTTTCAAAAGAAAAATTTTTCAACTCCAATGAGAGATATTTCATTTGTCTCTCCTTTTTGAGTATCGTCCACAAAATTTATTTGCAATCTTCCAAATAAATGCGCTAACCTTGAAGAAATTCTTCTGGAGGCTGAATCATCAATGATTTATTTCATTTCTGTTATGTCATCAATGAAACCATAAGGATTAGAACCTTCCTCAACAAAACCACGATTCGACATTTCTTGGTTCGATGCCCCCCTCAAAAGTTTGCTCTTATGGTTTACGTCTCCTGAGGGTTCAATGTCTCTAATTTTGAGTTCATACTTGATCTCATTTACTTAAATCGTTGACTTCCATGGCCAATGAGAAAATATTATTCAATAAAAAACAATTGCAGATAGAGCTTGGAGTTATTCATAAATTTGAATGAAAATAACCAAACGATAAGTAAATGAAAAATATCAATAATTGTAATAGGTAATAGATATTTCTAAATCAACCGAACTTTCAAGCAAACATTTTCATTCAACAGCGCTTTAGCCGTTTCAAAAATATCACAGTTTTCTCTGATCGTCACAACTTCCAAAAACATTTATCGAAGTGAAAGCGGACCCCATGTTGGGCGCCAAATAATTATAACTAAAAGTAGCTCTGGTGTGGGTAAGGATCACTCGCTCCCAGCGGATGCAAAATAAAAGAATAATTGGTCAATGAATTTTCAAGGTGATGAAAACAGTTGCCTCTCAGTCCAGTACCAATTAATAACCCTTCAATTCTTCAAATTTGGCAAAGCCCAAATCAGGAAGAAGTTAGTGAATTGAATGGTACAAATCATAAACTATGCTTAAAAGGACTGGTTTCAGTGTTAGCCAAAATAAATAAAATCAACAATCAAGAAACACTGATTGGAACGAAGATCAAAAAGAATATGTGACAGTTTGGTGAGTTGATAGTTCAAATTCAAATGTAATACTAATGGAATGGACAACTTACCAAAGGTCCGAGGTCCTTGTTTCACAGGTTTCTCAGGTTTTCAAAACTTATAGCTGCCTGCTGGAACTGAGGTAAATCCCTGACGAACTCCTGGTTTCCTGTCGTTAACGGAAAAATAAGCCAAAGAATCGATGGTTTCACTGAACAAAATATATCAACGAAAGTATTCGTGCTCCCTCAAGTAAATATACTTCAATCCCACGGGAGTTATACAGGGAGTTGAAGATATCTTGTATCTCGATTCCACAAATATTGAATTCAGTAACTCAAAATAATACTGTCAATGATAACTTCTTGTGCCGAGAACTCGTGGATTGCAATGATATTCGAAGTTCGATCTTCCAGGCACCGCTTTTTGAAAAACTTATTTCGGTTTTATCCGAGTGATTAGGAAGATATTATTCATTGAAAAATTATCCAATAGGTAAGATGATAAAATAATTGAAGATGATTCAACTTATTCAAAATAAATACCTCCTGTTTCGAAGACACCCACTCACGCCACATGAGAATCAGATAAGATACGCGCTATATAAGGAAGAAAGCCTCTGCGATTTCACATATATCCTTTTTTGGCGCAGCGTGATTCATATATTCAAGGATTGAGAGAAACAAATCAAGTATCGTTTGATTGCGTCTACCACCACGATGGATTAAAAGATTTGGAGCGCTTCAAGAGGTGTATTGGGTAGAGAATGTTACGGAAATTTTATTATCGTTACAGTGTGTATATGAGATATTTCAAAGTTCGATCAATTATCTTTGAAACTAGGAGAGATACGAGGGGTGTACCATGATCCTGTGTCAACCGATATTAATACATATTGTCACGGCTCTCTCTATTAGCCCCAGTCGGAGTATTTTATATTGTCCATATTAGTTAAACAAACGTTTGCACACGGGGTCTCCACTAACTGCTTTCCCAAATATGAAGGTGAAAATAATTCTTAAAATTGCAAAAATGAAACCTTCGAAAATATCATTCAAACGTTCTCATTTGAAAAATTAATTGAAATAGGTGTTTTATAAATAGCTTTACGATATTTCCGGGATTTGTTTACTAAAATAATACTCCGAACAACACTAAACTATTTTTATTAGCACACTTTACGAATACAACTATTGAACTGGCTTATAATTAGCCTAAAAAACACTTCTTTAGTGTATCAAACATCCAATACTCTTCACTAAAAACTGCTGCTACCGATGAAATGCTATCTTATATAGTCTGATCGAACATGATCTAATTCTCTAGGCATTCCATTCACGCCTGGAACTTCCAGAATCGATGTTGGGAACACTGGATTTCATTCGATTTCATTCAATGGTTCTCGGACATCTAGAATGAATATGTAGGAAACACTACTTATTATTATGATATATGATGACCCGTGAAAACATGTAAATATAATCCCTCAGGAGTCTCATTTTCTCGTTGAAAAGTAAGTGAAGTAGGGACAATCAAACTGAGAGACAATTCGGGTGCGCTTTGATGAGTGAATATTGAAGGTGGCACTTTTCTACTGCTAGTACAGGCCCGTATCATATTTTTAACTAACGACTCCGGTCAGTACGACAATTATTTATTCTGGATGGAAAATTGCAACCTTAACAATTGTATCTATATGATGGTGAGTCGCCCAAAAATTAATGTATTTTCAGCTTCTCCTCGAATAGATGTGTTTTCACCAGTGACCGTTCGAAGGCCGAAGTTGAAAGGAATAGGCTTGACACTTTCAGTTCCAAGGATTTCGCTGCGTACCAACGAGAATGCAGCACCGGTGCCTATGGTGCATATAACGTCTATTTCATTAAGTTAACCTGAATGACCCTGGGGGTTCCATTATTACTAGCTAGTATGCGCCCCGATATGTTTCCGAATTCTAGTTTTCCTGCCGCAAATTTGAGGAATTGCTGGATGACCTTGTCCTCATAGGTGATTGCGAACGTGATGGCACACGTGCAGGTGAGATGGATCTTGATGGCATTCTCACCCTGCAGTCTCTGATAAGATGTCCCAGTTTTCCACATCTATAACGTTCCTTCTTATTCTGAGAGCTCATTCCACTTATCAAGGACTTAATCTCCTCGAGAATCTCCTCGAAAGAAACAATAGCTGTGGCACATCTTTGGTTGGGTTCTTCTATAGATACTGTTCGCACTTGAAGCCTGAAGGTGTTGAAAGCCGCCTCCACTTCTCTTGAAATTTATCAGTCGCACAGTTCTTTGGATTTTCGGGTCTCAGAGTCAGTCTATGAATATCTGCACTGCTCGCTGCTCCTTGAAATCTCTGGGTGCTTCTGGGTAAGCCAGCTGAAAGAGTCGTCTTACATATCGGCTTCGAATTCTTAGAGCTCTCCCCTGATTTTTGTGTGCGAGTACAGTTGTTCCCGGTGTTGATCGCCATACCGCAACTCTAATGCAGAAATCAGGTCCAATGTATCTTCAGGAAAGAATTGATACTCATCAATAAATTTTCTTCTCCTGAAGATGCCAACCTTGTTAGCAAAACGCGTGTCGAGTGCAAAAAATATCAGTTCGGTGTTAGAGTAATTGATCTCTAAAAAAAGTTTCAATGAAATTTCTGATTTACGGAAAGCTAAATTTGTAACCAGGGGGCCGTTCATAAAATACGTCACACTAAAATCAGCTTTTTTTGACCCCCTCCCCCCCCATTGTCACGCTGTGTCACACTTTTTGTGACCCCCCCTAGAAGTATTTCGTCACAAAAACTAAGACCCCCCCCCCTGCTGAGTATGATAAATTCTAAATGATAGTACACAAATTCTGAAAATTAAAAATATTCATTTAGTTATTATAATAAAATTTAAATAAATTAATAAATATCTTTCATAACGAACATAAAAATAATAAATAAAATTGAACTCTGCCATTGAATAGGTGCTACTCTTGGATGTGTTCATTATCGCTATGTAACTGCTACCTATTCAATAAAAGCAATATTATTATTATTATTATAATATTTCTATTATTCAGAAGTCAGTTATTGAATCGAGAGCGCAGGGTACGTGAAAACGTTACTGTCACAAAGAAACTCGTTGTGACGGATCGCAACGCCGCTAGAGTCGCGCCACAGAGCTAGCGCCAGTGTGACCACTTTTTTCTAATCGAATCATGCGTTCGAATCTACAAAAAACTACTAAACCATTTACGGAAAACTGCTACAATATGTGTTGGCCGATACATATCGTTTTTTAGCATCTGTCTACTAGGTGGCGATGTTCATATATAATAGAAAACACCCTAGAGGGTGGAATTTTTTGTTTTACAAATTTAAATAATTTATATGTTGGTTGGCCTTCGGTTTCAAGATATTCATAAACAATTTCATTATGGATGGCCACAAATAATATACATATTTCACATAATCAGAAGATTCAATGCTCAATAACACAATGAAACAGTAAAAAATCGCTTTATTTTGTTTCATTTGTATAGTGAAATACAGTGTACTGTAACACGATTAATTCGCATTGTCAATTGAAAATTCATTCGCAAAGATGGAGTCACTATAGATTTGATTGAAAAATCTAACGAGTTTAGGAATTCGTTAGAAGATGTCGCACATGTAGATTTCTACCAAAATCTACTGAAGATTTGTTTCATACCAAAATTTTTCAATTTTCGTCAGAAATCTAATAAAAAAAGTAGATTTCTACCAAAGTGATCACGCTGGCTAGCGCTGATGTCAAAAAATAATAAACGGCGAACGTCACGTTGCCGTATACCCCCCGTCACCCCTTGTCACATCTTTTCACACTCAGGCAGACCCCTTCCCCCCCCTTGTATGCGAACGTATTTTATGAACGGCCCCCAGGCAAACCAAATCGATTTTGAAAGTCATCATTTTCCGGTGATTGAACGCTTTTTTTTTCGAGTTTTTCGGGAATAGTAACCGAAACATCAACGAAACGAAATTTTTTTTATGTATTTTATTTTTTGTATTTTTATGATAGTCCAATTACCCTTGCTTACTAATAGGACGTGTTTGATTTAGAAGTCATTGTTTCAAATTAATGCAGCAACTTTTGGGATACATTAGAATTCTGCCCTCTTACACTTGTAAAGATTGTGGTAGGTTACCAAAACAAAAAAACTACGAAAAAATATCTTAATGAGGGTTTAGTGAATGAATTCGTTTTGTTTTCCTTAAACCTAGTGTTATTCATTACTACCGAACCAAAGGGAAAAACGTAATACTACCCTCTCTATTACTCTCTTCTTCTATTACTCTCTGGTTATCATTCACTCACATGTGATTTGGTGGTCCAAAGTCTTGTAGTCTACAGTTTCTCTTTCTGTGATTCGTCATAGCCTCCAGAGGTATGGGTGTCTCTCCGCCTAGGTACAAGCCTTGATAGATCACTTAACTTTTTATCAATTTTGTGCTGAGGGGTTAAAAGCTAAGTTACGAAGAGTTCTTTTGGCGAATTACACGAAACCTATCGACTGCGCCAATGAAATTCTCTGAAAGGAAGTTCATCTTGTGAAAAATATTCATACCTACTACTAAGTCGGAACAAGAATTACGAATAAATATTATTGCAGTGGTAGTCTTCGATCAGGTTACACCCTAGGAGAGTTCTTAAATCCATCGGTGAGCTCATCAATCCAGCAAAATCGTTTTTTTATTATCATCAATGTCATTCTGTCTTACGATATCACGGCATGAGTGGTAGAACTGATGGAATTTACTGTTGAATTTCAGAACTCGCCGCTTGTTTCGACGATGCAATTTGCCGCTACAATTTCTCGCGGCGAAAAATGTGTTCTATCTGTCATTTGCATTGCCAATATCATAAGAGCACTGGGGCATGGCCCAGCTCTTCAGGTTGACTGACAGTCATTCGATATCTGAAGTTAGGCAACGCCGAGCGCGGTTAGTACTTGGTTGGGTGACCATGCAGGGACACACCGTGTCGGAAGCCCATACAACTGCAGCTGAATAGCATATCATAGCTCGCAGGCAATATATCAATGAGCACAAGATATATTGAGGATATGCCGTCCTTCGGAGGGGACGTAAAGCCGGTGGTCCCGAGTCCATGGATGTTGGGCTCGTTGAAGATCCCTACCTCTGGTTGGAATACCAGAGGGTTCAGCAAAATTTCCGGTTGGGAGAAGTGTGCTCACCGGCGTCGGTGATTGGCCTTGGTAGGAAATAGGCCGACGTTAAATAAAAAATTTAAAAAAAGATAGCACTGAATGTTACCAAGATGAACGCCTACATTATCACAACTGATATATGATTTTATTCATTTCTAATGATTGATATTGTGATAAAATCAACTTATTATCCGATTGAAATATTCAAAATCAAAATTATTCACAATGATGCCACCGCATATTTGTGTTTTGCGGCAACAAATTTATCAAATAACTAAGTTGTTACAGCTTATCGCACCAAAAAAGATTCAAGCAACTCGAAAATCTTGCATGAACACATGCAATTTTCTTGAGTTGCAGCGACAAATTGCATCGTCGAAATGGGCTATAAGGCTTCCCTGGAAAAGTGGTGTCAGCATAACATGTTTCCACGGAAGTAGCGGATTTCTGGAAACGGTCGCTTCATAACTCGCGATCAAAGCTATCGAAATTAGATTCAATGTTCTACTCACCCATTTGAAGATTCCGGAAAATTAATCCATTTATTGAAAGTGAACGTTATGTACCTAGCAAGTGAAAGAGTTCTACTTTCTGCTCCTATTAGGTTATCAAATATTCTCTAGAAAAGTACACTTCGAATTCAGTCTGAACTCAAATGAATATATTTAAGGTGTAATATGCATGGTGGCATTATCCAGGGCTGAAGTTGATTTTCTTGTATCAACTGAAGGGATAGATGTGACTGGATTCACACTATTGTTTTCAAAGAGAATATGAATGCCAGTGAAACCAAATGCAAGATGAAAAACATTGATCAACTAATTCATGTACATTTTATTTTCAGTCACTTGCATACCAATGTATCTACGAGATTTTTGACTTGTGTGCCAAATTTCAACAACATTGACAACTACGTGGATGAGGCCGATTTTTTTTTCGAAAATCCAAATGGTTGGCTGGAACGAAATTATTCTCCAAACGTAATTTTACCGTCTCATATCATAATTTTTGATGTATTGGAACCTAGAATAAGAGACATATTGAGCAGGTTAGTACTTCATTTTATCGGCTGACTCCAACATATGGTAAACCACCTAGTTTTATTATCATTCGAAATGGTGATATTTTTATATATATATATATATATTAGTCCTTGTATTTTTGAAAAGTTGCCAACTAATAGGATAGGTTTCAATCAGTACAGCTGTTTTTAATTAGCGCAACAACTTTTCGGGAAAGATCAGAAATCTGCCTTTCTTCAGTATATACTTCAATATGTATCCTCGATATCACAAAATATTGTCTCTCAAACTTGTTACGATTTTTTCTGCATGTTGCTAAAATCTCCATAGATTTTTTTATAGAACTTTCAGATGAACAAAAACTGAAGTTGTTGAGCTGTTTTCTAAACATCACAGGAGCATCCTATCATTTAAGATTATTTGTATATCAATGTCTCCTTGATATTAAAGAAATTCTTTAATCTGTACTTAATATCACTAACTCTATTTTGTGAATTCATTATCAATTCTCCTAAATATTCCCAACTACAGAAATTATGAAGAAAGTATTCGTTCACAACAAAATAATGACTTTCAAACATTTCTTAAAAAGGTGCGTCTTGTGCTAGTTTTCATTTGAATATTTTACCCTTACAAGCGCTCCAAATATCGTCGCACTCATGATGCACATTGAATAACTCTCAGATATTCTCTTGCAAATAATTGTTTTTATTGCAGGTATAAACAGACTCACGAAATATTTCACACCGACATTCCAACATCTTCTCGAGTGGGAAAATATGTTTTAATATATAAAAGAGTGGACTGATCAGTGGTTTTTATTCATTTGTTTGGACAGTTCTTGATCGTTTTAGCATTTTCCATTGAAAAATATATATTCATCCTGGAATAATTTGTACAATTGCCATGTTCTGATATTTATTTCACTCCCACCTTTCCTCAAAGCACTTTGTTCAGTAATATTTGAAGACGTGTTTTAATGTGCTTCAACCATATTGTACTTATTATTTATTTAAGTTGTCTGGATGAGTTCATAAATAAAGCCATCTTGAATATTGTTTGCCCACTTTATTATCCTTGATTTTGCTAGGAAATCAAACATTAAAAGGTGAGATTTCCTCATACAACTATGTTTTGGCAACCAAGAAAAATACAATTTTAGTATGGCAACATCGCTTTCGGTTTCGCCGATAACAAGACTGAGTTTTGAAAAATAGCCATGAATGGAAACGTGTAATAACCTATAACCTCGAAGTTGTTATATATATATATATATATATATATATATATATATATATATATATATATATATAATGTGAGGAGGCTAGACGACTAAGTTGAAAAAAAATCCCTTTAATATTCGGGTGTGCAGTCAACAAGGAATTGGAATAAAGTGAACTCTTTATTCTGTTCAAGCTTTCGAGTCTTTATTGGCTCTTCATCAGGAACTCTACAATGAATTGGGAAAAAATTGAAAGAATAAAAAAATTTTAACATGTGCTTACTTACGAATGTGAGGTTAATAATCCTTTTTTTAATACGAACATGAAGGACAACATATCAAAACACATCGACGTTATGGTAAAAATATAATATAAAACTTTAATTGAAAAATATGAATTATCATACATATAAAAAAATGAAAATGTGGGAGTTGTTTCTCCTAACGGACATTGGAAACCATATTTTGCAATTTGAACGGAAATGATGTGACAAATGACCAATGATTACATTACAGTATCCTGTGACCTTGTTGCCAACACACAATGTATATGAAAGTGAAATCACCAACTACCCAGGGGTACCAAGTGTAATGTTGTTATTATTGCTCACCAGCAGGGGGCGACTTAGTAAATATGTGTTAATAATGCTGGGACTATCAATATCTTTTCTGGAATTGATGGAATTTGGTTCTTTAAAAATTTGTGTCATTTCAAGAAAAGTTCTTTTTTCAAGATTGGATTCATGTTCCAATATCGTCACATTATCATAATCGGGCAAGTGATCAAAAATGATTGAATGTTGAGCTAATGAGCATGTAACCCCGTAACCCCTTGAAGTAAGGAAAGTTGCAACCCGTGAACTCTGCCTAGGTGTGGGTTCATCAAGTTTTAGTTAAGTCGTGAAAGGGAATCTGACAAAACTAAAACACTTCTGAATACTACAATATATAATCAAGAAATTTAAGGGTGAGTGAAAAGAGTTTTACAATTTGAATTTGAAAATTTTAGGGTTGAGTGAAATGTTGGAATTCAACAAAGGACACTCTGCAATTATAAGTTGGGTTGAGTATTAATTTACATGGATTAGTAATTTCCTAATTTAGATGGCATCCTAATTGAGATGGCCCTGGAAGTAATTGGAACTATGTGAAATGTAGTACAAGATGCACTTTGTCAAATTATGATCAATATATGTATACGAAGTAATCTGAAAAACAGATAACAGGGAGGACTACTAAATATATGAGGGATTGACTAATTTTATCTGGCAATGAATATCCGAGGCTGCTCATTTGCAAACAGTAAGCGGGGAGAAGAAATGGTTCCACCCAACATACAAGGAGTACTAACCTATTGCGCACAAGATCCGCATAGCAACTAAACTCCGAGCTTGCCTCCACCAAGAAAATCCATCATGCCCAATTCACACAAACTATGAAGAATTATAGCAACAGGGCTTTCAACACAGATAAAAAACATCCACACCGCGATAAAAAATATCACCAGGAAAAATCAAACTTACAAACCTCAACTCAATGACATACTCTATCTCTGAACGGGCCCACAAAATCAGTTATTTCACAAGACTCTGGATGCAATGGAATTTGCCAAAACGCACTTTTTAAATCAATACTACTGAAATATTTCGCGCCAGACAGCTTATTCAGAATCTGATCAACTATAGGGAGGGGGTAAGCGCATTTCTTTGTTACTGAATTCAATTTCCTTCCATCAAAGCAGAACCTCGGATCTCCATTAGCCTTTTCAACTATCAAAACTGGACTAGCCCAAGGACTTTTTGAAGGACTACTTTCAAGTCTAACATTTTGTCAAGTTCTTCGTTTGAGGTTTTTAGTTTATACGGACTAATTAAATGGTGTCTTTGCTTGATCGATTCAACTGTACCAGTACCAATTTTGTGGAAAATTTTATCAGTTCTTCCTAACCTTGAAGTTGAAAGTGTTCGAAAGTTACTTATTAAAACATTGAGTTGTTCCTGTTGCAGAGCAGTTAAGTCTAATCTTGAAATTATTTTGTTAATGGCACCCACTTCTATCATATTGTCATTGCTTAAATTTGTATTATTTCCATCAATTAAGAATAAATTTGTAGAAAAATCTATAGTTACATTAAAACTCCTGCAAAAATCTGATCCCAATATGATCGTGTGAGATGGTGATGGCACTTCTAAAACTTTGATTAGCTTGATTATATTATTTACTTCTATTGGTAAAGTGACAAATCATAAAATATTTTGAGCTGCGCCATCTGCAGTACTTATGGTGGTATCTGCGCAATCATAAATATGTGAACCAAATGCATCAAGTAAATACAATCCCTTACTCGCTTACTCCCTATGACACTATGACTCGCACCACTATCAATAAGACATATTATTCTGCGACCATAAATATGAACCACTGCGTAAGGTCTGTTATCATTACACCTTTCTACACAATGGGCGCCACTTTTGTAACCCCTTGAAGTAAGGAAAGTTGCAACCCGTGAACTCTAAGTCGAAGGCTGGGTGTGGGTTCATCAAGTTACAGTAAAAATCAAGTTGTTCAAAATCAAAAGTAAGTCTGGGCGCCAGACGAATTAAGTCGGGAAAGGGAATCTGACAAAACTAAAACACTTCTGAATACTACAATAAATAATTGAGTACTACAAGAAATTTGAGGGTGAGTGAAAATAATTTACAATTTAAATTTGAAAATTTTAGGGTTGAGTGAAATGTTGGAATTCAACAAAGGACACTCTGCAGTTATAAGTTGGGTTAAGTATTAATTTACATGGATTAGAAATTTCCTGATTTAGATGGCTGTACCGCCCTAAAAGTAACTGGAACTATGTGAAATGTAGTACAAGATGCAATTTTTCAAATTATGATCAATATATGTATACGAAGTAATCTGAAAAACAGATAACAGGGAAGACTACTAAATATATGAGGGATTGACTAATTTTATCTGGGTAGTGAATAACAGCGCTGTTATTGTACCCTTACAGAGCTACCTATACCTAAGAACGGGCTTACAGGGTGATGATTTGCAATTAAATCTGAGCAGGGAGAGTCGAAGACAGGTTTCTCACAAAAAGGTTACCTACCTGGATTCTTGAAGAATGCAACTTGTATATTTCTAAAATCAGGTCCTCATCAGGACAAAATACCTGGGTTCCATGAACTACAACCATTCATATGCTATGATACTTCAGCAGGTTGATACTCAATTACTCATCCTTGAATTTCAAATAAACAGAACAACATTCCAGTGGAACTCCACTCCCAGTACGTGTTACAACACCTATATCCAAAAATTCATATCCAAATAAAAAAACTCCAAGGTACAATACAAAATGGAGAAAGCTGCCATAGCTTTACTCCTAACTTCCTACTATCACATCTTTATCCCCGGTGGGATGAATCCTGTAATTAATCAGTCTCAAACTAGAAAAATTGCAAGTTAAATTTAAGTACTTGTCTAAGATGGAATTAGACTTCATTGAAAATATTAACTGCTCCATATTTCACAATCGATTTATCGGTGAAGCTAACGAACGGGATCGACTTGCACTGTCTGTCTACGGCCAGGCGCCAGGGCGCGCTTGACCGCTTGACCCAAGATCCATATAACCCTGGTGCGTTGACTTATACCTGAAAAATCGTAGTCATAAACTCTCGATATCTGGCATTCTTGATTTTGAAGAAATATAACTGAAGAAATCCCTTCGAGAGTTTGTCACCAGAGGCGCACCTCACGAATCTGCTTTCGAAGCCTACCCTGATCTACTGAAATTTTAATGTGTGATGCCGTGAACGTCAACGGTCCCGCCTTTCGATTGAATCAAATTTATAGGTTATGTCAAAAAGGAACTTTTTCAATAAACAGCAACTTTTTGGGGAAGAAGAAGTCTACACATATATATATTCCCCAATATTAATTCTTAATTTTATCATATTGTAATAGTTAAAAAAACCCTGAAAACTACAAACAAGGAATTCATCCATCCAAAAATAATGTCTCAAACAGTAACAATCAAAAAGGATTTGTCATCAATTGCCATCAATTTTGGTTGTGGTACTTATTTCAAAAATTATCTTTCTATTGAAAAGATAATTGATACATTTTCTAACAATAAGGAATCATTTACCTGCGGTACTTTATGAAGATGGATCGTAGATTCTGCACCACAAACACCACAAATAATGCAAAAATGCTTCATAATAAATCTAACTATCAGTAAAAAATCAAACACGAACAGTAACAATGAACACATAAAAAGAACACAAACAAGTAAAACGTTAAGGAAACAATAAGAACTAGGTACAATTAAGACTTTGATTTCATTATAGGAACTTCCAGATGCATTCATTCGAATCGAAGTGTCAAACTTTTCAAAAAAATTGATAGGTTTTTATTAGACGAACTTGGCCTTTCATATTTTGTATACTGATGATTCTATTGGTGACGAAAAATCCCGCTACGATTCAGCCAATAAGACCGTCGGTATCAACATTCACTCGTAAGCTGCCGCCTGGTTGGAAATGTAGCCTAAGAAAATCGCATTTGTATCACTACCTGTGTCACTACCTACCGTCAAAAAATTTAAGCTCTGGCTTCGGTTTCTCAGATCGAGAGGATTTGACTAAACAAAAGCATATCAGACGACGCACCAGGGTTATATGCATCTTGGCTTGACCCCTGTCCCTTTTCTCTCCACGAAGGTTCCAAATCTTAAGGCTGGTTCACCATTGAAATTAGGGCGAGTTTACTTCTGAATGCCGAATGTAAACTATGAAATACAATTGTTCTATGACGTTTCAAAAAGAATTTAATATCCAAACATTCCAAATGAACGAATGTAATTGAAATATATATCGTAGTGAAGCTTAAATCGATAAATTACCGTAATCATTCATTCATTTTCGCTAGTTCTCATAACGAACACAAAGTGCGCATTATCATAAAACACAATGTAAAGTAGAAGCTGAACTAGGTACTTGTTGGAGTTCTTGTAATGACCGCTAGGGTAAAGTTAAATGGATTAATGTAAATGGGTTTTGTACTCCCTGAAATGAATAGACTGTCATTTATTACTCCGATCTGAAAATCAATTGACAAACGGAACCCAGCTCGCACAACTAATCAAAACACCACGACCTTACTATTTTGAAAAGGTACCAAATAATGTTCTTCGAAGTTTATGGCATTGAATGATGAAAACCTCTGTGATTTGTATCGTACACGAAGTGGGTAATTCAGCTGTTACAAGCAAGTTTTTTGGAGATTTCTAATATCGCTATTATGGGAACAAATTCTATTTTTCAACTTCCTTTTGGTTTGTCCAACGTACTTTTTGTCGCACTGAGTGCAAGGGATACAATGAACAACATTAGAACGATCTAACACAGGATTTTTGTCTTCTAATTTCGAAAAAAAAAATTTGAGTACAATTTGATTTTTATAAGCAATTCTGGTATTGGGAATTTTGGAAAACAACCCATTGAATTCATGGTGAAGTGTATAAATATATGGAAGAGAGAGGTAAAAAGTTGGAATATTATTATGAATGGAAGAATTATTATGAATATCACCATCAAGATGTGACCTATCGAAGATGAGTCTATGCTGAAGTCCCTTCGGGTAACCACTATTAAGAAACAATTGAAAATTTTTTTTTTAATTACTATTTTGTAAAGAAGTGTGACTTGTTTTTAGAACTCTATTTTTCATACCTAGCACAAGGTTGATTTTTTGGTTATTTTGGTGATAAGATTCGAAATGTAAGAATCTTCCAGACGCACCAGGCTTAGTGTACCAACTGGTGATAACCCAAATAGCACAAGTACGTCCAGTGGACGTACTGCATATGTACGGT
This sequence comes from Zygogramma bicolorata, assembly GCA_032362365.1. NCBI lineage: Eukaryota > Metazoa > Arthropoda > Insecta > Coleoptera > Chrysomelidae > Zygogramma > Zygogramma bicolorata. The sequence goes on from JAVJAQ010002056.1 coordinate 253,898, forward strand.
GAGGATGTATTGTACGTATTTAGGACGTACTTTTGTCTCCGACAGACGTACATAAGACCTCCCTGCGACTTACCGTTTCCGCATAGTCGGTAATCCCAGGTACGTACTTTTCTAGTCCACACAGGACCTGAAATGTACAGAAAGGGGAACTGTTTGGGACATTCCGAAAACGTACTTTTTCCATTCTGTATGTGCTATCCCAAGTAGAACAAACATATTTGACCAATATTGGTTCAATATTACGGGAATATTAACCTTATATTGTAGATGATATCAATAGTGGCCACAAAAAAAATGTGAACATTCGGCGATATTAGATCAATATTCGAAAACAACGTAATGATATATCATTTGATATCACTTAATGAATCTAAGTTTTCATATTCGGGAGTATTCATTTCTTTTTTACCAAATAGTCAAGTTGGAAATTTTACTCATTCAAGTGTACTAACCATCTAACCGAATACTTACTTGGAAAAAGACCTGGCTGCTGCGGGGCTTGAACTCTCGACCTTTTCTATGGAGATATTATTGTCGACCACTGTTACGCTCTACGGCACGGAGATACTTGTTTTTAAGAAGGAATTGGGTGCTATAGATGTGATGACTTCAAGTTAGTTTTGTTCGAGATAATATTAAAATTTTAGAAAGTTCAGTAACAATGAAAATATATTCGAAAAAACACTAAAGGATCACTGTCTCATGTGATGGCGGTTTTGGAATATCAAACTTGCTGTGCAAAAAATTCTGTATGTAATTTTCTGGTATTTAAATTCACCACATGTCGATGTTTCAATTTTTCCAAATTTTTTTTGAAATAATTCATTATGAATATTGCATTACCAATATTGATATATGTTTGAATACACTAAGTGATCACTCTCAAAATCCCAATACCCCTTGAACCGAAAGGGACCCAATACGTACGTACTCGGGAGGTCCAAACAGTATGTACATACTAACAGAAATGTAGAAAATGAAAGGAACCCAATCCGTACGTACTTGGGAGGTCCAAACAGTATGTACAAAAGAGTACGTCAACGAGACGTCCAGATAGTATGTACATACGATTTCCAACAATGTACGTCATTACTATGTCCCGCAAACGTTTCGAAAGATACGTATCTGAAAGGGACTCAATATGTACGCACCTGGAAGGTCCAAATAGTACGAACATAGTTCTTTCAAACATGTACGTAAATGATACGTCTGAGCAGTACGTACATGGGATTCACAAAAAAACACGTCATTAGTATGTCCCTAATTCATTCCGAAAAGTACGTACCTGAAGAGGAGTTAATGTAAACGTATCAGGGACACTCAATAAATTACGTACATAGTACTTCCAAGCATGTACGTTTTTATTACATTCCGATTGGAACGGGACCAAGTATGTACCTACATGGGACGTCTAACCAGTACATACATGGTACATCCGGTAATGTACGTTCTTCGAATGTCTCCTATCCGTCCCGGGACGTATCGACGTAACTGGGACATAAATGGTTCGTCTTCAGGACGTCGTGTGCTATTTGGGAAGTGACATATTGAGCTACTAGCTGACCCGGCCACGCGTTGCTGTGGCTAAAGTTTTTGTTATATTACATTATAGTAAACAATCTAAGAGGAACAATAAGAGAACATCAGTCACGGAGTCCACTATGCTTTTTCACACAGATGGTATTTGCAAAAAATATGGTGATCTCCTTATTTGACTTTCTACTACTATAACCCTTTAGTACAACAAAGACGAAAATGTTGATGTTGGTATACAAATTCACTGGATTGAGATTTGAAGGGGAAGTACGTTGAACACAATTAATAAAAATGTTCTTACACTTGATATTAAGCAGAAATCAATAGGTGCAAAATAAAAATTTATCAGATTTATTATTTCCATTTAATTTTATAACAAATATAAGTATATTACAGTATAATACAGTAAATAACATGTGACGCTTAAACTCATGAATGAGGTAGGCAAGGCAGACAGTCTTAAACTTTTAAACATCAATATCTATTTTTTTGAATTTTAAATACTATCAATTTCAATTTAATTTAACACCAATCGGTGCACAATGTTTTTGGTTAACCTGTCTTTAGCTAACACAAATAGATTCGACGGTTTCCCAACACGTGAACACGCAACATATAGTTGCCCATGAGAAAAACATGGATTTTCCAAATCTAAACCATTTGTAGTTGTGCATGACCTTCTGCTGTCCTGATTCTTTGAGCTGGACATTGACGTAATATAACATGGACTGGGTGTCGCTTAAACCTCAAATACAAGTTCTTGCGGCCCGAACCAACTAAGGGCATCTGCGTCATAGTCGTCATCGTCATAATGTGTTACGTCATCAGTAATATGTGTTGCATACTTACTTAGATTCCGTAGGTAATAAGTTCTTTTCTGGTATCCTATTGATTCTTAATATTCTTCACTAGATTATTGAAAAATATTCAAGAATGGGACCAAATGAAATTATGGTGCATATTGAAAATTTTTAATAGTCAATATTTTCGGGTATTGAATAATATCGCCGCATTCGGGTTCACAATAAATACTTATCTAGGACGGTTCAAAATAGTCACCCACCCAATTATTGTAGATAAATTCAAGACAAACCCTTCACGCCTCAGCAGTCCAACTATTTCGAACCGTTCCTGAACTGTTTTTGTTGTGAACCCGAATACAACCTATATTTCAATAGAGATAAGATAAGATAGATAATTTTATTGAACTAATGTTACATTTCAGGTTAAATGCTATTTTTCAACAGTATGACATTGCACCTAACTTCTGAAGAAGTTGTAGTGTGCCTGACTGGTAGATTTGCGTAGCAAGTAGATTTATTAACAAATCAAGAAGTATACTTTATACATGGAAATGAAAGTACCTACAGTGGATAGTTTCATGAACAGTAAAGAGAGTAGGAATATAGAAAAGGGTGTTCATAATAATAATGATAACCTATACTAATTATAAACAGACTTACAAGTATGTAGTGGTTAGGTTGGTGATTAAGAAGACCACAACAGGGCGTTTCTATTGTTCATAATATACACACACACATATGTATACATATACATATACACATATATACATACATACATATACATACATACACACACATACATACATATATATTTATAAGAGTTAGCTTTAAACTTTTCATCATAGAATTGACTTGAGATTTTCTCTGTTGTCAAGTATGAATTTTTTCGTTTTCTTGCAAAATAATTTAAAATTTCTAATGCTTTTTAGGTTTTGGGGTAGCCAATTATAAATTTTTGGTCCTGTGGTACAAATAAATTTTTGGAATAGGGTTGTTTTAGTTTGGGGTGTTTTCATGTTGTCTCTTCTTCTTGTGTTATGATCGTGTGTTGTGATGTTTGAATCTATTTTATTTTTATATACGTATTTAGAGGCGTTGAAAACATAAAGTTGGTGTAAGTCCATGAATCTTGAATTTGAGAAGAGCTGTATTGTTGAGAATCTTTTTAAACCACTAGGTACCTACAAGATATTTCAGAAATATCAGTGGTGCCTCATAATATTCTTCTATAACAGTTATTCTCAATAACCAATATTTAGTGTTTTTCAAGATTCACTAGAATACCTTATGATTCGTATACATAGTATTCCTTGTTCCTCATATATGGATTTTCATCGATATTGGTCATTTTTTCACAACCTTCACTGTAACAACAGCAGATCAACAACTCCCTCACTGTGAAACGGATTTTTGGCTATGCAAATATGCAACAAGTGATACATTGTGACGTCGCACTCGTGAGTGGTGACGCAGTTGCCCTTAGTTTAATATGTTCATGCCGTTTTAGGCGTGGGGATCAATCCTCTCACTCTAATGCCCAGTCCATACTATTAGGTCAATGGAGCTGGATTTCTTGATTCAATTTGTTCTGCCAACTGATGGGCTCAGCAGCGCTATCTATTGATTACTTACTCAACCCAGTCGAAAGGTATCGACATCTTGATTCAATTAGTTCTGCCAACTGATGGGCTCAGCAGCGCCATCTATTGATTACTTACTCAACCCAGTCGAAAGGTATCGACATCTGTTAGAATCATTTGGAGTTAACAGATAATTGTGACTGTCAAATAATAACAGACAAATAATTAGCAATAAATTAAAATCGCGACTATAATTTGAGATTTAAACTATCCTATCTCTCAATCAAGTTGGATCGAACTGCACATGGACATTGAGGTCAAACATTGTGACACGAGATTTATATATATATATATATATATATATATATATATATATATATATATATATATGTGTGTGTATTGTGTTACATATGCTGGGTGAAAACTTATGTCTGAGTATTGACGGTGGAAATTTCATATGTGGTTCAGATTTCTGGGGGATTGAAGAAATTCCGAAAAAGATTTTTATCACCTCAGGATGAAATGTGTGTGTTTTGGAAACACATTCTAGAGATTCTACGGGACGCATTATTGTTCATTTGCCTTTTAATGAAAACTTTTCGGGATTTGATGAAGAATCGTCTCGCTCTCTTGCATTGAGACGATTTCTTACATTAGAAAAACGCCTTATGAAAAATCCTTCGTTATATCATATGTATTCTGGAATAATACAAGAATATTTAGAGAATGATTGTTTAGAATTAGTTCCAGAAAAGGAAGTTGATAATCAAAGTAGTTTTTATATACCCCATCACCCTATTATGAAGGATAATAAAATACCGTATCGTTTATGACGCCTCCGCTAAACCTGAAAGGGGACTTTCTCTCAACGAAAGTCTTTTAACAGGACCAAAACTTCAAAGGGATGCTTTCTGTATACTCCTCAGGTTTCGCTTATATTCAATCGTCTTTACGTGTGATATTAAAGCCCTGTTCACACAGATATTAATTGCTAAAGAAAATAGAGATTTTCAACGAATGCTTTGACGGTTTTCACCAAATGATGAAGTGAGGGATTTCAGATTGAAAAGAGTCACTGTCGGGGTTTCAAGCTCTCCTTATTTGGCAAATAGGGTGATCAAACAATTAATTATAGATGAGGGTGTGAAGTATCCTTCAGCGACGGATATTTTGAATAATCAGTTGTACGTTGACGATGCTGTTGAGTTTTCAAAATTTATCGCAGGCCCGTTTAATACGGGAACAACTTGTTCAATTATTATCCAAGGGAGGATTTGAACTCAGAAAATTTGCTAGCGATTGTGAAGCCTTTCTTTCAGAATTACCGCAATCACACTTTACTTCAGAAAAATCTTTCAATTTCGATTCTGAAAATAATCCTGTAAAAATTTTGGGGTTGCAATGGGACCCTTCTTACGAAAGCTAAGCGGCAAAGATTATCGGATATCGCTAGATTTTTCGATCAGTTAGGCTGGATGACTCCATTGACGCTCTTTTCCAAAATTCTTATGCAATTACTGTGGTCAATGGGAGTTGATTGGGATGATACCCCTCCAGCACATATTGTTGATAAGTGGAAACTATAAATCTGAACTTCCACTCCTCACAAATTTTCATCTTCCCCGTTGATTTTTGGTTAATAATTTTATCAGTTGTGAGATGCACGGTTTTTGTGACGCATCGCAGAAGGCATACGCTTGCGAATTCTGCAATCAGATAACACAATTCGTTTTCTTTTTTGTAGCAGCTAAAGCCAAAGTTGCACCGTTACGAGTAGAGACACAATGGGGATTCGACAATCAAAGGGTGGTTTGAGCCACTCGATGGCCTGAGCTGTCCATGAGGCCTTAGCAGTCGATGGGGGTGTAGTTCTTCGTCAAACAGGTGGGGGGAGGGATGATGGCAAGCAGAAATGAGTGTTGTGAAAAAATGACGTGTGGTACGCCTGGGAGGTGTGTTTTTGTGGCTTGTGGTTGGTTGCAAGAGCAAATAGGGCGTTGCTAGTGAAGCTGTATGATTGGCCGTTAAAGAAAAAACAAATATGGCGTCTCAGCAAACGCTCCACCATTGGTTTGACTTGCGCGTGTGTCGTACCTCGAGAGGGCCCTCTGTCATTGGTTGTTATGTGAAAAAACAAGTATGGCGTCTCCGCTGTAGCTCTGTGATTGGTTGTTATGTGAAAAAACAAGGCGTCTCCGCTGGAGCTCTGGGATTGGTTGTTATGTGAAAAAACAAGTATGGCGTCTCTGCAAACGCTCCACCATTGGCTGAAAAAAGCAGGGCGTTGGGGCTCTGTCATTGGTCATTGCTGTGACGCTCCACAATTGGCTGAAAAAAGCAAGGCTAGTAGAGCTGATTGACCATTAAAGAAAAAACAAGGCGTCTCTGCTACCATTGGCTGAAAAAAGCAAGGCGTTGGGGCTCTGTCATTGGTCATTGCTGTGACGCTCCACCATTGGCTGAAAAAAGCAGGGCTAGTGGGGCTGATTGGTCATTAAAGAAAAAACAGGCGTCTCTGCTACCATTGGCTGAAAAAAGCAAGGCTAGTGTCTGCTATTGGGCATTGCTGTGACGCTCCACCATTGGTTGTTATGTGAAAAAACAAATATGGCGTCTCTGCAAACGCTCCACCATTGGCTGAAAAAAAGCAAGGCTAGTGTCTGCTATTGGGCATTGCTGTGACTCTGCTAACCATTGGTTGGCTGAAAAAACAAGGCGTCTCCGCTGGAGCTCTGCCATTGGCTGTTATGTGAAAAAACAAAATATGACGTCTCCGCTGGAGCTCTGTGATTGGTAATTGAAGAAAAAACAAATATGGCGTCTCCGCTGGAGACTTAGTACACCTCGCTCTGAATTTCAACATTTTTCCATCAAAGGTACTGCGTTCGAGGAGACCTTTGATGAAAAAATTGCTGAAACCCAGAGTCGAACCAATATATTTCAATCATAAAAATGAAACACATGACATAAAACCAGAAATTGAATACTTTATTAAAAAATTTATTAAAACAGGTATATAAAATCAGTCAATTAATGCCGGTCGATCCAAATCCTCCGCTACCCCTATCTGTAGAAGACATTGCAAAAACTTCGACTAGATCGGGGTAGCAGATTTTTTCACAAATGAGTTGTGCTACCCGATCACCTACCCTAACATTAAAGCTATTTTCAGAGTGATTGAACAAAATAACTTTCAATATACCCCTATAATCTCTATCAATAACTCCAGCACCAACATCAATAAAATGATTTATAGCTAATCCCGATCTTGGGGCAACTCTGCCATAACACCCCTCAGGCAGTTGAATTCTCAATCCTGTATCGATGATAGCTCTCCCCCTTGCAGGAATAGTGATATCTTGAATACTCCTCAAGTCAAAACCTGCAGATTGTGACGATCCTTTAGTTGGAGTGAAGGCCTCCGGGACCGCCTTCATGTACTTGAGGTGTGCAGACATCGTAACACTGTAACAAAGAAAAATGGTTTACACACACACACACATCAAAATCAAGTGAATTTTTTGTGGGAAAAATAGAAAATTCAATGGAACTTACGAATTTTCAAGCGTCGGCACAGCATCGGGAGTTAGCATCATCACTTCATTATTCGTAACACTGTAACAAAGAAAAATGTTTTTGTTTACACACAACATCAAAATCAAGGCAATTTTATGTGGGAAAAATAGAAAATTCAATGAAACTTACGAATTTTCAAGCGTCGGCACAGCATCGGGAGTCAGCATCATCACTTCATTATTCGTAACACTGTAACAAAGAGAAATGTTTTCGTTAACACACAACATCAAAATCAAGTCAATTTTTGGGAAAAATAGAAAATCTAATAGGACTTACGAATTTTCAAGCGTCGGCACACCATCGGGAGTGTTCTCCATAACTTCATCGCACCTCAAAATGTCTGTACGATGGGCCCTGTGCCATTCAATACTCCAATCACAGAAGCAAAAAATTTTTCTGCAATATTTGCATTCTATAGAGTATTCCGGAGTATTGAGAGGTAATAATGTTGGCGGAGCCGGACTTGTTTCAGAACAGCTAAAATATTTAAAGAATAAGTTGATATAATAATGGAATATTCGTGAAAACTTACGGAAAATTAGATGTGGACGCATCACACCGTTGAAAATCGGATGAACTAGTGATTTGCCTGTCAATCACCTGTTGGAAAATCTCTTTTGGCACTTCAATGTCTTCAGGCATATCAGAGAGATCCAAACCACTGAAAAATCAACATTTCTTTAAAACGATACACATTTCACAACACACACACATACTTTTCCATTAAATAGTTCCACAAATTCCCCGGTGGAGTATATCTATTAATCTTCTGGGAGATATACTCCCAAAATTTGGAATTATTGTCGCAATTCTCCATTATGTAAACACACACACTTGTTTCAACGAGGATTGGAGCACAACTGTTCTTAGTCTGTTGACAATGAGATTGAAAACAATTCATTCGAATGAAATATTGCGAGATGGGTTTTTCCAAACGGTAATGAATTGAGATAATCATATCAATTGAATGCAGGCACTGAAACATGAAATAATGAATAGATAAGGAGAATTAATTTCTGCAACAACAGGAAGTAATAATAGATAAACAAAATTAGTTTCTGCAACAAACAGGAAATTCAATTTCGTTATCAGCGCGCTCCAGACGTGTTGACAGGAAGTAATAATAGATAAACAAAATTGGTTTTTACATGCAATGCGATAAGAAAATTAATGAACAATGGGTTTTTCCAGTCGTTGAGATGAATATTTCAATTATCTAGAGTGTGGGCGTAGCGTCATTCTCAATTAGCATAAATATCATGCTCTGGAGTAATAATTCAGTTTAATTCATTTGTTGGTGAAGAAAACATCGAAAGCTGTTTGAAGTTTTGCAGTGCAGATTGGTGTTGACGAGCGTGTGTGTGACTTCGAGTACCGTTTCTGATTTTGCAGTTCAGAAGCGCACATTGCATACACACACAACAAAAGGCTTCAATTTACGACGTTTCTTCAAGCTGAAAATAGTTTTTGTTATCCAGAGGAGACATCTTCAATAAATGTAAGTAGATTTTTGATTATTTTGAGGGCTTTTTCTAAGTGTTCAATATACTTACAGATGGATCTATCAGAAATTAAAGAAGTTACCCTTTCAGAGTCGAGGGAAACAATCAAGCTATCTGATTTGCCCAAAGATCAGCCCCATTTGATTTGCGGCATAAAAATTGTAACAACCAAATTTGGAGAGACTGCGTTGGTGCTGTTGGAAAAGAATAACGTCTTCCTACCTAACAGAAGTGTAGCTGTAATCAAGAAAAACTTGGAGAAATTCACCCCAGGGAAATACGGCTTGGTTTTCCGAGGACACAGTGGCCAAAAAATTCTTTTCGAGATCATCGATATCTAAAAGAGGTTAGTAATTGATATTTTCGAGTGTTTGTGCCCAAAATTCATAATACTGTAATGTCTGATATTGGAAGTGTAAGCGATGGAGTTGTTGAAATTTTCCGCAAAGCTCTGGCGGAAATTTTGATGGACTCCTCCGTTGCGGAACGTGAAAGATGGATCAAACTTGCCAATAAAAATATATCGCTAATCAATCGAGCTATTAGGAATGTTGACGTTTCTTCACACGGTATTTATACGAAACTTCAGACAAACTTGAGCCATCTCAAACGTTTCAGACTGCTGACAAGACGACACTTAGAAAATCATGTAGGGGGTGGTGTAAGATTGAGAGAAAAACGTAGTGACAGGGTTATGTGGGAGGATATATTTTCAATTTTCGCAGGACGTATTCGTACAGGGGCTATTATGAATTTAAAACATAAAAATGTTAATGAATTTTTTGACGACGCCTTTTGGCTTTTCAAAAGCCGCATCAACAATATTTTGAAAAAACAATACCCCTCACTGAAAGCAAATACTGTTTTCTGCGGCGTATTCATAAAGAATAATGCAGATGCTGCCCAAATTAAAAAAGAGTTCAAATATTTCAATACCCGAAACTTTATCATTGATAGGGGGACTGACTTGAAGGAATGGTTCTCGATACATGTCGTCGATGTGATTTCCAATAAACTCTCAGAATTCCAAGAACGTGATAGTGGGTGGGCACTCAGTGAAATTGTGAGTTTGGAAGTTAATATAAATAAATTGGAAATGGGTAATGGGGCAAAATCTTTCATTGAACTACCTGAAACTATAAAGAAAAAAGGGGCTTGCGTCAATGTTAAAAATTCCGATAATGCTTGTTTTGCTTGGGCAATTGTTAGCGCCCTTTATCCTGCTAAGATCAATACTCATCGCACTTCATCATATCCAGATTATTCGGGGGTGTTAAATTTGGAGGGTATCGATATGCCTATGCGAATATCTGATATTGATAAATTTGAGAAAATCAATAACATATCTGTGAATGTTTTCGCGTTGGAATTGAAAAAAGATCAATACAATGTGGTTGTTGTAAAATGCACCAAAAATAAACTTGAGAGACACGTAAATTTGCTAATGATTCAAAATGTATATTATCCTACAGGGAATGACTATGAACCGATGGAAATTGATGATGATAAAACTGAAATAAAGTATCATTTCTGTTGGATAAAAAATTTATCGAGACTAGTGAGGAGTCAAGTAACGAAACATCAACACACGGTTTTCATTTGCGATTTTTGTTTGAATTATTTCACCTCGCAAGAGACTTTAAACAAACACTCTGAATACTGCCAAAATAATAATAAGTGTAAAATTTCCTTTCCACCATACAAATACATAGAATTCAAAGATCATGCATATAAAGAGAAAAATCCTTTTGTTATTTATGCAGACTTTGAATCTCTCCTAAAACCATTCAAAGAGGGTGTGAGTTTCAAAAATACGGCTCGATATCAGAAACATGTACCTTTCAGCGCGGGATATTTTTTGAAGTGCTCCTATGATGATTCACTATCTCATTTCGAAAGCTATCGAGGGTCTGACTGTATGGATTGGTTTATGAAGCAAATGGAACTTGAAGCTCAACTCATTCAATCTAAAATAAAGACTATCATTCCCATGGATGAACATGTAGATTTGAAAGATGCATCCACACATTGCCATATTTGCGAAAAACCTTTCAACAGCAAAGATAAAATCAATCGAGATCATAATCACTTTACAGGAAAATTTCGAGGTTTCGCGCATGCGCGATGCAACTTGGGCTACAAAAAGACTTATGTAGTTCCAGTTGTGTTTCACAATTTAAGTGGATATGATAGTCATTTTATAATCAGAAAGTTGGCACGTTGTAGCACCCGAAAACGTCTCACAGTTTTACCGGTCAATAAAGAAAAATACATTTCATTTACGAAATATGATGAAGAAACAGATATAAAATTTCGCTTCATCGACTCGCTGCGATTTTTGGCAGCCTCTCTCGATTCTCTCGTTTCAACCATGCAACCGGACGATTTCAAAGCACTGAAAACTGAATTCCGACATTTGGATACACGACGATTCCTTCAAATTACTCACGCGCAAAGGCATATTTCCTTATGATTACGTTGATCACATTGAAAAACTAGATGATATACAGTTACCATCTCGCAATCACTTTTATAATAAATTAAACGATTCAATGATTGATGAGAAAGATTATGAGCATGCGCTCACAATATGGAAGGCGTTCAATATTCGAAATCTAGGTGAATACAGTGACCTTTATTTGAAAACTGACATTATGCTTTTGACTGACGTTTTTGAAAAATTTCGAACTAAAAGTCATGAAACGTACGGCCTGGATCCTGCACATTATTTCACACTCCCCGGTTATACTTGGAGTTGTATGTTGAAATATACAGGATGTCGGCTGGAAACGTTACAAGATGTTGATATGCTGCTATTTTGGGAAAAAGGTATACGCGGTGGTGTTTCACAAGCATGCAATCGCTACTCGAAGGCCAACAATAAATATATGCCCGGCTACGATGCCAAAAAAGCGTCCAAATATGTAATGTATTATGATGTGAATAACCTATATGGGGACGCCATGTGTCAGTATTTGCCATACGGTGAATTCAAGTGGGTTGACACGAATATTGATGTCACAACTGTACCCGATGATGGGGATATCGGTTATGTTTTGGAAGTCGATTTGGCATATCCGGAACATCTTCACGATGAACATCGCGATCTACCTTTTGCACCTGAACATAGACGGCCTCCAAAGTCAAAACTTGCCAAATTAATGACCACTCTGTATAATAAGGAAAAATATGTTATGCACTATAGGAATTTGAAACAGGCCTTGGCAAATGGATTGGTTCTAACTAAAATTCACCGTGTTTTGGAATTTAAACAATCTGCATGGTTGAAACCCTACATAGACTTTAATACCGCGCTTAGGACTGCGGCAACCAATAGTTTCGAAAAAAATCTATACAAGCTTTTAAATAACGCAGTTTTCGGTAAAACGATGCAGAACATACGGAAGCACCGAATAGTCAAATTAGTTTCTCAGTGGGAGGGACGTTATGGGGCCAAAAATTTAATTGCAAGTCCAACTTTCAAAAATAGAACAATTTTCGATGAACATCTGATGGCTATTGAAATGCAGAAAACTGAATTAGTTTTCGACAAACCCTTGTACATAGGTATGGCAATTTTGGATCTTTCAAAAACTGTAGTATACGATTTTCATTATCAGTATATGTTGCCAAAATTCGGTATTGACGCTTGTAAGCTTCTTTATACAGATACCGATTCTCTCATCTACGAAATAATCCACGATGATGTGTATGAAACAATCAAGGAGGATATACATAAATTCGATACCAGCGATTACCCTCCAAATAACATCTATAACATGCCGTTAAAAAACAAGAAAGTAATTGGATTGATGAAAGACGAAAATAACGGTCAAATAATGACTGAGTTCGTTGGTCTAAGATCGAAAATGTACTCTTTTTTGGTTGATGTTCCAACGCAAAATCCGAAATGTGTCAAAAAGTCAAAAGGCGTCAAATATAATGTTGTAAGGAATGAAATTACGTTTCAAGATTACTTTAAATGTTTACGTGAACAGACGGTTCTCCATAAAACTCAACGTACAATTCAATCGAGACAGCACAATGTCTACTCGACTGAACAAACAAAAATCGCTTTAAGCGCATTCGATGACAAACGCTGCTTATCTGAAGACTCAGACGACACACTACCCTGGGGGCATTACAGTATTATGAATCACACGACATGAACACAATCGAATATCAATTACTTATATGTTTTTGAAATATAAACCCATATTGTGATTTTGAGTTTTGTAATAAAAGTCCATAATGTGTATTTTGGTATTTTTTATTTTTCGAAAGGTCAATGTACATATTTTTACTATGATACAAAAATTCTCAAAAAAGATGCTATAGATGTTCTACATATTGGGCAAGTTTCACATTCAATAGAACAATCCACGCAACAAGCCAAGTGTTTACAAGGCATAAACACAACATTCATTTCATTTTCTAAACAAATTTTACAAGTATAATGTGTTGGTGGAGATTGAAGGTTTTTGAGTTCAAAATTTGGATTTTTGAGTTTCCAAAATTCACATTTATCATGGTAGATTTGATGTTGAGTCCAAATTTCATCTTCAGGCATCCACTCTCTCACCTCGAGGCCACAGTAGAAGCACTTTACTCGATCACTTCTGCCGGTATAAAAGAATCCTGCCTCGGCGAGGTCATGTGGTTTCTGTCGAATACATACAGGCCAATCGTCGAACGTCTTCAATCGAGCCTCAAAATTAACTTTATCTTTATATACGGGACGTCTTTTTCGTCTCACATAATCTCCTTCATCATCAAAAAATTGACAATCAGGTTGCCATCTGAAATGATCCATCAGAGGGTCATCTCCAACCTCCCATCTAAATCCTTCAATGTGACACTTTGGACACACAACTACATCATCTCTGCCAGTATAAATGAACCCAGCATCAGCAAGTTTATCTTTTGGAAATTCAGACTTCCAATTACGAAAAGTTTCGAGTCTATCCACATAGGTGTTGAATTCAGGTGTCACAAACATTCTTGCTTCCACCTCCATTGTCACAACTGAAATGAAACTCGAACGAAGATATATTTCATATTTATTGAAATTTCTTTCTCTCAAAATCAAGCAATACTTTATCTCTAATGAAATACATGCATTCTCGCATACAATAGCTTGCACAACTACTACATAAATCACATAAAGCATATATAATATCTGTTGCTGAATCAGTCTGTTGAGAAATTTTTGAAGCTGTTTGCAAAAAATTATGATAATATTCGGAAAATTTCATTTTCGACAACATGCTAAATTTTTGACTGATGAGAGTGTCCAATTGCAAAATTTCATATACATCACTCTCCAACAAATGAAACATTTCAATGTCTTTGGAAATAACGCACAACTTCGTATCTTCGCTGCACTTCAACGTGATGTGGATGGTGTCTCCGCAATCTGAGAGCATCGCCGCAGCAGGTACACCATCTGATAATCTGCTCAGCAAACTGATGAAGACACCCCATTCGTAGGTATTGAATGACATGTGACAGTCGGAATTCAGCGAATAAATCAGCTTCACTGCAGGTTCGAAGCCTCGTGCAGGACTAAGGCCACAATGTAAGTTGAATAAATTCGCACCAAAGTTGAACACTGAATTGAGTATGTAGAAACGTTCACATTTGATGGCTTCTTGATACATTCGACACACTCGATCCAATTCAGCATCATAATCAAAGTGATCAGACGAATCGTAATCAGAAGTTGGTGATGACTCAACACTTCGATCTTCAGACATGATTGCTACTAGACTGATCAAATTTTTGGAATTTTCACCGAATTTATACCATCGAGTGCACATCCGGCTATTGATTGTGGTTCGAAAGGCCCCCATGTTACTGGAGATTTGTGCTAGTTTCTCATTTACAAACGATTCGACGCATCAATCCAACTGTTATGTGATTTGTCCAAACCCAGCCATTTCACATAGACCTTATTGCCCTTCTTTCTAAGCACTTTCTCCACCAGATAAACATCGGGATTTTTTGATTTTTGTAATTCTTCTTCGTAGAAAGCACCAGTGATTGGACGTCCCTGCAAATCTTCCAACAAGTAGGTAATGGGGTTGGTAATTTTGACTTTGGCCACACGAAATATCTCACACGTCCAATTGGGCACATAACCTTTTTCGAAAATATGTTTGGCCTTGGAAATGCGAACCATATCACCGACTTGGAATTTTCTTCGTCCAGTAGCAATTTTAATGAAATTGTATGCAGTATTGAGAACGTGCTGTTCATTGGCTTTCGTAACTTCCGAGGGTCGCATGTTGATGGTGCGATGTTTGCGATTGTTGTAATTCCGAACGAGTTGCGGCAGAATATCCAGCCACTTGTAGGAGCCATTCAAACTGAAATGTTTGAAGAGTTTCTCTTTCAAAGTTCGAATCACACGTTCGGCAATAGCTGCTTTTTTCACAGTATACGTACTATAATGATTGATTTGGTGTTTCTTCATTAAATTTTGGAACGTTGAATTGTAGAACTCTTTGCCCAAATCTGACTGTAGATTTTTGGGACATCGTCCTCCACTCCTTTTCAAAATTTCGCGCATCGCATCGGTGACGTCAGCAGCCGTTTTACTTTTGATCGGCTCAGCCCATAGGTATTTGGAAAAGGTATCGATGACAACCAAAATGTACTTGTAGTTTCGGTTGATTTTGGCATAATTTTGAAGATCGGCAAGGTCCATTTGCCACAAATCATCCAAACCCTTAATTATGGTGCGACGGCGTGGAAAGTTTTTGCGAACTGGACGATGTAACTCATTTACCAGCTGAATTTTCTCATTTGAATGTCCTGCCATTCCGATGGCACATACTATACTGTAAGTTTTGGCTGCGGCGTGTCTTTTTGCGATTCGATCAAGGTATCGATGGCAGCTTTCACTTCAAGTATAGCTGAATTTATTTTGGTAATATCAGCGTTGGCTGCCGCGAGTTTCGAATGTGTATCCTTTTTCATTGAGATGATATCCTTTTCATGTTTAGCCAATACTTGCTCAGTCAGAGTATAACCTTCATTGCATTGTTTTGCAATAGTTTTTATATAGGTACTCAAGGTGGTTTGTTCATCTATCAATTGATCGATGTCATTGGTATGTGCAACCGAATCGTTGTGTAGATTATCCATTTGAGAGGTAGTTTTCATCTTGAAATCAGCAAGTTGTTCATCGGTATTTGCGATTCGTTTATCGATAAGTAACATGGCTTCTCGAATATTCTTACTTCTCAAATTTATAGCATTTACTATATCTTGTTGTCGCTGTGCACAAAGTGAGGCAAGTTTCTCCCTTTCCAAAGCTTCTCGTGTAATTTGTTCGAGCAAGTTATCCAAGGTGCTATCCACATATTTCTTATTGGCCACATCTTCACCATCTGTTGGCATCTTGACATTACTTATTTTCAAAAAATCTGCATCAATATTTCCATCGTGAGTATAGTTTAAGACTATACCTGAGTACTCACAATTACCTTGCGACCCGTCGTCTGATGCCGATTTGGCAGAGTAACCGAACTTGTTGATACTCATAATGAGACTGATGCAGTACAGGTGAAAACACTCATATTTATTGGATGACTCCAGCCTCCTTCAACTCATCGATTATTGCCACGATCTCATTGTCGACAGATGTATTTCCAGCAGCCTTTGCAGCCATGAGTAATCGAAGTCTGTCGACCAGTTCATTAACATCATCCCAATATATATACTCCATGGGTTTGGTGTTATAGGTGAGAGACATACCACTGCCACCCTTATTTTTTTGTGAGTGCTTTCTCAGGAAAGCAGGTCGTATGACTTGCTCATATTTCGATATGGTAGAAGATTTGAGCGTGTTTCTCGATGTCAAATGAACGCCACTCATCTTTAAAATTGCAATGTATGCTTGCAAATCATCGTCGTGATATTCTGGTTCATTGAGAAATATTAAATTATATAGTCCAGGAGTACCTTTGAATTTCCTTCCACCCACATGTATGTCACCGGTTTTCCTATTGAATTCTATCGGAATATTGCCAAGTGTCAATTGATTCAACTCTAAATTGAATTTTGGACCATAAATGACATCTGTGCCAGGTGCCTTGTTTATTACAGCTTGAGTGTACTGATCGATAATTTGAGATGGTTCCATCGTCTCATCTGGATGTTTAGACGCCGACGTTTCCTCGTTTTCAAATGTATCATCTTCAGAGTTGCCATCTTCGCCATCGTCGGAAATATGAGGGGACAGACGACGGCTCCTGCTTGACGACCGGTTCAATTTTTTTAATTTTTTTAAAAATTGGTTTTTGTTGAACTGGCGGCTTTTGTTGTTGTTGTTGTTGTTGTAATGAAACAATCTGCTTTAGTGGTGTTGTAATGGGTGCAAAAAGTTTTCTCAATGACTCATCATCTTCAGATCTGCCCAATTTCAATGCCAAATATTTTTTTCGGACTGCTTTGGATAATTGTTTCACTTTAACTTTTCTCTCAACATCGGCGATACTCTCTTTCATGTGGCTTGTTGACGGCATGATGATGAATACTGATCGATATGCACACATGTTAGGAAATATATTTGTCGAAACCCATGCGATACCGACCATTTTTCACATCGAAATCCTTGACAATGACCAAAGTGCCAAATTTTTCGTTCCAACATTTCGAGCACATTGTCTTGAATTCGTCGTAGGTGAAATCGGGTGAGACATGTTCATCAAAGACATGTTTCAAATTCATGTCATCCTGCTTGAATAATACAATGATATTACAATTGTCTCGTATCAATTGTTTGGGAATTTTCGAGTAAGTTTGGCAAAGGTAGGCGGCATCGATTGACTTGTGCCGACACATTGCATAATATTCTCGAATTTTATTTTGTTTATCGCAAGCCACATCGTCGAAAATGAAAATGGAATGTTCTCGAGCTTCAGCCGGGTCGATTATTTCATCGTTATCTTTGAAGGGGAAGTAGCCCATACCTTTCACCTTTGCCAACACATCTTGAAGTAGCTGATATTTCGGTTGGTACAATGATTTCGAGTAGACGTAGACATTTTTGAATTTAGCGCCATTCGGATTGAATAACAAACTCAGCATGGCATTGGTCTTGCCACATCCACTTGGGCCGCAAAATATTGCTCGAAAAGAATCGGGTAATAGTACGCCGTGTTTGCTATTTTTCGACACTTTCACAAAATCCAAATTTTCAATAGGTAGTGCACATTTTTGCTGGGTGACCTTCATGACTATACTGAGAAAGCCCTCCACACAGATACCTTTTTATATACAAAGATGTTGTACGCGTCTCAGTATTATGCTAACCTTCGAACGACAAGGTGGTGGTATTGTAAATACTCTAATCAATAAACTTCCCATTGAATTACACTTACCTGGTTATCAGTTTTGTGGTCCTGGAACACGGTTGCAAAAGAGGTTAGCTCTCGGTCAAAAGGGCATTAATGGTCTAGACTCTTCCTGTCGCCGTCACGATATAGCCTACTCTCAAAACAAGTCCTTGGAAGATCGTCATAAGGCTGATTTGGAGTTGGAGAACAGTGCTTGGGAGCGATTCAAATCGAAAGACGCTACTGTGGGAGAGAAAGCAGCCTCTTGGTTCGTAACGACGGCCATGAAGACGAAACGCAAACTCGGTATGGGTGTGAAAAAGACATCATTCAAAAGGGCCATCGTTCAGAAAATTAAAAAATCTCTCAAATCCCTCAATTCGGGTGATGTTCGCAAGACATCGCTGGCTGCTCTGCGTGTTGCTAGACGTTTGATTAAACAAGAAGGAGGTCGCAAAAAGATTCGAATTCCACGAATAATACCTATTGATGGAAAAAGTGGCGGTATTCTACCTTTGATACCAATATTCGCTGCACTTAGCGCCCTAGGTGGTTTGGCTGGTGGTGCTGCAGGAGTTGCCAAGACTGTGATTGATGCAAAGAATGCAAAGAAAAAACTTGAAGAAGATCATCGGCACAACAAGGCAATGGAAGAGATCGGAAAACAGGGCTCTGGATTATTTTTGAGAAAAAGTCGTCGTGGATATGGGATTTTCCTGCGAAAACAAAAAAACTCCCGTTGAAGCTACCCAATAGAGCGCTCTACGATGTGGAGTTGATGCGATATGTGAAACGTTTGAAAATTCCCCATTTCAAGGGAGTCTTTATGCGTGATCAACTCGCAAATTTCACTCGACCTGCTTACAAAGAATGTGCCATCATAAATTTGGATTTGCAAAAGAACAAAGGAACACATTGGGTAGCTTACCGCAAACAAGGCAATAAGGTGGAATATTTCGACAGTTTTGGCAATTTGAAACCACCTGTGGAATTGGTGCAATACCTGGGAAAAAATGTCAAAATTTTCATACAACAATGATCGCTATCAAAATTTTAATGAGTCAAATTGTGGACACTTGTGCTTGGAATTCCTCTATAAAACTAATAGCAGCCGATAATGAGGTTCAGTCATGTCTCTGATTGTCACACTGACAAGTCATACTTCCACAGCTAGCAGTGACTTTACCAACCCGATTTCCTTGGACCCTGACTCCGAATACGGATTGGCATTGATTGGTTTCCACTCGTACAACAGCATTCCCAACGTTGAGGAGGGTAATAGAAAGTTTTACTATTTCAAGAACGCCGATACGACCAAGAGAGAAATCATCAGTATTCCCATTGGTTCCTACGAAATCACTAACATTGCCAAATTCCTCACGAAATTCGTGGAAAAACCCAAGGAAGTTAAAAAGAGTAAGAAAAACGGACGACGACGACGACGCTGAAAGTGGAGAAAAGGAGGACGACGATATAAGTGATAAAGTATTTTCTCTGAAAGCTAACCTCAATACTCTAGAGTGTGAAATATACAGCAAAGTACACGCTATTGATTTTCGACCTGACGACTGTATCGGAAGATTATTGGGATTCTCACAGAGATTACTGCCACCTGGTCAAGTTCACAAGTCTGATCTACCTGTGAAAATTGTTAAAGTTCGAACAATTCACCTGGATTGTAATATAACTTCGGGTGCTTATTTCAACGGACGACCTTCACATACCATCTACGAGTTTGCACCCAGAGACGACCCCGGTTTTGCCATCGACGAAGTTCCACTAAATTTGATCTATCTACCTGTGTCGAGCAAAGGTGAAATAAACAATATTACAGTACACATACTCGATCAGGATTTTAAACCTGTGGATTTCAGAGGTGAACTTAATGTCATAAGATTGGTTCTGAAAAAATTGTAATGGGCCTGGTTTTCGATGATATATTCAATGCTCACACCTCTGCACCCCCAGTAGTGGAGAAGCTGCCGAGCAGATCAGTCAAACTTTCCGCTGCAAATCGTCGCTTTCTACAATCATTGGGTTACAATGTTGTCTCGACACGTGTTCGACATCTACCGCCGTCCTCAATTCGACGAATCCATCCAACGTTTGGAAACTAGAACTCATTACCCATATGTGAAATCCTTCGAGAATAATGATATTGTCGAAATTTCCATTCAACAAAGTGAAACATGGTTACTCATGTACGATGCCGTCATTAGTGTTAGAGGAACAATGAAGAAGTCTGCTGGCAATGGGACTGTCAATTTTGTCAATAATGCACCAGCTTTCTTTTTCGATTCCATATCTTACGAGCTCAATGGCAAAGAATTGGATACAGTTCGTAATCCTGGAATTGTGAGTACACTCAGAGGATACTTGTGCTATAGTGCAGACGATACCACCCACATGTGTACATCTGGATGGAATTATCCCAATGGATCTCTAACAAACGATGCTGATGGATTTTTCAACTTTCACATACCTCTCAGACACCTTTTGGGTATTTTCAATGATTATACTTTTGCTACATGCGGTAAACAGTCTCTACGTTTGGTTCGTGCACGCAACGACAACAACAGCATATTCATTAGAGATGTGGCGACTGAACCTGGAGAGACTAAAGCTCAATTGCAAATCGAAAGTATCGAATTGAAGGTGAAGCATATTTTCCCAAATGATGAAATTCGATTGAATTTGTTGCAATCCATCAAATCTGATACACCTATAATGATGCCGTATCGAAAATGGGAGCTTCATGAACTGCCTGCATTGACTACAGGGTCTACGAAAGAAATTTGGGCTGTCAAAACGGCTTCTGCCATGGAGAGCCCTCGATATATCATCACAGTATTCCAAACAGATCGTGTGGACAACCTGCGCAAAGATCCCACCTACTTTGACAATATCGATTTGATGGATATCAGATTGACTTTGAACAGCGACATCTACCCACACGAGCGAATGAGGCTGGATTTTGCAAAGAACGATTTCGTTGAGGCGCATCGCACATACACCGAATTCTATTCCAGCTACATGAACACTTCGAGAAAACAGCCACTACTCGATTATGTAACATTCAAAAATCGAGCCATTTTCGTGGTAGACGTTTCGAAAAGAGCTGAATTTGTGAAATCGAGTACGGTGGATGTGAAGCTCGATATTGAAGCTAAAAATGGATTTCCTGCCAACACACGTGCCTACTGTATCATAATTCACGATTGTGTTATAGAAAATTTACCTTTGAGTGAGATAGTTAGACATTTATCTTGAAGCTGAGCGGGTTACGATCAGTTGTATGAGAGACGCCGAAGATGAAGCTTGTAGCAGTAGACATTCAAGGTTTTGATTTGAGTGGTGTGTTTTACCCCAAAGAAATTGCCATAACCAATGGGACGCAGACGAATTATTTTTTGATGAAACCTCCGAAGCCGTATAGTTCACTTTCTGCTGCAGAGAAACGTCAAGTGAGATATGTCGAACAGAACGTGCACGGCTTGCGATATTCCGATGGTTTCGTCGAATACTCTGATTTGTACAGTATTTGGCAAACTTTAACGGATTTCGATGTTATTTATGTGAAGGGCCATCAAAAATTCGACATTCTCCAAAATTACTTTGCCGAATACGCATCAAAACCACCACACATTGTTAATTTGGAAAAATTTCATACTGAGAACGCTACGACGACAACGCCCAATCAGCCACCTGTATTTACCTTTGAGAAACCGCTGTGCATCAATCATAGAGGTAAAAAGACGCGTTGTAGTCTGATTCACTGTTTCGCAATATGGACGTGGATGGTGCAGCAAATGGTATGGTAGCCTATCCTGAAAATTCATCTGAGCACCTGAGATCATCGTCCTCACCTACATGGAACAATATATTTTGCAATTTAAATAGATTTAAATTCAATGTAAAACCTACACGTAGAATAACACCTGTACCTATTTCTGAAAAATAAAATGTTTTCATGTCTTTCGAGTTTTATAAATGTATGAGTGAGTTGATTGGGAGATCAGTTGATTGTCTGCAATGGCCGTGTTAAGATCAAGTTATATAATCTTGTCTGCCATTTTTTCCAATATTCTGTACATCAATCCGCCGGATAAAGTGACCAAAGTGTTTGTTACCTTTGAAAATGCTAGCGGCTATAGAAACGACACGTGGCCTTCAAATTGGATGCCAATGATTCCGACTACGCTAAATGAAGGTCATCTGCATGTTTTGAGTGCCGAAATACCTGCCGATGCCAATTCTTACAAGCTGAGACTTGTTTTTGAAGACCGCAGTTTTGGAGACTTACCCGATTGGAAGAAAATCGAACCTGCCAAGCTGTGTCTCGAATCTGATATAAAAACAATTGCAGGACTACTATACTTTATTACAAGTGTATCGTTGATGCAAATTTTCAAATTTCTACTCAAATATCTATTGAAGTTAAGACATGAAGAAAGTGACATTCAACGAGGATATTAATCAAGTGCACTACTTGTATGTGTGGCAATTTGCCTACAGACAATCAAGAAGCAAATTTTGGGAGAATTTTCCGATCGATCGATTTCGTTTCCAGAGACGTATTGCCGAAACATCTCGAACGATCGCTCCAATTTTGAATCAATCACATCGAAATACGATATATGCTGCAAGATTTGGTTGAGTCGTCCCCCACCCTCTCTCTCTCACTCTCATGGAACAGGCTAGCAGAAGTTGCAGTGTGTACGACTACGATGAGCAACGAAATGATGCAGTGGCGAATTTTCGAAAATATGTGTTTACAAATATTACTCTTTCATTATGACTGATTTTGAAAATTAAATTCTATTCATATCATCTGTGTTTCATTTACATAGCCGAAATAGCTCAGTGGCAAGAGCGTTAGACTGAAAATCTAAAGACCCTCGGTTCGACTCCAGGTTTCGGCATTTTTTCTTGTCAGAGCAGCTTGCAAAACTCTGAAGAAACCATTTTTTAATGACTGATTGTAGTTTTGTATAAAATCAATTTATATACCAAAAGGAAAGGTGGAAATAAAAAAAATCAATGAATTCTATGAATTTTATTTGCAAATCTCTACCTATTCTGAAATACTGTTTCTTCCCATAAGGTCCATCACTTCTGGAGGTATCACACACAGCGGCTTCTGTTCTTCACTGCTTGTTTCCATGCGGCATTCTAGGCGGTAGTCGTGTATGGCAAAAGTAAAAGGTTTTTCTTTCAGCATCGGGCGAGTTTAACACAGAATACTTTCCAAAATATTGGCAACTAATTTTGATAGGTCTTAATTGATAGCATGTTCGATCACATAGGCCCACTACTATTTTGTGCTCACTAAAGTACCTGTGGTTTGGGATATATTTCTCTCCAATCACTTTATGGCAGACACAACACTCTTTTAGTTCTAGCACTGAGTCCGAGTCCATCATACTGTGTCGAGTTTCTTCAAATTAATGGGCTGCGGTAGAGCCTTCAGTCCACTTGATGCAATGATGATTTTGGTGGGGGTCCGAGACTCCGCCCCCGAGTGAACCAGCCAATGGTTAGCAGAGTCGCCGCAATGACCAATCAGCCCCACTAGCCCTGCTTTTTTCAGCCAATGGTGGAGCGTTTGCAGAGACGCCATATTTGTTTTTTCACATAACAACCAATCACAGAGCTCCAGCGGAGACGTCATATTTTGTTTTTTCACATAACAGCCA
This sequence comes from Zygogramma bicolorata, assembly GCA_032362365.1. Lineage (NCBI taxonomy): Eukaryota > Metazoa > Arthropoda > Insecta > Coleoptera > Chrysomelidae > Zygogramma > Zygogramma bicolorata. Next base: position 277,935 of record JAVJAQ010002056.1, read on the forward strand.
ATGGCAGAGCTCCAGCGGAGACGCCTTGTTTTTTCAGCCAACCAATGGTTAGCAGAGTCACAGCAATGCCCAATAGCAGACACTAGCCTTGCTTTTTTTCAGCCAATGGTGGAGCGTTTGCAGAGACGCCATATTTGTTTTTTCACATAACAACCAATGGTGGAGCGTCACAGCAATGCCCAATAGCAGACACTAGCCTTGCTTTTTTCAGCCAATGGTAGCAGAGACGCCTGTTTTTTCTTTAACGACCAATCATACAGCTCCACTAGCAACGCCCTATTTGCTATTTCCAGCCAACCAGAACCACAGCCAATGGTGGAGTGTTTGCAGAGACGCCATACTTGTTTTTTCACATAACAGCCAATGACAGAGCTCCAGCGGAGACGCCTTGTTTTTTCACATAACAACCAATCACAGAGCTACAGCGGAGACGCCATACTTGTTTTTTCACATAACAACCAATGGCAGAGGGCCCTCTCGAGGTACGACACACGCGCAAGTCAAACCAATGGTGGAGCGTTTGCTGAGACGCCATATTTGTTTTTTCTTTAACGTCCAATCATACAGCTTCACTAGCAACGCCCTATTTGCTCTTGCAACCAACCACAAGCCACAAAAACACACCTCCCAGGCGTACCACACGTCATTTTTTCACAACACTCATTTCTGCTTGCCATCATCCCTCCCCCCACCTGTTTGACGAAGAACTACACCCCCATCGACTGCTAAGGCCTCATGGACAGCTCAGGCCATCGAGTGGCTCAAACCACCCTTTGATTGTCGAATGCCCATTGTGTCTCTACTGTTACGAACTATTTGCATACCACGCTTAGAATTACTAGCCGTCGAACTATTGTCTGATCTGATGAAAAGCGTATTAAGGAGCGTATTAAGCGTATCTAATGATATTACTTTTTCGAAAATATGTGGCTGGTCAGATTCCTCAATCACGTTAGCATGGATCAAATCCTTGCCATATCGATGGAAAACGTTCATAAGCAATAGAGTTGCTAGAATTCAAGAAAATTTTGCTCCTTCGATATGGCGGTGTATTCGAACACATGATAATCCTGCAGATTGCGCTTCAAGGAGATTACTTCCCTCGGAGCTTCTGGACCAAGGTATTTGGTGGAAGGGACCGTCGTTTCTTTCACAACCAGAGATTTCTTGGCCCTCAGAGTATCGCGAACATCATTCAAATGATCCATTGGAAGCACTCTCGAAAGAAATGCAAATATCGTTAGCTACTTTTATAGAAGAAAACATTTTTGATTACCTGCTGAATAAATTTTCCTCTCCAATTTAAATCTAGAAAATTGTATGCTGTTCTTCGCTTCTCTCCAGCCATGAAAGGGGCTAAATTTAATTCTCATTCTCTATCGATTACGGAATTGAAAAATACATTAATTTCACTAGTAAAACATGTTCAAGCCGTTACCTTTTCAGATGAAATAACTACATTGAAAAATAAGCGATGACCTTCCAAGCCTTTTCGTAAATTGAATATATTTTTAGATGAAGTTGAATTACTGAGGGTTGGGGGTAGATTGAGTAAATCTGATTTGTCTTACGATAAAAAACATCCTTTGCTCTTGCCGAAAAAGCATCAACAAATGGAATGTCAGATAGATTGAACAGAACCATTGTTGAGAAAGCCAAGTGTTTATTATTTGAAGGAAATTTTGAAAAACGTTTCTGGGCTGAAGCTGCACAAACAGCTGTGTATTTACGAAACAGATCTATAGCTTCTGGAATTCCTGTAACACCTTATGAATTATGGACAGGAGAGAAGCCAGATATAAGTGGATTGAGAATATTCGGAAGCACTGCTGTGATGGTTCATGTTCCAAAGGAGAATCGACTGAAATGGGACAAGAAAGCTGAAGGATATATATTCGTTGGTTATAGTGATAATGTTAAAGGATACAGGTTTATAATCCAAAGAAAAATATTGTAATCATCAGCAGAGATGTAATCTTTATGGAAAAATCGAATAACGATGTATGAGTATCAATGCTATTGAATATATTAAAAATGATACAGAAGGGGAAATAGATTCAGTGGGAGAACTATCCGCAGTAAATGAAACTTTTGAGGAAACTCGAGAAGTCCTAGTGATGAAACAGATGATTCTGATTTTGTTCCTGAGAGTGAATTCAACGTTGTAGAAGAAAGTCAGAAAGAGTTCCCAAACCTTTAAGATTTCATGATCATGTAACTTACCTATGTCTGGATAGTAGCGATCTAGAAGATAATCAAGCTTGGGATGTGGTAGATATCCCAGAAAATGGCACTATAGTGGAGTGTAAGTGGGTTTTCAAAATAAAAAGTGATAGTGAAAATCAAGTCCGTTATCGCGCTCGGTTAGTGGCCAAAGGATTCACTCAAAAAACAGGTGTTGATTATGATGAAACATTTTTCTCCTGTTGTAAAACATTCACCCTTGAGATTATTGTTTGCAATGTCTGTAAAATTGGATTTGGAAATGATACATATTTTCTGAATGGCATTTTGTCTGAAAATGAGTATGACTTTACCAGAAGGATATGAATCTACTAGTAAAAATAAGGTGTTGAAATTAAAGAATGCCATTTATATATTGAAACAAAGTTCCAGAGCCTGGAATGAAAAGGTTGATTTTCTCAAAATTTCAGGTTTTAAACAATCCAAACTTAAACCATGTTTATACACGAAGATTTTTGATGGATTGATAACGGTAGTCACATTATATGTGGATGATTTTTTTATTTTTTCAGATAATAAAGCAGAAACAGATACTCTTAAATATGAACTTAGTGCAAAATTTAAAATCAAAGACTAAGGACAAATAAAGCAATGTTTAGGTATGATAACTATTGTTGATACACAAAATAATGTTATTACTTTAGATCAGGAGCAGTATGTAAATCAGATATTAACAAGATTTAATACGTCACATTGTAAAACAGCTATCACACCTATGGATTCTAATGTGAATCTTATTAATAGTGGAAATTGAACGAAAGATATTCCATATCAAAAATGAATAGGGAGTCTTATGTATCTTGCTGTTTTGTCTAGATCTGACATTGCATACTCGGTCAGTTTCTTAAGTCAATTCAATGAAAGCCATTGGAAACAAGCTAAGCGTATCTTAAGATATTTACAGCTTACGAAAAATTATGACTTAAAATTTGTTCAGGGCTTTGTTGACGCCGATTGGGCAACTAATATTATTGATCGCAGATCTTTTACAGGTTTCTGTTTTAAGTTTTCTGGCTGTGCAGTATCCTGGGAGAGTAGAAAACAAAAGACAGTTGCTTTGTCAAGCACCGAAGCTGAATACATGGCTGTCTTAGAAGCTTCTAAAAAAGCTATTCATTTGAGAAATCTAATTAATGAATTAACTGGTGAAATTTTTTGTGTCTTTGTATAATGACAGCTCAAAAATTAGCAGTTAATCCTATTGTAAATAAAAGGTCCAAACACATTGATGTTCGTCATCATTTTATTAGAGAGGCCATTGAAAATAATTTAGTTGAGGTTGAGTTCTTGCAAACAGCTGATATGTCTGCTGATGTTTTAACGAAAGGCTCGAGTTCAGTTAAACATTATAAATTCATAAAGTATTAGGTATTGTTGATGTGGAATTTGCTTTGAATATTGTGTGTTAGTGGGAGAATTGGAAAAGCCCAAAATATATGTTGTAGCGCCATCTATTGTCGGATATGAAAACTACTGTCTGCCATCTTTTAATAATGTTCCACAAGAGAAAATAAAGTTAGTCTGTGCTGAGAACTCAACTAGATCGTTTCATTTCATTACGTTCTAATATATATATATATATATATATATATATATATATATATATATATATATATATATATATATATGTTAGCATGAAGATTCTCACGGACGAAGTATGATGCGTTGTTTTTTTCGGGTTTCATTCCGTGTTCTGTGGTTTTGATCCTCTGAAGGATAATTCTCACAACGTTTCGGCAAAGTCTCATTTGCCATCTTCTAGGTGATGTCTTGAGTTTCGAGTCGAGTTCGGAGATCGAAACTCAAGACATCACCTAGAAGATGGCAAATGAGACTTTGCCGAAACGTTGTGAGAATTATCCTTCAGAGGATCAAAACCACAGAACACGGAATGAAACCCGAAAAAACAACGCATATATATATATATATATATATATATATATATATATATATATATATATATATATATATATATATATATATATATATAGCCCATTTCTCTGAGAACTAGTAAAAATGAGTTCTTTATCAAGATATGCACCATCAGTAAATAATGATATATTAATATTATTCATATAGTCAATCTTGCAACAGAAATCAGATTGAATTCTAATTCAGGTATAAATAACACATTTTTCATGTTCGGGATACAACCACCATTTACATCAGAAGATTCCAGTGAAATGGTAACCTTCCCTTTCACATAACTCCTACCCTTCCAAAAAACCTCTTCTTGCATATAGGAGTGAACTCTGTGAAAAGTTCCCTTCTAGACGTCATGTGCTCCGTAGCAGCTGAATCTAAAAACCATCGATAATAATAGCTAGATTATAATAGTGCACACACTCCAATACAAGAAACATTTCTACCTTTCATACTACTTTCTTTTGTATTATCACTCGTGTCTACTTTCCTATCAACATTAGCATTCAATAAGTTACCCCCATTTTCAACAGTTCTACAATCAGTTGCCTAATGCCCCATTTTACTACATTTCTCACATTGAATTCTCAGGCAATATTGCCTAACATGCACTGATTCCATACAATTAAATTAAAACATATTACATCACCTTTTGCCTTATCTTTGGATTCGTTTTGTCATTTGTCAAAAAAAAATTATCGAAATCGGTTCGAATATTCGAACAGACTCCTAGAAGACGTGAGGTTCGATCATTTCATGATTATCCATGATGACAGTTCCGTTGTGGCTTGTTGGTTTGCAGTGCAGAATTGTGTCTTGTACGGTGCGAGGCAGACAGCGCAGGTATCCAGTTGACGCACAGCTCGGAGCGAGGCACCTTTGAGCACTGCTCCAAAACCGACAAGCACACGGCTCGCCTCACATTGTGCGACGCGAACGCCTCATAGTGAGCAACCCCGGTATCCACAGTCCGAGGTATTCGCACTGTCGATACCGACCTTTAGACAAATTTTTCATTATTAATCACATGTTTGAATCTCCGGACCATACGACTGCGAGATTCAAAACAGAACTTATGTTATGGCTTTAAAATTTGATCTATGAATAAACGATATCACAATAATAGCTTACTAATAGTTACTTTGCAATTTTTTACACAAGAGCCTGATATGCCATCATTCTCTAGGGTGGAAGTAGTAGTCTGAATGAAATGAAAAAATGCAATTTGCATCTATGATACCAATGAATCCATTTTCACATCCACATTACTTGTTTTAGAAGAGAGAGGGGTACTTCATTCTTGCATCAAATTGTTTCAATAATTCATTCACGAAAAATCAGCATTTCAATTAACAATTTATATAAAAATTTTGTGATATTGAGCCATATAATAAATTACTTCAGCACTAATTAGAAAGTTTGAAAAGATAATATTTCTCTTTAGTCTGTATTTAACTTTTTTTCGACTGGCTTGTACACTTTTACTTCAAGCATGCCTATGAGTGCACTCAAGTTATTATTTTTATATCTGTGATGTGAAGATATATAGTTATTTGACTAACCATTACGCCCCAGGGGGTTATGCGAATTGTGCTCGCACATGACTCAAATACAGCATGGATTATTTTGACCAGAGCGAATTCTGACTGTGTTTATATTATGAAAGATACACGATAATCAACAGAACAATTCGATATCAAAGCCAGCTTAGAATAATAATTGTAAAATTTCATTTTAATAATATGAAGAGTCATTTTGCTACTCGTGATAACATTCCATATTGAACACTGATAGTTGAATAGAATTTTCATTTCGGCAGTCTCTAAATGTGTCTATTTCATTCCTGTACAGTAGTAACTCGATGTTTAATTCTTGGGCAAATTATGAAATATCCAGTCTGTCGCCTTCGAATGAAAACATTTTCACTGTACCCTTGGTACCTTATCTGATAGCACTGGTTCACACAAAAAGTTGTTAATTCATCACAATTAAAAATTTTCACTCTTCGCCAAGCCAATCTTCGTTGTCGGAATACTGGTTAACGACATATAGCATGATTTAACTGACGAATGGCTTCATGATGAAATTTGGCATCTCTTTTCTTTTGACTACGTAGATATATTGAAGCTCAGTTTACTTCAAATAAATATATATATATATATATTATATATATATATATATATATATATATATATATATATATAGATGTATTCTTACATTTTAATATAATAACATCAAGTGAAAAAAAAGTTTCTGTCATTGGGTTTCTGCATAGTAGCTGAATTGAGGTCCTATTAAAAATGAAGTGTTCACTAATATATTACTAAGTAGCTTCAACTGAGATAATCTGTCTATTCCAAATATTTGATGAATTAGATTTTTATTCACATACAACATCAAACAAGATTATTGCGCTATTTTCTATCATTGTTAAATAATAATCAAATTAAATATATCAATCGGAAAATGTACACACCATAGAGAAAATCACAGTCACGTGAATAAATAATACTTTTTACATACGCATATATAATATAAGTGGTCTACTGAACTAAATAAATCACTTCATTGTGTTGAAATTCTTCTTTTTACGCCACTTCTTCTCTCTGGCTGCGAAGTACTCATCTCTCACATGGCTGGATTTCAAGTCAAGAATCAATTTAATCTTCTGTACTATATATTTTGCAGTATCGTGGTCACTTTCAAAATCATAATGCTTGAAATTAGATGAACTCTGTATCGAAGTGGAGTTATTGGGATCTAGAAAGAGATATTTATATTTAAAAAGCCTAATAGAGTATTATAGAAGTATTAACGAACCAAATGATTCATCTGTGAGTAGTGTAATCGTCTATATCATTCTATAACTCAATTCAACCTATCGAAAACCTTATAACGTCAAAGAAATCAGAACCAACAATGAAATATAAATAAAATGATTTGAAAGCATTGTTGATAAAATAATTGAAATTGAAAACTAAAATGAAAATAAAAATATGAACGAGGAAATTAAAATTGAAAATAATAAAACAACCAGAAAAATGTAGAGGAGCAAGAATCAAAGGAATATAATATTTGTAGGATAGCGTTACCCTGTAAAGTGGATTCAGGATTTTGAAGAAATTGCGGAAATTACAGGTTGGAATGAATTCCAAAAATCAATTTTCGCTAAGAAGAGACTTGAGGGTTGGCAAAGTTATTTGTTCAATCTGAGCGCCTCATAAAATAATTTGAGGTAAAAATAAGCAGTGCACAAATTCACAAGATACTTATGACGAGAGAGAAAAAATACGATTAATCGGTACAAGAATATGTTTTGGCGATGAGAGAAATAGGTAATAGAGCGAATATTGAACATGAAGTTGTAATCCAGTATATCGTAGAAGTAATCCAAGACGAAAGTGTCAATAAAGTTGTTTTGTATGGAGCAAACAACTTAGCGGAATTTAAAGAAAAAGTTTAAGTTTATGATCAGATACAGAACTGGAGAAATAAATCGATTGCCGGGTCAAGTAATTGGAAGTCGAAGAATGAGAATACTAGGAAAGAACGATAGGAAAATTATTCGACAAGGACGGACCTACAAAAGACAAAGACTTGTTTCAATTGCGGACAAAAGAGCCATAAATCCAAAGGGTGTCCAAACAAGGCAAAAGGTACTAAGTGTTTCAGTTGCAATAATTTTGGTCACATTTCAACAGTGTCCGGATAAAGCATCGAATTCAAACAGTGCAACAACTAGGGCAAGTGCTAGTAAAAATACCGCAAATATCAGCGTCGTGGAAGTTATTCCAAAAAATGCCGTGAAAGTAACCATAAATAATGTGGTTTTAGCAGCATTAATCGACACAGGAAGTGATTTTATGCAGAGTAAGAGGAGATGTGTACAAGGAATATCTTCAAGACATTGATTTATCAATGGACACCTTAATTGAAAAGGGTTTAGTTAAAGGAAGTCAAGTGAAACTATTGGGATCTTTCAAGGAATATGTTATGGTAAATGACGAGTTTTATCTGGAATTCCACGTATTACCTATCAATTCGACGCGTTCCAGGTTGTACGGAAACGAATCCCCCCCCCTAGCAGGTTTTGATTCCTTAAATAAAATATTTCTATTTTCTATTATTGTTGAAAATGTCTAACGTCACTTCTTTGTTTGTATGTAGAAATTTGAACCGTTTGTTATTTACATGAACCAATCGTTGACGTATTATGTTTTATAATATTATTAAAATTATAGTTTTCTTGGTGGACAGAAATATAAGATTGTGTTTGTTTTTTGACAACCAGATGGCGAAAGGCAGCAATTGATTTTTACCCATTATATTATATGTAACCAGTAACAAACTTTCAGTAATTGTGGGTTGCCTAACAATTTTCAAGAAAGAATTTAAATCTGCATTCGTTTCGAGCGTTGTACGTAAAAAGAGTTTGAAACTCCACACACAAAAAAAAACTCTTAACTTCTTTTTGACTCGCTGTCGATATCGCCGATCTACCGCCTTTTCCCCATAAGCTTTGAATAGAGTAATACCACTGAAAATTAGATTGTTATAATAATTGAGTTATAAAACTTGAGCCATTCGGTAAGAGGGTCAAACTGGTTATCAGTCAACAACTCGATGGAGGACATTTTTTGTAGGTAACTAGCATTCAATATATGAATTTGGACGTTTTCATTTTGAGGGACGGCATAGTTCAACCAAGTTCATCCGATTTTGCAAGCCCAATAGTCATTGTGGGGAAAAAGGACAAACAAGCTAGAATATGTTGCGTCTACAGGCTGCTAAACAAGGACCGTTTTCCTTGACCGCTCATAGAGGACGTTCTGGACAAACTGCAAGGAGCTTCAGTATACAGTACTATAGATTTGAAGAATGGTTTTTTCCATGTATCAGTCGAACCAAACAGAGTGAAATATACTTCCTTCGTGACGCCTACCGGTTAATTTGAATTCTTGAAATGTCCGTTTGGATTTTGTAACAGCTTGGCAGTTTTTCAGCGATTTATCAGTTATATCTTCAGGCCGTTGAAATCCAAAGAGATTGCAATTTACTACATGGACGATATTACAATTCCTAATAAAAACGAAGAAAAGAGGATAGAAAGTTTGAGGTTAGTGTTGGAAATAGCAGAAAATTATGGCTTAGAAATTAAAAATAAGAAGTGCAAATTTTTGAAAAGAAGAGTGGAAATCTTAGGATATAAAGAAGATGGGAAGATGCAACCCCGCACAGCTAAGACGATAGCAATACGAAAATTTCCTGAACCTGCGACGCCGAAGCAGTTACAATAATTCCTAGAAGACAGGATATTTTCGAAAATTTATACCTTCATACGCGATGTTAGCTAAACCGCTTAGTGACCTGTTGAAACTCAAACCTGTTTGACAAACTCAAGGAACTGCTGTGTAGTGATCCTGTGTTGAAGAATATCTTTCACAGAGGTTGCGATACAGTTACACACGGACGCAAGTAGGCATGGACATGGCGCTTGTCTGGTGAAAAAATCCCCAACTGATGGTAAACTTCATCCAATATACTATATGGGTAAAAAACGACGCCCGCTGAAGAAAAGTACACAAGTTACGAGTTGGAAGTTTTAGCCATTATACAAGACGTTAAGAAATTCCGTATTTATTTGATGGGAAATGAATTTAAAATAATTACTGATTATTCTGAGTTTCAAAAAACCATGATCACCAAGCAAGTAGCAAGATGGACATTATTGTTGGAAGAGTACAGATACAAGTTGGAACATCGAAAAGGTAATCGGATGTTACACGTCGACGCTTTGAGCAGGCACCCGATAATCATGACGATGAGCAAAGAGAAAGACGGTATGTCAGTAAGAATTAAAAAAGCACAGGAGAGTGATGAATATTTGAAAACCATAAAGAAGATATTAGAAACAGAAGAATACAAAAATTATTTTTTCAAATTTTGTACAAACTCGAAGATGGAATAGAATTATTGGTAGTTCCCAAGGGCATGCAAACAGAAATTATCAGAAGAACACTCGATATTGGTCATTTTTCGGTTGAGAAGACAGAAGAAATTATAGAGAGAGTTTTACATGCCTAAACTGAAAGAGAAAATTGGAAAGTTCATAGCTAACTGCTTAGAATGTATTTGGGGAATAGGAAGGAAGGAAAAAAGAGGGCTTCCTGTATCCTATACCTAAACAAGATGGAGTTCTACACATCTATCATGCTGATCATCTTGTTTCAATACCCTCTACTAATAAGAATTATAAAGATGTTTTCGTAATCATCGATGAATTTACGAAGTTCACGTGGCTCTATGTTACAAAGTCAACTACGTCCAAGGAGACCATAGCTTGTTTTGATAAGCAGAAACAGATATTTGGAAATCCAGTCCGGATAATCACCGATAGAGGTACAGCCATCACTTCGATTGAAATTCAGGAATACTGTAAGAATGCAGGAATAGCGCATGTCTTGATTACAACTGGTGTACCTCGTACCTGTACAAACTAAAATAAGCATAAAAGATCCTACAAAATGGTACAAGTATCTAGAATTCTATCTATTTTAACCTCACCATTCGAAGTTTTGATCTGAAGATGAGGAATAAAGAGGAACTGGAAATCAGACAGTTGTTGGAAAGAGAGTGGATAGAAGAGTTTAACGAAAATAGAGAAGAGATAAGGAGCCGAAGCAAAGATCAAATTTTTAAAGAACAGGAGAAAAACCGTAAAAGATATCATTTGAGGAGGAGAGAACCCAAATTATATACTGGAGGCGACCTAGTTGTCATCAAGCGAACTCAGTTTGGAAGTGGGCTGAAAGTTCACAAGAAGTTCTTGGGTCCATATCAAATCGTCAAAGTCAAGCCAAATGAACGATACGATGTTGTAAGAGTTGGAATTCACGATGACCCTATGAAGACCTCTACCTTTCTGTTATTCAGGTCTATTCCTTAGTTTCAATTCATTTATTTACATTTGGCAACTTCGCGCAATTGAACCCTTAGGTAATATTTCGTTTTGCGGAAAGACGGACTGTCCTATTTCCCGGAGAGGGGTAGTGAGATGTTCACTAGAGACTAGAGTTCACTAGACAAAGACGTATTATTGAAGACATTGATGACGAGTCGACAGCCGGTCGATATTTCACGTTTTTGTTCAGTTTGAATGCTAATAATCAATAGCAATCTATATCATTAACTAGCTGATGTATTTGTGTGCCGCCTAAAGTTATATCCGTGCCAGTGTTCAAAAAGACATTGTTTTTATATCGTTAATTAATATATATAGTTATTCTTTGTTGCATCATTAATGATTAATTCCTAGACAACAAGAACAATCCTACATATTGAGAATTTATAAAATATGAAAGTAACGAAAAACAGTAAAATAAAATGAATTAGAAAGGCAACATAATGAAAAAAAAGGAAACGATTGCGGATACCAGTTGTCGAAACGTCATGAGTACACTCGATTTTATTTCAAAAATTTTTTCATACTATTTCTTCAATTTCTTTGGTTCAAATGTTTTATGTGTTGATGATAATCTATTTCAATATGAAATTCCTTTGATTTTTGCTCATCTACATATTTTTATTTCAGACAATGAATACTTCTCAGTACTCCTCAAAAAAGGTTAAGAAAAATGTATTTAGATGTATATTGTTTCTGTATATGTGATGTAATGTATCATTCATGTAATAGCTTAGATGGTGAATAAAGTTCTATTCTATTTTATTCTGACTACGTTCAATTTCGTTCGAAATTATGGGTGCTCATTCATGGCTCACATGGATTCACACCATATAAATATAACAGTTGTAATTTTACTCACTGCAATAAGAATTACCACTCTCACGTCCTGTTGGATTTCTACCATTTATAGAGCTGTAAACAATTCTGAAACATGACTTATCACATTTCACATCGGTTAGTTCGCAACTTGCAATGGTATCTATCGAATGACTAATTGCCTTGGACTTGAAGGATAGCAACTTTGCACTCTTCTGAGGAACTGGATCTATTTCTATTCTCTCTCCGCTCACTCCGATGTTAACTTCTACTCTAGGCCTAACTTTGTTAATCATAATCGCACCGAAGGATCGATACAAAGGTGCTTCCATTTGTTTGTTGTGTTCCTCAACCTGTAAACAATGAAAATGTTAAGGAAAAGACCATCTGATCAAGAAGAAAAAATCTAGTTCTTTTATCCAAAGAAAATGAACACTTGCAGCAGACCTATGACTTTTCTATTGTCTGATATAGTGGATAAGGACAGTATAATGGAGAGTTTTGCAAAATTAAATGACCACATTAGAAAGTTTGAGTTGACATCGAAATCAACTGATGAAAATTTCAAATCGTATTCAGATGTAACGGAAAGTAATAACTCAGCAAAAACCTAGTGAAGAAATAATCAAAATGGAACCAAAATTTGAACAGAATTCATTGAAAACTAAGCTAGATTTAGAAAAAACATGAATATCAGCAACCTACCTGCAGGCGTGGATTTTTTCAAACAAAATAGTAATAGGACAGTTATAATCAAATGCAGCCGAAAAGGAAATAATGAACGAGCAGTTCACATAAAATTTCTCAGCCAATATGAAATTGAAGTAATGAAACTAAAAGACCAAAAATTCAAATTCTCAATTTGACAGTAGATAGAAAAATCAAGAAAGAACAAATTGAAAAAATTATTATAGACCAAAATCCCATTATTATTGAAGATGATTCCTTATCCGTACAATTTGTGAGAGACTTTAAACACAAAAATACTTCCATCATATTTGCAAAGGTTATTGGCAGTTTATTCCACGTAATAATGATGAATAATATCGGAAAATTGTTCATAGGATAGCAATATTTGAGAGTTTATTAAAATAATAATCGCACTCAATGTAACGGATGTTTCAGATTAAGCCAAGTGCAACGAGTGCAAAAACGATATTTTGTGCCCCAACTGTTCCCAGCCCATATGACCTGAAAGCTTGCAACAGAACTGAAAAACCTATATGTAATATGCATGTTTTCCAATTCAAAATACAAAACACACTATCCTGTAAACCACTTCGCGTCAGATGAGAATTGTCCAACTTTTGAATACTTCGAAAATCAGGTGAATGCCCTAATTCACTATGGCTATATTGAAATGAATGAATATAAAAAAAATATCTGATTATAAACGGAGAATTCTCGGAAGTCTGAAGATTCTCTACTTGAATGCCAGATCAATGAACAATAAAATGGGAGAAGTTATCATCAATAGTATAATAGCGAATGTATTATCATCACATTCGGAAACATGGATGAAAGAAGATGAATCCTATTATAACTTCAAAATCCACAACTCAATTCATTGATCAAGATCTAAGCGTGGAGGAGGAACAGTATTTTTGTAGATATAGATTTTGACTTCGAAATATTGGACAACGATATAAGATATTCTTTCATCATGATTGAATTGAAACAAATTTATTATTTGAATTAGCACTATGTATCTTTTCTTCCAGCTTTTTTGGATATGGATTCTTAATCTACCACAATCTGAGAAATAGGAATTAATATAAGAATCTATACAAGTGTATAGTATTTTTCACAGTAAATGGTATTGGCTTATTAACTGCAATAAACTACCCGATTTAATCCCATTGTGTAGAAAATCATCTGGTAAAAGATGCAAATGTGCTACAGGGTCAAACTTAAGAAATTTGAATTTTGCATAATGTAGGAGATATACGGTCGAACTTAAGAAATTTGAATTTTGCATAATGTAGGAGATATACAAGTAATTTATTTAAATGTTACAATTCTATTCTTTATTTAGTTCAGTGTCGCTATCGCTATCCTTATCTAAATTAATTATAAATGGCGCAATTGATTTTACAGAAAGGTACGAGTTTTCAACATTTATAACATGACTAACAGAACTTTTCCAACTCTCAGTAGGAATGTCATTCATACAGTTCCTAATTAATTCTACCACACTACCACTTAAAGTCGGAGAAGTATTTAAGTTGGTGCCACATAAGCTCTATGGGATTGAACACGCAGTAGCAGGGAGGTAGTCGTAACACTGTATGTCCCAATTCTTCTGCAATTGTATCACAAACATACGTTTTTTTTTAAAGAAAATGACTGCAGCACTTGTAAAAGTTCTTTTTTTGTATAATTTTCCTCAAAATATATGTCATTTGCAGCCATGAAGTTTTGAATATCCAATTTCGTATTCTTCGAGCCAGGAATTTTTTGCAATTGTCGACTATGATAGCTTGCGTTGTCCATTACTATAAAGCTGTTTGGCGGAATGTTGGGTAACAGACAATTTTTAAACCAATCTTCAAAAAGCTCTGCTGTCGTATCTTCGTGATAATCAACACAAGAGTCCTCAATATTTACAATCCCTCTCTGAGAAACAAAATAACCTGAATCCGGTCCTTTTACATTTATGATGTGCATCTCGGATTTTACAACTTAAGGGTCTAATTGGTTTTATTATAATCCTTCAGTCAATACCATTTATTGTGAAAACTATTATAGAAGGGCAGATTTTCTATTTACTCCGAGCAATTGCTGCGATAATTCAACAATTGTTCCTTCTGAATGGAACACGTTCAAAAAGTCAGCAAATTTTCGTATATCTCAAATTTGCCTATCAAAAAAATACAAGAACTAATATTCATCAAAATACTTATAGTTGAAGTTTCGGAAACCAAATCTGCTTTCGTTTTCGAAACTTTCATAAATATAGTTTTTGTGTTCGCTTCTCGTAAATTTCAGAAATTTGATAAGTATTTTGAGAAATATTAGTTCTTGTATTTTTTGTGATAGGCAAATTGCTGACTAGTTGAACGTGTTCCATTCAGAAGAAACTATTTTTGAATTATCGGATAAATTTCTCGGGGTAGATTGAAAATCTGCCCTTCTACACTTGTATAGATTCTTATATTAATTCATATTTTTCAGGTTGTGGTAGGTTGACAACCCAAAAAATAGAAGGAAGAATTCATCCACCACGAAATGTTGATAATCAAACAGTATGTATCGTTCTCCTAATGGAATTCTGAATGATTATCTGAAATTCCTCGATGAAAACTTCAGAATTCGAGTAACTTGAAAGTAGATGCATTCATTTTTGATGATATCAACTTTGATATCAAGTAATTAGAAAAAAAGTACTTTCACTGAATTATGTGAATCAAATAATTTCATATGTCATGAAATAACGAAATACCCGCAAGAAACTTTGGAAATAAGTTATCATTAATTAATCATATAATTAGCAATTCTCACAAAAAATGTAAAATTTCAATTATTAATAGTTCGACCATAAATAGTAACTGAAATCTCTTTGACAAAACCCAAACCAAAAAATAATTTTTTTTTTACAAATATTGGTTTCGATGAAAAATTACTCGAAAACAAATGACTTCACTGGATGATTTTAGATTATGATGATAATCCAAATGATATTTGTAATGAACTTTTGGAAATATTTGATTGTTGTTCATATGAAGAATGTTTGAAAATACAAACAATTCAACAAAACCATTTTGAAATTGATTGAATTGAGAGACAAATTTCATTATGAAGAAAAGAATAATCCAAACATTCAATCATTTGTAGAGTCTTACAACTATTACAGTAAATTAATGGAAAAATATGTACGAGAGGCAAAATAAAAATATTAAAATGAAAAATTCGCGAACGCTTCTCCAAAATCGACACGAAATATGTGAAGAATTTAACAAGTACTCTCTCAATGTCAGTTCTAATTTGTCAGCAGATTTCACCTCCAATTGTGAAACCCCAGTACATTCAAAATTAACTTCCATGTTTCTTTGAGCCCACAGATCACACAGAAATAGAAGGAAAGATAAGCTTGCTTGATATAAAGAAGTCTCCAGGATTCGACAAAATCAGTACAAAAATTGTTAAATCAGTGAAGTCAGAACTTGCACCAATAATGAA
Organism: Zygogramma bicolorata; assembly: GCA_032362365.1. Lineage (NCBI taxonomy): Eukaryota > Metazoa > Arthropoda > Insecta > Coleoptera > Chrysomelidae > Zygogramma > Zygogramma bicolorata. Next base: position 294,061 of record JAVJAQ010002056.1, read on the forward strand.
TGAATTGATAAATTAGACTTTCAATACAGTTATAATTCCATCCGTGTAGATATTGCCAAGCGTGGAACGTTTGATAACAATTCAGAAGAGCACCGACTGTGAAAAAATAAATAGAAGAGAGACAAGTCTCCGACCCTTCTACGATGCTCCAATGAAGTGAGCGAGTCTGTGAGCGAAGAATCACCAACAAGACGGATTGCCTATCTCTGAATAGAATCGACAAGCTTCAATGAATATTTTCGTACCGAACTCCATACATGAGAACTATATTCCATGACAGGTCTTATCTGAGCATTGTAAAACACAAATTAACTTTAAATAACGAAAAGTCATATTTTTATATTCGTGACTAAAGATCAATTCTTACCAATTTGAAAGAGCCGATCAATTGCAAAAGTGAAATCATCAAGTATTCTCCTTCTCTGAAGTTTTTTTGCCTGCATATTGATGAAATATGTCCAAACATATTGAAATATTAAGGAAACAAATATTTCCAGTAAGTGGAATCGACTTCAGAATAAGAAACTTTTTACTCTTGAACTATATGGAATTCATTACTTAATCTCGGTATGGGGGTCGGCAAAAAAATGAAAACCATTGAATACAAAATCTTATAAAGAACGTACAGTGTATTTATATGAACTCAAAAATCTTCTGGATAACTATTGCCTTTATAAATCGAAAATTTGAACTTTTATTAATGAAATATAATTGGAAACTTCCGAAGGACCACACATAAAGTCTTTTTTCCAAATTGTTCAAATATTTGGTATGTTGTTGAGCTCAGCTTCTTGAGCAAATATTACCATAGGCACACAAAAATTTCATGTATAGAGTGTTGAAGTTGTTAAATGGCACATTCAGGCCATTATTGGCTGAACTTTATTGCTGAGAATATCAGAAAGTTATAAGTGGATTTTCGATCTATACCATACTACCATATACCATTCTAATATGCAATGGTATGTTTTTCGAGCATTTTTGAAAACTGTATCATGACTTTTTAGAGTTACAAAAAATTTAAATAATTTCAGAATGGAGCATCAACGTCATGAGTCGGATCGTATGGAAAAACAGTTTCGGTGTTGAATATATTCGATAAGACTGGGTGAACTGAATATGATTTTTTTCATATAACTATCGAAAATTTATGAGTTTCCGTTATATTTGGTTGATGTGATGTAATCAACTCAGGGCACCGATTATATGTGCCATGAGGTGACGTGAAGCAACGTGGATTTCGAGTAGTATACAGGGTGATTCAAGAATTAAAGAAATCAATATTACAAAAAATTACAGAAATACCCTGTACAATAAAATTATCGGGTAATTTTACTGATTTCTGGTAATTTTATAGAGAAGATATGATATGAACTTTTGTATCAAATTCAGAATTATTCCATATCTGGTTTTTATTCAATGTATGCAATGCTGAAAATTGAAATGATAATTGTTTTGAAGTATATTTGGAATTGATCTCTGAAAAAATGCCTCTCACATTTTTTTATTACTGCGAGTATTCTCAGATCATGGATATGCAGGATATGTTCAAAACACGCGGATAGTCAGTATTCAATAAAACGACGATGTAGATTCATTATGAAGTTTACACCATGGCCGCCATCAGTATAAATAAACATGTAATGTGCTCTGATTGAAATGTTTGATTTCAGTTCCCCTGAGCAGCGACGTGAATATTCAAAAATGTCAATATATTTATTGATGCGAACAGTAACACTGGGGGAATTCTTAACCTGAATCAATGAAGCTCACAGAGAGAGAAGTTATCGAAAAAATATCACAATACAAAGAAACTTCCATTATAAGTGTCGAATCAGTTCACTTTCCCCTTTCTACATTCACTTTAAAAAAATGACCTACTACTGGAAACTATATAATGATTTCTTTATATATTTCTATACCACGCATGACAGATTTGAAACCTCAATGTCGCCAAATTGTTCAATATTTCGATTGCAGTTTTATATTTATATTCGTTAGTATTCACCCATTCCATTAGCGTGATTTTCATTGATTTCAGGGTAGAAGAACTTTCCGTTTCCATTTCGAAATGAAAGAAGAATTTCGAAAGAATCAGTATTGAATTTGTCCATAGTGTGAATTTATATACTTATAAATCAGTATTTCAAATAAATACCTATACTAACCGACCCTTATTTCTCACATTCGACTAGCCCTATTCAATAGTTAAGTTGTGAGCTGCTTTTTGAGGAATTAGGTTGAATTGTCCTCCGAAGGAATAATCATACAACCGCATTTTCAGCATCTCCATCCAGTTCAAATGATATATCCGCTATAAAATGTGGAGGTATGAGGAAAATTGACCAGTCTGTTTTTTTTGCAGGGTATATCTATTATTTTTGATAATATTAGTCTCGTGTATTCTTGAGTCACACTGTATAAGATTCATATTTACGTACTAGCAAGTGGCCACATGGCACATGTAAGTAACTGGTCAATCATGTAATAGACCTTTCCAGAATAAGTAGGATAGAGATGGAAAATGTGAACTGAGTTAGTCTGAGAGAGAAACAGGTATATTTCATGCGTCACTTGTGGGCAGCTTTAAAAGATGCGCAAACGTGAGTGCGAGAGAGAAAGGGAAAGAGAGACCGGCACTTGGAAACACAACATAGTTGAGGCATTTTAATTTTCAAGAACGTAGACCAGAGTTCTATACTGATAAATAACAAATGGTCGACTGAACATGGACTGACTAAACACTAAACTCTTCTCTTTGTCTGATATCTGTCAATTGTGAGTATTATTGAATCAAGGCAGGGAATATTGAGGGCCAATAAGATTCATTCTTTGGCCACAAGTGACGCGCGCAACTATCACCTGCACAGGTTATTCTGGAAAGGTCTATTCGAAGAATATATAACAGATACACTAATTCTCTCAACCTCCTCTGTATATTCAAGAAAAATTCATATTTTTTTTAATCAGTCAATATTATCGGACACACTGAATACAGAAAATTCAATTTTCATACGAACCGACTCATGACGCTGATGATCCATTCTGAAATTATTTTCATTTTTTGTAACTCGAAAAGAGTCATGATTCACCCTATATATACAGTTTTCACTAATGCTTTAAAAACCTACCATTGTACTGGCCAAGTATAGTAGTATGGTATAAATCGAAAATCCACTAATAATTTTGTGATATTTCATCACTTCACTTTCTAGAAATTGTTTTTCAAAGTGTCCCATGAAGAAGTTTGCCACTACATGACACGGGGGACTCCCTATAGCAACCCCTTCTTTCTGTTCATAAAACTTTCCATCCCACTGGAAATACGTTGGTCAGACAGTGCACCAGCATATCATTCGGGATCAAAGTCAAATCTTTCATTTTCCCGATAAAATGTGTAGAGTCTTCGACGAAATATTCCGTATTTCCCACCATTGGTTGTAGCAGGCCCGATAGTTATCTTGCTATATCATAGGTCGAAGACCCTATGGCACTGACTATCGGCCTGAGCGGAACCCCTGGTTTGTGAATTTTGGGTAATCCATATAACATAGGTGGTAATGCTCTCGTTTTTTGTAATCCTCTTTCCGCATCTTGGCTTATCGATGAGTCACGAATCAGTTGGTTTGTTTTCCTCATTATACTCGTTGTTGAATCTCTCCCAAGTATATTATACTTGTTAGGGTCCAGCAGCTCTACCACCTTATCCCTTTGTTCATCACAACCGTAGCATTTTCCTTGTCTGCACGTGAGATTAGGATGCTCTCATCCCTGTTGAGAGCTTTTAACGCCGCTTGCTCAGCACGTGTCCTGTTGGGTTTTGGAGGTTTTGCGCGCTTCAGGATTCTTGTCGTCTCGATGCGATTTTCCTCCGCAATCGAAGCTGGTAATCCGCGCAACCCCGCTTCCACATTGGCGATTATGCCCTCCTTTGGTATAACGGATGGTGTAATCGCAAAATTTTCTCCTTTTTCCAGAATGCTAGTCTCTTCTGTTCAAAGTCGATTGGACAAATTCACGACAGTCCTATTGCTGTCGCTATGTTGGTGAGCCGCACCTTCTTGTAGTTTGTCGAACTTTCTTTTCTGTGGTAGTTGAGGACATGATAGCTTCCATACTGTTGTAGGTAAGCTGATCAATCTTTTCCCAATCACTCCAATGTATGGCGTTTCCTAATTTCAAGATGATATCGAGCAAATATGTCAATTCGAGTAAAATTCCTTCTATTATCATGGATTCTTTCACGCAGGATCGCTTTTTCCATTCTCCCATAGATTCCATTCGCTTCTGGTGTCTTGATACTTCTCCTGAATTTTGGAAAATTCGAAACCACATTCGAATCCCGACTCCGCAACAGAAATGTTAGAGAGCACAGTGCATGTGCCTTCTTTTTACGAAGTCCTTCTAGTCGCCGTATCAACTTTGATAGTTCTCCCTCGTACAGACGTTTTATCAAAGATTGTAGACTTTCACGGCCGGTAACTTATGAATTGTTAGGAGTTTCCGGGCTTCTCAGCCGTGGTCCGCAGGTTTTTGGGACATAGAAATTTTGTGTGCCCATGGTAACTTTTATTCAAGAAGACGAGCTCAACAACATACCGGAAATTTGAACAATTTGACCGAAAGAATGTTTGCATAAGGAAGTTCATAAGAAAGTCAGATAATTTAGCAATTGGGGCATTCCACGTGAAGCGGGCAGGTAAAAATATTTGACGTTTCCGATTTCAATAATTTTTGAATATGTTATAGGTATATGTAGTCTCAATCAAGATATGCAATACTTTTGGAATATAATCTATATTTAATAAGTCATAGGACATTGAAGTTTTGACTAATTTATACAAATAGGTATACAGATAATTCATACCAAGTTTGGTAATGGTCCCAAAAGTAGTTTAAGAGCTAGAGCAGTGCCGGAAGGTGGTGGCTATCGCGCTTAGAAGTGGGGCGCTCAGATCCTTCATTGACGCTCGCTGGCTGATGACAAACGGAATGTTCATTTCGGGTTACTGTTTAACTTATTTATTTGTCAGCTGTGTAAGAATCAATCAAGATGAATATATTATTATATAATGAGTTCATTTACAAATTTTAACAATTTTATAAAGTTCACTGTTGGTTGTGCGTTTTATCATGAGCCCTTCAGCAGTGGGAATAAAAGCATGAGTTTATTTACAAATTTTAACAATTTTATAAAGTTCACTGTTGCTTGTGCGTTTTATCATGAGCCCTTCAGCAGTGGGAATAAAAGCATGATATTTTTTTGTGCTTGGTATTGTCACTGCAGTAGCGAATCTGCTTCTAAGGACACATCTATTTTCTTCAATATCTTCTTCTCGAGCATAATAGGCATTTGTTTGCAGCATTGATGTTTTGGTTCATTCGTATAACCGCTCGGGGGTCGTGATGGCTTTGTTCGAAGTGGACTGTAAACTAGCCCGTGTGGCCAGGCGTTTCATATTTCCACCAAGACCGTCACACGGCCCTTTGCCGTGTGCAGTCGTATGAAAATGAAATTATTTATTTGTAGCTATGTTATTTTCTTGAAGATGTTGGTGCAAAACTTTTTGGAATGTGTAGGAAGTATCAGTGACGTGTTTCGAATCGTCCTATATTAGAACGATGCTTCGGTGAAACAAAATTGGTTTTTTTAGTAATATATAGAGGTCAAGAGGGCGGCTTGATCGTTATTCCAGTGGAATGTTTGTACAGCATCTTGAACTATAAAGCTATAATTTTCTGCAAAATCACATTGTACCGTAACACCCTTCTTCCCTCGATTCTTTTAAAAATTTGAAATTCTTAGCCTGTTGATCAGCTATGTACGCATGTGGTTTCAAAAGTTCTGAGGCTGAGCAAAAGCTGTCAACCAATTCATCAGATGGAAGGACCTGGGTAGCGATGGTGAAAAGGTCCATACCAATCCATGTATTACACTGCAAACTAGTTATTTGGATGTCGTCAAATGTTTCGATTCTCTCGGATTACTTCAAGGCCGGGGCATTCGGTACAGCGTTCGCTCAATCGTGTTTTTCGGGTCATTAAATGGCAAGCTGGTGTCGGATTTCTACACATCATCTTTTGAAGAATACCTTTATAATATGTGATAGGAATCGCCATCTCATTAGTAAGAGCTGGAATATCTTCCTCACTTAGTACCAAATCAATATTTTGGTGATAAACACACACACGAACAACATGTGTACCTGAGTCCCCAGCAAAAATGCACTATTGAGGTCGCAATGCGGAAAATTTTGAAAGACCGACTTTTGCAGTAGAGCACTCTATGTTAAATTGTTGATAAAATTCATCAACGTTGCAAATCAAGAGTTGCTTTTGAAAATAAACTCTTTGCCCGTCGTCCAGTTTGACAGGTACAAATTCTTCTTTACCAGGCATCATTCGAGAGTTGTCTTCTCTGAGATAAAATGACTTTGAAATGCACGGTGAAGGCGGTTTGATTTTTGTTCAAATACGGCTTGTTTCTTACTTAATTATTTTTGCCACTGTCTTGATACCAATATATTATTACAAAAAAAAAAACAAAATTTGAAACACGGAAACATCGCTAGTATCACATGAATCGAATTTCGAAATGAATACTATCTACAAAAATTGCTAGCGAGCGTCAAGGACGGGCCTGTGCGCCGCTTCTCAGCGAGATAGCCACCGCCTTCCGGCATTGTAACTGATCTAGCTCCTAAACTACTTTCTGGCCCATTATGAAACTTGGTATGGATTATCTGTATACTAAGACCTATTTAAGAAAAACAAATAAAAATATTGAAAGGGTGCAACTTTGAAGAAAATCAATTTGAAAAACAAAAACAAATTTGTTTGAGGAAAAAAAACATTTTTTTTAAATGCTATTCAAGAAGCTCATTGAGTCGACTATAGATTTCATTAATTACTTTATTTGATTATTAACTTTTTTTTACTAATACTTGCGTTTGAAATAATGCATACCTATAAGTTAGTCAAAACTTCAATGTCCTATGACTTATTAAATATAGATTATATTCCAAAAATATTGCATATTATCTTGATTGAGACTACATATACCTATAACATATTCAAAAATTACTGAAATCGGAAACTAATATTTTTATCTGCCCGCTTCATGTGGAATGCCCTAACTACGAAAATTCATTTCAAAGGTATATCACATTATAATGAACTGTCAAAATAACTGAAAACTTTGGTAAACAGAGATTCAAGGAAGAATTGAGAAATAATTTATTAAAATGATTTTTTTCAAATTGATATATTTTTAGATATATTCAGTTCATAATGATGAACTGATGTTTATTTTTATTGAAAGATGTGTTTTTGCCATCATGAACTTATATGTTTGTTGAGAAATAAATGAAAAATAATAAAAATGAATATAATCTTTCAATTCTGTGAACCCAAACAAATTTATTGTACTACCCTTTTGTATAGAATTCTAATCTTATTTTTCATAACCATTGTAAAAATCATCAATCGTATTTCGTGTATGAAATGGTACTTTATAAGGCTGGTAGGGCCCCAATCACAGTTTTAACAAGTTCATTACTCATCAGGTTGGGGCCACAGTTGAGCAAAATCATTAATCTGCATTTATATTCGATTCGGTTATTTTGTGAAATATCTCTTGCAAATTGTATATTTCAATTCGCCTCGAACAAATAATCAAAAAAAAGGCTGCAGTAGCTAAAAAGTACCTGCAGATATATGTCACTAATGAAACTATTTTTCAAATAGAATCAAGACTGAATAGAGAAGTGGTAGTTGTTCAGTAATAACTCATCTCATTGAGAAAAAATGACATATTTACAGATGTATCTACAAAGATGTACCTGGATTTGAAGCCATCTGATTCAAATTTTTCTTCTTCTTTTTCGTATGTAACAATATAAACTGTTCCTATGTGTGATGAGATTTTCAAAAGTCACACTGCACATATAATTGTTTTTAATGCATGCTTGAATACTATTCGATGCCAAAAAATATCTCAAACGACTAAAACATCTGGATTCAACTACCAGCCCAAGCTATTGTCACATATGAGACAAAATTATGAAACAATGGAAAAGTTCCATTTTTGAAAGTGTATATATCGGAGTTCTTATTCCAAGCCAATATAATCTTTTTTTTTTGTAATTTTACCCACTGCCTGCATGTCATTTTCCATCTGTTTTGTCTCTTCAACTTTAGCTTTTTCCGAGACTATTCGATTTCTACCCAAAGTTTCGTTGGAAGAATTTTGACTTCCTTCTGGAAAACTGACGGATTTGCTGGTTTCATTGTGTTCGACGAGCCCTAAGCATGTGAATCCAAATTTAGAAATCGGTTCCTTGGGATCGAGGCAAGGAAAATCTCTGTCAACTTCACCATCTTCCTCTGTAATGTATAATCCATAGCGTGTAGCAGGTTTGAAATTCGAAATGCCATGAGTGTAACTGAAAGTAAAAATCACCTAATTAACTTTTTTGACGAAAAAAAAGTTTACTCGAAGTGCCATGAATGATGCCATGATAGCCTCCTCAATCACGAGTGTGCCTCATAGACTAAGCAGGTAGCATAGCTACATAAAGAATCAAAGAATGAGGTATACGAGAAAGTCATGCCTGAAAGTGGCCCATTGGCCTAGTAGGGCATTGAATCATTCATTTCTAATTAGGTATCTTTCGAAAGAGGTCAAATCCATATAAAATTTCAAGTTCAAACTTGAAAATGTTTTCGAATGAGTGTATTGTTTCTTTCTTATTTTGAAATGCAATATTCGATTCAGTTCGGTGCTGAATTAATTATTTGAAAATGTAGGGGGGGGGGGTCACAATTACATTTTTTTTAATAACACTGCATATTTCGAGTTTGGTTTTCTGTTGGAAATGTTGTGTAAATTTGATGTATCTCAGTAATCAGTGTAAGGATATAGATACGTTGTTCAAGGGTGAAGCTACGTGAAGGGTTCTTCAGGTTTATTACCGTTAGTTTACCAGGCTTCGATTCTCCAAACAACATTCGGTTCCGTTTCAGTTTCAACACGACTCGACGAGGGCAGAATTTTAATAACATTGTTGTAAGCTGGGAAACCCGTTGAACCTGTTGTGCAGAAGGTTCCATTTTGGCATTTGGCTCATCCCTTTACGATCTAACGATACGATGAACGTCAACACATCGCCATCTCGTGGCGGATAGACAAAGCATGGGATCTGGTGGAAATGCCAGATGGTGATTCTAGCACACACCATGGTGCGAGCATCAGTCATTGTTCGAATGTGGTGAATGTCTGATAAAAATTTTCAGCTTTTGGTGACATGCATGGGATTGCTTTGTAGTTCTGCACTAAGGCTCCCGGATGAAAATTGAGAGAAATCTGCTGAGCCTGTTGACAACGATGGATGTCTCTACGCATCTTTGTTCATGCAAGATTGTCTATCCTAATTTTTTTGTCAAAACTTCGAACTATATGAATATATATATATTCATATAGTAGATAGGAAGTATTTGCTGACTCGTTGGGAAAACCACGTTTTAACTGTTTCAAACAACTCTTACGAGAAAATTTTATTCATAAACTTAATTTTATCTCACATTTTTTAAATACTTGACATCATCATGTACAGAATGTTAATCTGACAATGCATTCAGAAATCATTCATTCATTTTCAAACAATTACAACTTAGCAACCATTCTCAATAACACACTTCCCTGAAGATGACAGTATTCACTGTCGAAATATCGGAAATATAGTGTTGAAAGAGTACACGAATGTAGGTAGTTATTTTTCTGTAGGTAAGTGAATATTTGGGATTGTCAGCAGGCGAATAATTTTTACTCTCATAACATATATTTCAAGCTTTCCATATTATTTAATATTATCTTCAGGGAAACTACAAAATGGTAAATTCATATAATTATGAAAGAATACAGTAACTACTCACAATATAAATGAGATAGATTATTTGGCATATATCTTGGAAGAATACCACAATCATAGGTATATTTGAATATATATTTAGTCTTTTGACTGGACTAGTTGAAAAAACCGTCTATAAATTAGGAAAATCCTCATGAAATGAAAATTGGCCTAGGGGTTGCAGTGATTAAAATGAGTTCGAGCTTTCGAAAATCTTTATTTTCTTTTTCAAAAATTGTAGGTGTTAAAAGTAACACTGAAATATTTTAAGAAAAAACTTATCAATGTGAGGTTGAGTAAAATAGCAGGAAAAAAATCCTTGCCCATTAAAACTGGATCTTATCACAGACATTTACAGGTGCTGGATAGATTTCGAAAATATCATAAAAAAAAATGGATTCACTTATCCTTCAAAATTTAAAATGCATGAATTGTTACATGTGCAAATGATTAACAAACTATTTTTTTAAAACTTTAAGGCTAACAATTACTAGTGGTGTGAACAAAGCACACGGCCCAACGCGAGTACAGAGCTCAGAACTGCAGGAAAAACAGGACACATAGAACCAAAAGAAGGTTGACAACATCTAATAACCAGTCAGAATTGAACTGCTCCATACCTACATCTGAGCATGTGTTATGTTCTCGAAATTCAAATATTGAAAATTATTGAATGTTAGTTACATAATATGGACAAATTGATTTGAAATTAAAAAAAGGGGATTATTTTGGATACTCAAAATTCAGAATATAATTGATTAACGTATCTCTGGGTGTACCCTTACTGAAGAATGAAATAAATAACTCCCAACTCTCCCACATTCAAGGTAAACCCATCTTCTTGGAACTTATCTCCAACTTTGAAAAGGCCGAAATATATGATAATATATAATAGTCTAAGAATCTGCCTACCAAAAGCAATGGCCAAAATATATAATAATATATAATAGTCCAAGAATCTGACTGCCAAAATTAACAAGAACTCACTCGTAATTAATGGAGGGAAGTTCAATCTTAACGAACTCAAGAATCTAGAAACTGAATCGGTTACCCCATCGATTTCTAATAACGACAGTGAATTGGAATAATCTACCCCAACAACAATTATTTACCGTCAACACGAACCAATCCAAAAATCCTACTGATCATCAAAGACTTGTCAAAGGAATTCCAGCCAACGCCATAAGCTTAGTAACTAGAAGTCAACTCAAGACTCATTCTATACCACGAGTATTTTCTATATATTGATGCGCACCGAGACTGGATTATAAATAAGTAATTGATGCCTTTTTTTACACTTCTGCGATATCTTATCAGGTTTAATTTTTTCTCGTTCATTGTCTTAGAACCGTTTCTTTGTACCCATATTTTATACTGGTTGTATTCGGGTTCACAATAAAAACAGTTCAGGAACGGTTCGAAATAGTTGGACTGTTGAGGCGTGAAGGGTTTGTCGTGAATATATCTACATTAATTGGGTGGGTGACTATTTTTGACTGTCCTAGAACAGTATTTATTGCGAACCCGAATACGGCTACTGAAATGAATATGAACCTGAATCAACTGAAAACAGTTCACTTGAATATCAGATCAATGCTACCCAAGTTTACATCTTTTAAAGAATTTCTTTACTCGTCGGACATCGATATCTTCGCTTTGACCGAGACGTGGCTGTGTGCGACTATTTCTGATGATCCACTCCGTATCGAAGGATATAAATTGATAAGACTTGACAGACAGGCAAGAACAGGAGGAGTGGCTTTTTACATACGTGAGAACTTAAAATACAACATAATTTCAACTTCTGGAAATTTAGAAGAGTTGTGATTATCGATCGAATTGAAGGAATCTTCTGTTATTTTTGGTGTTTTCTATCGACCGCCACATACGCCTGTAAAATTCTTCGTTGACAGTTTCGAAGAATCTCTAGGAATCTGCCTTCTACTACTATGTGACACTGTCTGTTGCCTTGGGGATTTCAATGTAGATGTAGTCAAACCCAACCTCCCACGTATTTGTGACAATGCTTGAAGCAATGAACTTCAAACAGTTTTTAAGTTTTGTCAAACCAAAATACCAAAATCAGAACCTCTTTTTTATACTTATAGAAACTACAAAAATTTCAATCAAGATCATTTTTATTCAGACTTGATAAGCCTTCCTTTTGAGAACATATTACTATTTCATAATATTGATGAAAAAGTGCAATACCTAAACGAACAACTGATTTTCTTGTTTAACAAACACATGCCCATTAAAACAGTTAGAATAAGGCTGGATTCAGACAGATCCGAAATCCGATCGTACGATAGCTTTCTGATTGGTCTAAATTCAAATTTTGACCAATCAGAAAGCTATCGGATTTTTGTACGATCGGATTTCGGATCTGTCTGAATCCAGCCAAACTAAGTAGAAAGCACCATGACTGACGAACAATATCAGAATGATGATGACTTCGAGAGATGAGACCAAAAGTAAATTTAGGAAAACCAAAAGATAAGTGGACTGGAATCACTTCAAAGAAATGAGAAACTTAGTCGACCACTCCATCCTGAATGAGAAACGTGCTTTTTTCAATAGTTTTAAAAGTTGGGAAATCAAAACAACTTTGAAAAGAGCTCAAATCTCTCTCTCTCTCTCTCTCTCTCTATATATATATATATATATATATATATATATATATATATATATATATATATATATATATATAATAAAAAAATATATAAATCCTCCTCTTCATCTCAGTGACTCGGGCGAAATAAACGGTAACTTTTTGAACGGTATTCCCAAACTCAATTATGATAATCATGCGAATATCCATTACTATTCTGAAAACAAAATGAATGAAAAAAAAAATTGTTGTAGGCTGATAGAAATAGATGAGTTACACAAAAACATCATTAACACGAAAAATTGTTCAGCCGGTTCTGATGGACTTACAGTACTACTGATAAAATTAGCATCTTACCTACTGTCTCAAAAGTTATCGAAAAAGTTATGGAAAGTCAGCTTCGTGAATATTTCGAGAGAAATAATTCACTGCCCCAACTCAATCTGGTTTCAGCCCAGGTTATAGTTGCTGCACGGTCCTGCTCAATATCATCGACGATATTTTCCAGGCTAGGGAAGATAGAAAGGTCACTGCACTGGTTCTCCTCGATTTCAGTGAGGCTTTCGATACCATTGACCATGATATACTCATGAGAAATACTGAAGTCGTGTGGGGATAGTGCGGATGCCTCGAACTTACTGAAAAATTATCTTCCTGGTCGATCTCAACAAGTGAGACTTAAAGAGGAGGTTGATACCTCCTCTTAGAGGCAAAACTTGGTATCCGGAGTACCTCAAGGATCAATCCTTGGGCCTCTTCTCTTCACAGTTTATACCAGTAACTTACATAGATAAGTCAATTTCTCGAAAATACATACCAAAGCGGATGACACACAATTATATATCTCCAATAGTGATCTGAAAACCTTAGCAGAAGTGTCTGAAAAACATGCTCTTGTCCTCAATCCTCTCAAGTCCGCATTGCTATTGTTTGGTAAGAGACGAACCTGTCTACAGATACAAAATAATTTTTGCATTACTGTCAATGAAACCTTCATTGAGATATCGGAAAAAGCAAAAAATCTTGGGATTATTATAGACTCATTACGTTTTCGGGATCAAGTAACAAAAAACATCAAGTCTGCATACTCTGTTGTAAGATTACTTTTTCCGCACCGGCAATACCTGAGCATGAAAACAAAAAAACTTCTTTGTGAGACTATGGTATTATCACAATTCTCTTACTGCGTCCCGGTTATATTTCCCTGTCTAGACAAAGATAGCATGCGTAGAATCCAGAGAGTTCAGAACTCTCTGATTATTATGAAATATGCAAGTACGACCACATCTCTCATAAGTTAGTAGAAACAGGATGGCTCAGTATAAAAAATAAATTCATCACAATGACGCTCAAGATGTATCACAAGATTATCTTGAAACAAAAACCAGCATACTTGTACAATTAAATATCTTTTCATACAAATATACATAATATCAATTCGAGATTTGGAGGTCTCATCACAATACTTGCACATAGAACTTCAGCATTCGAAAGGAGCTTCCGGTATAATATCGCACATCTTTACAACACGGTTTCGGTTGAAGCGAAGAGGTTGAGTTTGGAAGGATTCAGGAAGCATTTGAAACAGATGTACTTTCAGCTTCAAAACAATTGTTGATAGGAAACAGCTCATTTGACAACGTATCTGAGATTGTTCATTTTATAATCGGCATCACTAGTGATTTTTCATGATACAATAAATTGTTGCACCATAGCTATAGTTAGGTTATTTTCCTTACTATTCATTGTTCCTTCAGAGTTAAGTGTAAGAGCACATTCATTGTGAATTTCTCCTTTTTTCGGATACTATTGTTTTTTTTTGTTTCACTTTGATAATGCTTCTCTATTGTATTTTCCCTCTAATCCGATAATAAAGTAATTTATAATTATTATTATTAATTGTGAATGATACTGAGGTTGGCTATGTCAGACCTCTTATTCATACTATTTTGTTGTTTATTAATATAAACCATCTCCAAAAAATTCCCTTTATTAGTTATCTTCAACTGCTAAAATTGATGGGTTGCCAAAATTATTTTTATGATTTTTATTAATGGTGTGTTCAGCTAGAGCACTTTTTTCTTTAATGTGGGACGTGATGCGTCCTGACAAGTTCCTACTAGTTTGCCCAATGTAAACTTTATCACATGTCAAAACACGGAATCTTGTAAATGACATGACTGTTCAAACCTACAAGCAGGTGTCATTTTACCAAAACTAAGACACCACAAAATTTCAACAGAACTGTAATCCATGCAGTGCCCTTCATTAAAGACATGTTCTCTGAATGCACATCACTCTGGGTACTATCACTTTCGTATGTTGTTATTCGATCCTTCAATAACCTTGATGTTTGTCCTATGCCTTCTTTAGTACACTCCCGACAAAGCATACAATATACTACTGCTGAACAGTTAGTACACGGTGTTTTTTCTTTCAATTTTAAAAATATTTTGTTGCGGAGTAATACATTTTTTGATGGAATTTTTATATGTTCTGAAAAACAAAAAATTCATACACAAAATTCCAAAATTTCTTCAATGCAGGGTAATGATGCATGGAAAGTTTTATTATGTCATTATTGAGGTGTTTCCAGGGGAATTATTCATTATTGGTACTTACATTGGAGATGGTTAACAGTAGAGTAATCAATAGATGGGGTGTTATATAATATTTTTTGATGAATGACGAAGGGTATGCATTCTGAAAAAAAAAGTTATATAAATTTTTTTTTGAAAAGAACTATCAGAGATTTTGAAGTACCCTTGTTTTCATTTCATTTATTAAATTGATTTTCACGTGATGTTTATGGTATGACCAATAATTTATATAACGGTCTGAGTTTATTGGTTTTCTATACCAGTCGATGAGGATCTTGTTATCAGTCAATCTTATGAAAAGAGTATCTAAGAAGAGAACGCTGTTATGTTCATTTTTCCGTTCGACAGTAAATAGTATATATTCAATACTTATGACCCAAACATAAAATTCACTTTCTACGAAAAACAAGGCCTGCTGCGAATATTTTTATAGTTCGAAAAACAAGAAATCGTATTAGCGATTTTTTAGGAAAAATTCTCAAATGGGGTATAACCAATTTCATTAAAAACTTTTCAATATTAATAACTCTGTGGTCGAACAACATTTACATTATATCATGATATAAATTTTAACTGCACACCTTTTGAATGGTTTTTGAATCTTGTTCGTGAAACACCGTGCGGATATGCAAAATCGCGCTCTTTTCATTTGGCATTAGAGCAAAAGACTATTGTTGATTATCATTGCTACTGTCAAAAATTCTGTTGTGACAATAACGTTGGATGCGCGATTAGTGAGAAACATATTTAGTTAAGCGGAAGGAATTAGTGATTCATCATGGGAGAAGGAAGTAGGTTAAAATACTGTTTATGGGCTCATGGAGAATATTTGAATGACTTCTTCAAAATAATTTTGTTCGGTGATGAAGCTACGTTCACTACAAAATGGAGTAGTCTCGTCCCAAAGTTCAAGGTACTGGTCTGCGGATGAGCCTAATCGGGTTATGAACGCAAAAAGGCAATATTCCCATTTAATAAATGTGTGGTGTGAGATTGTCGGTCCGTTTTTCTTCGAAATTAATCTGAATGTAATTATATTCGACTTTTTGAGAAATGACTTTTGGAACGCAATACATCAAAGGAATCGCCTGAATTTGAGTTTTAATAAGATGAGTCTTTTGTACATAATGCAGTATCTAAGAGAAAGACTGAATAATAATTATGGAAATCCATGGATAGGTCGAAATAGTCCTTACACTGAGTGGCCGCCATGATCACCAGACCTGACACCACTAGATTTTTGCTTCAGGGTACTGCGAAGATAAAGTTCCCAAGTCTAGACTGCAGTCAAAAGAACAACGCATCAGTATATCTGTAGCTTGTGCAGAAATTACAAGAGAAAAACTGAGTTAAGTAATATTGAATATTACAGGAAGGTATGACGAGTGCATTGCAATGAATGACGGATTGGTTGATACAACAAAAGTTTGATGAACGTTCATTCCTGTGTCTGTCTATAATAATTTGTTGGATATTGATTTTCAATTGTTCAACTTGTTGATTAATTGATCAGAATGAGGAGAGTGAATGAAGTTGGAGCAAATGCTCGCTCTCAAATATTTTGGGACAAACTTATGCGGGCTGTTGAGAAATGACAAGGACGGATCTATAGTTTGAACTCATGCTCACTTTTATTCACTCCCCCCAATGAATATGTTCATTCATTTATTCAATTTGCCACATAGTTATCAACGATTACTCGACTTTTATTTTACTTCTCAGTCTATCAGATACTTGAATTTATTCATAATAAATATTTATTCTATTCGACCATACAATTATTTATATTGAATATTTTATTATCGAATTTGGTATACCACCATTTAAGAGGGTGTTTTTAAATTTTTCCCCAAAATATCGCTAATACGATTTCTTTTATTTTTACCTAAGAATATATATTATATGTGTGTGTGTGCGTGTGTTCGGATAGGTTTCCGCGGTCAGTTGTATTATCGAAAAGTTCGATCTAAGGAGTAGGCAGATTGAGACCTCTGCGTGAAGTCACATTTACCTCTTGAATATGGCTCCAAAATCGGAGCCGAAACGTCGAGAACAAAACTCCAGACGCAGGTCTCGTCACGAGATCTTTCTAAGGTCTCAATCTGCCTACTCCTTAGATCGAACTGGGGTATCGAGGGATGTTGGGTGGTATTTATAGAAGCGGGTGCTGCTAAAGCACCGTCGGATGTTTTGGTGGGGATTGGGCATCTGGAAATTAGGGTTTTCCATGCAGTTGGAACTCTCTGACCGTCGTCACTTTTATTTAAGCAGGAAGGTCTTTCTCGATTTCGATGGCCTCGCGAATTATACGAGCTTGTAGTGTTTTTGCTGTGGCGATGGTCTTAGTGTTCTCAAAGTATATATTGTGTCCTGTCTCTTGATGATGTTTGGACATAGCTGAAGATGGGTCTGATTTTCGGACAGCAAGTTGATGTTCGTATACTCTACTTGTCATACGTCTGTTGGTCTGGCCCACATATGTTCTATGGCAATCAGAACATGGTATTTCATATATACCCTGTGATTCGTTGGCAATTTTGTCCTTGGGGGAGCGGAGGAATGTGAAGATTTTATTGTTGGCTGTGAATATCGTTTTTATGTCCTGTTTCTTGAAAATTCGGCTGATTTTGTCAGTTCCCTACATTAAAGGTGTTATCATTAATCTGTATAATATCATGCAATTGCACCGATTTTCTTTGGGCAAATATGCGCTGATTCAAGAATCCACAGAACTAATTGATGCGAGCTTTCAAATATTTCCAGGATATAAAAGATATATCACAACCTAAAAATTGTGTTGTGAATGAAAAATACATATTTGGATGCTAGAATAGAAAACAGTCCATCTTCATTCAAGCTTAATGGCTTTGGCTTAACTAACTATTTGTACTGGTTGAGGGTCGTACCACCGTAGAGCTTTGACTGATACCGTAAAGCCTAGCCCGATTGCTTGCTTACCTGCTTGTTTGCTTGCTTGACCGATTGATTTCTTTTTGTGTTCATTAATCGTATCCCTAAATAAATCTAGTCTTGGTATATAAGTGCTTTTAATTATAAAAGCTTAGGAGCAGCTCTCCTCCAAGTAGGAGGAAAGAAATGAAACTTTCATCCTTATAAAACCTTTATTTGACCCCTGGAATTCATTTACTCCACTGAAGCTGCCCGAAGCAGTGTCCTTCCCACGTTAAACAGAAGGTGGCGCCCGAGAAGAACCTTGACCAGGGCGCCAAAGTGACAGGAGCATAGAAAGAGTGTCACAGATGGGAGAAAATTGTCTGTTGTATGCTGATCAAAACATTTACCAAGTACTTGTTGAATGTTGAAACAAAGTTTCAAAATGAGCAAACGCGCTCAATATTGTTTTCAAATTCGAATTTTTATTGGATTTGCTGACTAACATAACGATTTATATTAATATATTCAAGTTTATTTTCGAATGACAATATTTCATTGACTATCTGTTCTTTGTAGACAATTCTATAGCAGTGGTGTGAATCTGCTCGCTCATTTCACTCTAGTGAAAATTAACATTAGCCAATTGACGCCCCAACAAGATGAATGGGTCGAAAAAATTACATTCCACCACCTTCTGTCCATATACAAATATTGGTTTATACCTACGCACTTATAGCACAGAATAGTAAAAAATCTGAAGGAAACTATTTTTTTGACTTACCGTTGTTGAGTTATAGAGGCGGGTTTAGTGAACAAATAATCAAAATTTAGTGGATAATTCATAACTTTAATGCACAATCCATAAAAGTCAGATACATTAGTTTTATAGTGCCCAACTCATGATGATGTTTCAAAATTGAAAATCCTGAATTTTCAACTTTTCTTGTGCAGTATGAGATTTGCACAAATTGAAAATGCGTATGCGCAGTCTCGGAAATCTGAGACAGTTTCTCGTATGACTTTGTCATACGAATTTTTCAGCATTTTCAGATGGAAGAAGTATGTAAAAATGAAGTTATTAGAAAGAAGACTCAGGAGATTACAGCAGACATTGGGTGAGAATCAAAGGGAACGGTCAAGACATCGAGCTAGATCGAGGAGTGTTTCTGCGTACCCCACGTGAAACTCACAGGTCAGAGGGGTAGATCGTACTGGGGAGGCAGTAATGCCAATGATTATGTTACTTTGCAGTCTTATGCCGAGTGGCCAGATTGCAGCAAGATACTTCGACACTGAAGCACGATATGTTTATAATCGTAAAGCAGTATGTACTTGTCGCAACACGAGAGGTTCGGCATTACCTATCAGCCACAACACGAGAGGTCCGACTGCAGTTTAGCAATGATCTCCCAGTTTCACTCGCCAAAGTAGATGTTTCGGCTGCATAGATAAGCAATAGTCTACAAGATGTGTTCGGCATCGATAGGTATATTCTATTCTATTCCAGTGTATAAAAATGATGTTGATTTATTTTATGAACAACGATTTTCTAGATACTATCAGCCGGAATAGGAGATGTTTCGGTATGGGTAGGTATATTCTATTCAAGTTTATGAAAACAATGTTTATTTCATGAACAATTATTTCCTAGACATTCTATCTACCCCAGAAGCCAGTTAATAAGTATTTGGTTTTATTCTGCAAGGACTGCTAAATGGGCGGTTATCTCTGAAGAGAAACAAATTCTTCTGGGTATGTGTGGTGCTTTGAACAAGCTCTTACCGCAATTGACAAAATGGTTGAGGCTTTGGCGGCTGAGGTTTTCAGTATCACCACTTTGGTTCGAGTTTGAAGGCCATCGTTTTTTGGAATTTCTTCCTGGCGTTTCGCTGGCTCGAGTGGCTAGCATCTTCAGAGGCTCATTCATCTCGAGTTAAACTCCGATAACCATCGGCCTTCAAACACGAACCAAAGTAATGATACTCTTACCGCAATTCTTCAACAAGAGCCCTGCGGATAGTCCTGCCAGAGAAGCCCTAGCAAACGGCCGGAAGACTGTTTACAGATCGTGATTTCTTCTTGTATTCATAAGTTTATCGATTAAACAGGTCTCAATAAGGCAGCGAAGAAAGATAGCGGCAGGTATTGATGAAATCAGTGGATTTCTGTTGGGAACTTTTGATTTTTTGATGACTTTTGGGGCAGCAGACTTGCCCTGCTGTCGTTTAAACAGGAGAGGCCCACCTCTGTGTAGAAAATGGCACATCTGGTTGGTTATGGATGATTCGGGTATTGATTTCTTGTAGTTATCTAGTTTCACGTCTTCTAAGTGGAGACTGAAATTCACTCATGGTGTGAATTCTATTTGTGTTTTTACATCAGGAGGTAGAATTGGTGATTTGGAAATTGTCGAGACACGATCAATGATCATTCATTTTGGTAGGAGATTCGGTAACTGACTGGAATTTCACTGAATATTGGTTTTGTAGGCTTCACCTGGACTTGGTCACAAAATGATATATTTTGTAGATTCATTATTTGTATCTCGCATGGGTTGTTTTTCGAATTATCTTGATTGTCCAGTTTGTCGCAAACGTAGTAGTGTGTGATATTTCGAGTCACACGTCGCTTTGGAATGTGTAGTACAACTGGTTTTTCAGTAAGAACTTTTTCCGCGGTATTATTGACTTAAACTGGCTCCTCGAGGAAATAGGCATGGAATACATGTGGTAGTATTCGAATAAGAAGGTATATATTATATAGGTTGGGAATGTCAAGGATATAGGTTATTTTGTTGTTCCAAATATATCTTTTGTTCGTATTATGTATATGTTTTCTTAAGGGGACGTTTGAGGTTGTCCATGTGGACTTTTTCTTGGCACTTTTTTGAGTCCGTTTTCAATTAATTGTCGTGGATTTCGAGATGTGGAATTTATCTGCATTTTTCTGACGTTTATGCTTTTCATGGCCAATACTTGATGAAAATCCATCTTAAACAAATATACAGTTGCCTGTGAGATTTTCATGCTTTGCGGACGGACGCTGTAGTATCATCTCAACAGTTGAGAAAAAAAATTCAGCAATAAAAATGTTTTCACAACCTAGATAATTGTGTCCCACATCTGACGTCACGCAATATACTCTGGTAATTCAGTAAATTATGGAGGACGCTCCATCACCGTATTCCTGTATATATATATATATATATATATATATATATATATATATATATATATATATATATATATATATATATAGAAGATGCTCCAAGAAAGGGTTGAAATTGGTTATATATATATATATATATATAAAGCGATCTGAAGGTCCATGTGACGTGAAGTTTTGGTTGGGTGTTATCCCGCTGTTCCTGAAGGGCGAAAGCTCATCAACATGCAAACCGATTTCAACCCTTTCTTAGAGCAGTAAATCCTATATCAGTATAAACGATTAATGCCTCATTTCGGAAACGAAAAAAAGTTTATGAATGTCATGATTTTCATTTCATAAAGTACTACCTGCACTTTAACAGCGTTAATCCAATGAGTTCCAAAACCTTGGCAGAGGCAATACAGCAAATGTGTATCGGATAGTTTCGCTGTTGTGGAGACAACATTGTCAAGTAGATCTTATATTTTTTTGTGGGAATATTAACTTGACCACTTCCATCAAATTTGGCATATTCCATGAAGGGATTCTTGGGAACCTCAGAGTGGCTCTTTAATAAAACAGACACCATTGATGCTCGCTGGGTACTTTCATTCAATTGAGAAATATCTTTTTTTACGAACATATCATTTGAATTTTCAATATTTTCATTCTTTTCCCATTTGATATGCCTGATTCTTGACGCTTTCTTTCTCGCGTGTTCTAATTTTTCTAACTGAACAACTGTATTAGATCTTTCTCGGATACTAAAATTCATTTCCATCTGCATTTCATATGATTCAAAATAATCTTCTTCATCTTCACTCTCATCTTGTTCTGGGTAGGGTTCTGTACTTCTCAAATGATGTTTCACGTCTTTATTCTCTCCTATCATAACCAATTCGCACATACCTTAGGACAGAAAAAATAAATAAATCAAATGAGCCGTGATGCAAAACTATTCATTGATAAATGGGTAGTACAGAAAAATATTAATATCAGTTACTACGGATCATTTCAGAATGCTACAAGGGTATCGAAATACTGAAATATCCAAAATAGCGTCATTCCCCATGTGTATTTTATCTTCAGCAATTCTCACCCCTGCTAGTTAACGGAAAACAACATTTTAGTTGGGTGCTCGAATCATGCAAGTTGCATGTAATATATTCTGATACCTATTGGCCACCTAATAAAGCTACTGAATTTTTTCAAACCGATGAAGGATTCCGTAACTTGAATACTATGAAAGAAGAAATTAATATCAACGTTTCAACTCACAATCCTCATCCGAATCTTTTCATTTATACTGGTTCAATACTTCTACTTCTTGTAATGAAAAAAGTGCCAGAAGATTGGCGAAACAAATTTATCAACAAAAAAAGGCCTCTCACGACTTTTGTTTTCGAAAACTCGAAAAGCCTTTTTAAAAAATTATTTTATTTGAACAGAAAAATATCAAAGACAATGGTGTTGATCGTTTTAAGAATAATGTCAGACTGAATGCATGAAGTTCCCATAGAGGCGATGCACTCTCGGCGACTTGCTGATAAGCGGCTTCTTCCTAGGAATTCTAGCATACTGTCAGCAGAATACGGGGTCGGTGACAACGTAATTCCTCCCCCCTAAGATGGAAAACATGGTTTCATGGAGTGAAGAATGTTTTCCGTTCCTTTGGTAAGGGTTGCTCGGTGTTGTTCTCTTGAAGGGTAGCAGGAGGCTGGCGTCGAACTATCAGGTGCTTGTACTTCTTAATGATAACGATACCAAGAATGATTATCATTGTGGCATATATCGGAAGTGTCCATGGGTACACTGGGGATGGATGATGATCTCTTGTCAGGAGTGATAGGCGGTCGGCCTCTCTATGTATTTCGTTCAGCTTGTCTAGTGGGGTGTCTTGGAGTTTCAGGGCAGGCATCTCTTGGGTGGTTGCGTGTTGTGGTAGCAGAATATCAGGCAAGAGCAAGGGTTGCTCTCCTATTTCTGTCACATCGTTGACGTATTCTTCTGTAGGAGTTCTGAATTGGCACCCCAATGGAAGGGTAATCAGATGGGCTCCTGTGAGGGTGGTGATATCCGTGGAGCTGCACATTGTCTGGATGCGGGTGGCGTTCGTAAAAATTGCTATATAGTGGGCATCGTCCACTTGTTCAATGATGTTGGATTCCTGGCTTATTGGCACGGGGTGGCAATTGGACAGGTCACTGTCGATGCCAAGAATTTGGAAGGTGCAGTCACTCGTGGAGACTCCTGGTAGTAGATTGTTCCAAGGGCAGTAGTGGACATCATGAAGGTCCAGGCAGGGCATTGTCGAATATTGAAAATATACCCCATCCGTAGTCAGATATGGTGAGGGTGGTATAATGGTGGTTTGATTTGGGGTAGGAACTGAATATAGGTGATATTGGGTAAAAATATTCGGGAGTACTAGTGGGAGTTTTATCACAAAAACTATCTTATTATTTTTTTGATATGTTCCTATTTCGATGATTTCATAGTATCGAAATGTATTAGTTGAATCTATCCCAAACAAAAGATTCTCGAAAGTATAATGTTGTGATACGAATATGATCATGTTTTCGAGATCTTTTATTTTCAAAACACTCGGGTGCGCTGTGTGTAGTTTGGCGAATGCAATTGCGTTTTCCAGATCAGTTAATATTTGGATCAATAATTGAAGAATAGAGTTGAGTTGTTCGAAAGCTTCCTTCGTTTCAAGAAAATCATTGAAATCATATATAAAAGTTGATAAATCCGAAGCAATTTTATTGATTCTATTTGCCATTACTTGCTGATTGTGTTTAACTGTTTTGGTTGTTTCTTCAAAAGCTTGAATCATGTGTTTAGAGAGTGAAATTTGATCATTAATTTTGGTTACAATATTTTCTTGACTGTTTTCTAATTCTGCGATTGCCTGATCGTATTTTTCTGCGTCTTCCGCATCTAAATTACCGCTGATACTTTTGATTATACTACCGAGGCCGTTTATTAATCCTCTTTTTGGTCTTCTAGCTGGTACGAGTGAATCTAATTTAGTGAATGATAATTGAAGTTGGAAAAATATTGTTTGATTGATTGTCTTCAGTTCTGCAAAGTATGGATGAGACAGTCCGCTATTTACTGCTTCGAGTAATTTCGAATATTGTGATTGAATAAGAGAGAGTTCATCAGATATAGGGGTGAGGTCAAAATAGTGAATAAAGGTATGGTGGTTTCCTTTTACACGAGTGGTTCCTATTTTGAAGGGTAGGATACCTGGATTTTTATTCAGGGACTGTATTTGAACATCCTGGCTCATCGTCAGTGACAGGACGTACCTGAAACAATGGTCTTTTGAAACTTGATTTGTGCATGGTATTTTTTGGTAATTTTAGTTTAGTTGTTCTATTTTTCAAAACGGTGACTCGCTTGAACTTTGGAGAAAGTTTATTGCGTGTGTCTGTACGTTTGTATGCTGGCGTTTTTTCTTTATAGTTGAGTGGAGGTTCGCGTTCGGTGTTACGTTTTTCAATTATTTTCTGTTTGGATTTAGAGAGTTTTTCGTTTAAATGTCGGTACAGTTCAGCTGTTTTTGTTTTATGAGCTGTCATGTAGGCGCTCTGAACAAGATTTTCTAAATTCACATTGAAAGGATCTGAGGTGGATAGGTGACCTGTGATGATGTCAATGGGCTTCATTCCCGTGGCTGAATGAATCGAATGATTATATCCCATGATAGCATATGGCATTTGTTTAACAATGTCGAGTTCTTTGTGAGTCTCTTGTAGAATTCTCAGATGTTCGATAATTGTAGAATGAAATCGTTCGACTATTCCTTTGGATTCTGGATGATCAGGGGTGACATAATGTAATTTTATTTTATGAGTGTCAGCGAACTCTTGAATCAGTTCGTTTTTGAGTTCTGTGCCATTGTCCGAATGAAGAGACTT
This sequence comes from Zygogramma bicolorata, assembly GCA_032362365.1. Lineage (NCBI taxonomy): Eukaryota > Metazoa > Arthropoda > Insecta > Coleoptera > Chrysomelidae > Zygogramma > Zygogramma bicolorata. The sequence goes on from JAVJAQ010002056.1 coordinate 319,151, forward strand.
GGGAACACCATGATGGTTGATGTAGGTCAGTAAATTATTTGCAACCTCGACAGCACTGAGATTAAGGAGAGGGTATGCTTGTGCGTATTTTGAGAACGCGTCAACAATAGTCAAAAACTTTTGGTTTTTTGCTTGGAAAGTGTCTATAAAAACGGTTTCGAAAGGCCTACTGGGTGTTGGGGTAACTTGAAATATTTGTTTTGGAGGATTACGGTCATATTTATTTGGTTGACATATAGGGCAATTGTTGATATAAGTTCGTGTGTCAATACCTAGTTTTGGCCAGTAGTATGTTTCTCTGATTCGTTTTTCTGTTTCGACTATACCTCTGTGATTAGTTTTGCCTTCGTGATATTTTTGAATTGTATGCTGTTGGTCGTCTGTCCTGAGAACGTCTTTAAGGATCTTAGTACATCTAACAAATCTATATGAGGGGGTTCTGAAGGTATTTTTAATTATTTCACAAAATTGAGGTATCATGTTTTCGTCGGGCAAATATAAAGCGTAAAGGTATTTTGGGTCAAGATAATCTTTGAGTAATCTGATCACATCTTGTTCAAAATTTTGAAGGGATAGTTGAGCAAAGATTCTTTTTTTGTTAGGAAAAATTTCTTTGATTTTTGGGGTGGCTGGTGAATAGAATACGAGATCAATATTGACTTGATGTTCAAAATTATTCAGAGGTTGTTCTGAAATTGGGATTGTCAAAACTGGGTCTTCTTCATTAGAGTGAACAGTTTCACAGTTCGACCCTTGTGCGTTGGCGTTGTCATTATTAACGATTTCAATAGAGGCATCGGTATTAGGAATGTCTCGATTTTCGTTATTACCACTGGCAATAGTTTCGTTTCTACTTCCAGTGTTACTGGTATCAATTGGGATATCGATGTTGTTATTGGTATTGTCGGTGTTGACAAGAGGAAATTCCAGGTCAGTGGTAAGGTCTTGTAAAGAAGGTGTTATGAAATCTGATGTAGGTAAATTCGCATCGCTATCAACGTCATTGAGATTGGGAGCTTCTCCCAATTGAGGAATGATTGATTCCTCGTCCGTTGAACGATTTATTCTTGGGGGAATATTGTTTGAAATGTCTAAGATTTCACGATGATTTTCATTGAAATTATCCATGAAATCCTGCAATTCATTGATGTGGATTTCGATACGCGACAGCGCGTCTGCATTGGTATTATTTTTCCCTTTTTTATAAATAATTTCATAATCGAATTCCTCGAGTTTGAGGCGCCATCTTACCAAACGTGAATTTGGTTCTTTTAGTGACATGAGCCATTGGAGGGGCCTGTGATCTGTGAAAATTTGGAACCTTCGGCCATACAAGTAAGGTCTGAAGTACTTAGTGGCCCATACGATCCCTAAAAGCTCTTTTTCGATGGTAGAGTAATTTTGCTCTGATTGGTTGAGCGTCCGTGAGGCGTACGCCACAGGTTTATCAGAACCGATAGGTCCTTGTGAAAGGACAGCGCCTAGCGCAAAATTACTGGCATCAGTAGTAAGTATAAATGGCTGGTCAAAATTCGGGTAGATAAGTATAGGTTCATTAGTCAATAATGTTTTGCAGTGTTCGAAACATTGTATGAATTCGGAATTATGAATTATTTTTGCACCTTTTTTCAAACATGCTGTAAGGGGTTTTGTCAATTTTGCGAAGTCCTTTATGAATCTTCGGTAATAGCCAAGGAGTCCTAAAAATGCTTTGATTTGTTTTGTCGTAGTCGGGATAGGAAATTTCTGAACAGCAGAAATTTTACTTGGGTTGGGCTTTATACCGTTAGTGGTTATGACATGTCCAAGATAGGCCGTTTCTTTTTTTAGAAATTCCGACTTATCCATTTGGACTTTGAAATTTGCGTCTCGTAAGCATTTGAAAATCTTAGTAAGACTGTCAATGTGCTCCTGTAATGATGTAGAAAATACAATTATGTCATCTAGGTACACTAGGCAGATTTTATTAATATAGGGTCTGAGGATGTTATCCATACAGCGCTGAAACGTCGCAGGGCTGTTTTTCAGACCAAAAGGCATTCGCACATGCTCATAATGGCCTCCCTCAACATTGAAAGCTGTTTTTTCAATGTCAGAAGGATTCATTTGGATCTGGTGAAAACCTGACGCTAAGTCCAATGTCGTAAAATACATAGACTTGCCAAGTTTGTCCAAAACATCCGTTATATTGGGTATTGGATATTTGTCATCGATTGTCTTTTCGTTTAACTTTCGATAATCGATAACAATTCTCCATTTTTTCTTTCCTGATGCATCTGACTTTTTCGGGACTATCCAAATAGGAGATGACCAGGGGGATTTGCTTGGTCTTATAATATTTTGTCTGAGCATTTTTTGAATTTGTGCCTGCACTTCTTGTTTGTGAACAAAAGGGTACCTATATGATTTCGTATAAACGGGAATTTCGTCTTTAGTTCTAATCTCGTGTTTGATTTCGGTTGTAGATGTCAGTGGTTCGTCTTCTCTGTAAAAAATGTCAGAAAATTGTCTACAAAGTGTCAAAAGTTGTTTTTTTTCTTCAGAATTTAAGTGATCTGTACGTATTATTTTTTGAATATCATTTTTTGAGACGTTCTGTAGATTTTCAGAAAAATTGATTTCAAAATTATTTTTCCAGTCATGTTCACTGATTTCAGGAAGATCAGAACATTTATAAGTTTCGTCATATTTAAGGGGTACAGTCTTGATTGGGTATAGCATGGTTAATTTTGTGTCATTTCCGGTTGGGTTGAATATTTCAACAGTGGCTTTTCCATTGGATGCAACTGTTAAAGTTTCGGGAATTATGCACGACAAAATCTCTTGTTTTGGTATAATGATGTGTCCGTTCGAGCAATCAATAGGAATTTTTGTAATAATTTTAGAATTTTTTGGAATCAATTCCTCGAATAATAATGTTGGATTTGAGGTGAAATATTTAATAGTTAAAATTGATTCTGGTGTTAAAAGTTTGCTATTGATCAAGTCCAATCGACTTTTCAACAATTTCAAATTATCGATTCCCAATAATCCATCAAATATGTTATGGAACTTATACAAGAAAAATTTTATTTCTTTATCACTTTTGAACTCATTGAATGATGGAATCGTAATTGATGAACTATGATTCGAGGTGTTGAAACAAGTTGAAACTGAGAAAGGTTCATTTTGAATGAAATTTTTAAAGTATTGATTAGCAATTATTGGATCCAAAAATGATCGTGTTGAACCAGTATCGATTAGTAATTTTAAAGGAGGGTGTTTTATTTCGATAAATGGGAGTTGTCTTTCTAGTAAATTATTTGATTCGATGACTAAGTTTGATCGTCCTGGTCCTGGGCACTCGGAAAATTTTCCGTTTCCCAATTTTCTTCGTCATAAGTATACTCTGGTTGGTAACATGCATTATCGTTCCCGAATTCATCAGGAATCGGTTCGGAGTAATCGTTATAGGGAACGGAACTTTGTTCTGTATGGAAAAGTTCTTCGGAAATGAAGTTTTTATTTTGGCCATTATTTTGAAAGGCGTTCGGGCGATTTTGTTGTCGGAGTGTCGTACCGTGTGATATGCCACTCATTGGGGTAGGTCGAGTATTGTTTGTTCTGTTTGGAGGATTTTTCCAGACATTTTGGGGGGGCCCAAATACTTGAGCATTTGTCAGAAACCTTTGTGGAGGGCGATTGATTGGTTTTATAGCAATTGGTTGACTTGGAAATGTTGGACGCTGTGATTGTCCACTCGACTGAGGGAAATTTGGTGCAGAAAAAGATGGTCTCTGTGAACTGAAGCTCATTTGAGGTTGGGAATAATTATGGTTTATTTGACGATATTGAGAACTATAATTGGGGCGAGTGTGGGTAAGGTGAGGTTTAGGGAAAAAATTTCTTTGCAAATTCATTATATTCATTTCATCATTGACAATAGTGAGGGCTTGTGGTAACGTTTGGGGGTTACGAGCTCTTACTCTTGTACCGAATGGTTCTTTCAAACCCACTAAAAATACACGTAAAGTTTGGTTGGTGAAAAGATTTCTTTCACATTTTTTCTCAATCTCTGTAGCAGTGTGTAAATCAATATAATTGCAAATAGTGTTTAATACATGAATACAATTTGAATAAAATTGCTGCGGTGTTTCATTTCCCTGTCTCATGTGCATTAAATTTTGATTTAAAGAATTCAAATCTCTCTGATCTCCAAAATTGAGTAACAAAGTTTCTTTAATTTCATGCCAAGATTTGGCATTGTAAATATTGACTGCTTCAATCGCGGCACCGGTGAGTTTTGATAGCACTGTATTCACTATGAGAATATTTTGAGGTGCTAAGGCATTTGTATTATCAAAATAAATATTCGCGAGTTCTTGCACGGTTTTTATGAATCTTACTAAACCTGTTGGATTCCCATCATATTCGGGAATTGTTCTCAAAAGATCGGAATTGATTACCGGGACATTCGCGGTATCAGGCATTCTGAGAGCCGCAAGTCTTCCCGCTAACAAATCTATAACCGGATCTATTTTGAGAAATAACTATCTGATTATCGAAAATTATTTATTATTATCTATATGAATGATCAATATTTTCAATATGCGGTGTATTGAAAAACTATATACTTATATTATATATTGAAATAGATAGATCTCTGATCTTCGAAATTATTTATTATTGATTATCTGTATGGATGGTCAATATTTCCGATATGCGGTATATCGAAATAGGAATTTCTCAATATTGAAGAGAAAAAAGAATTGATAATAATGTGATAAATGGAATGAAGGATACTTAAAAGGAACTCTGAGGTTTCAGAGGAGTCTGACAATATGAATGAAATATACTCACAATAAAACCACAATGCTTTTTGCCATTTGGATCTCTGCAACGGGCTGGTATTTCTCTGCTTCTCTGTTTCCACTTAAATGTCTATGAACGACGATTCCTCGATGGATGCGTACCGTTCGCGATTTCGAATAAACAGTAAAAACTGAAGTGAACGATTTCCCGATGAACTTTTTCACTTTCGAAATCCTACTGACTGCGCCACTTTTGTTTTCGAAAACTCGAAAAGCCTTTTTAAAAAATTATTTTATTTGAACAGAAAAATATCAAAGACAATGGTGTTGATCGTTTTAAGAATAATGTCAGACTGAATGCATGAAGTTCCCATAGAGGCGATGCACTCTCGGCGACTTGCTGATAAGCGGCTTCTTCCTAGGAATTCTAGCATACTGTCAGCAGAATACGGGGTCGGTGACAACGTAATTCACGAACAAGAATCATATCTGGTTTCTTGGTTTCTACAAGAGTTCAATTAGCCATTTCTTAAAAAATTCTGGTAAAAAAATTAAATTAAATGATTTCCTGTGGGTTCGGTAATAAATGACTCAGTTTAAAGAAGGCAGAACAAATCCATCCAATACTCCAAATTATACAAGAACAAAATATTTCGGAAGCTAGAATACAGAAAACAATAACTATCTCTATGAAATTCGCACGTACGCTTGGAAACACCGCTTTCGTTGCAATTCTGAACAATCTGAACACCTGTTAATCTATGACTTCACTTCGCTTTCAATTGTCAACTTCATATTTCGCTGTGCAGAAGTATTTATAATCGAATAGGATTTCGGTAATGTTCCGACGATCTCTTGATTCCTTTGGGATAGCTCCAGAAATTTTCTAGCGTCTATGTCTTCCCAAAACTTCTAAAATAATGAAAATTCATGAACATGGTAGTTTCATTCATTCAATTTATTGATCCTCACAAGACTACCCCCTACCAGAGGTTGCTCGTTTCGAGCAAAAGTACAAGTGGGAACATCTCGGACCAAGTGGATAACCTTGAGCTTGCTTTCAAGAGGTAATTGAAAACTGTATACAGGGTCGTTGATACTTCCAATAACCAAGTACGCTCCTTGCCACGGTCTCTGTAATTCAGACATGAACCCTTTTGGCCGTTGGGTTGGTAGATCCCTTCTTGAAGTTTACTGGCAATGACGTCTTATCAAACCTCACTTTCATTCACATATATCATATCACGACATGTTAATGATTTAGACCACAAAATGAATTATACCGAATCGAGTATTTTAGATTACGAAACTAATGAAATCAAACGAAAATTCTTGGAAATGATTCATATCAACGAAAACAATAGTATGATCAAAAGAACAGACCTCGATAACCTTAGTGTGATTTACAGTTATAATCTCACTTTTGATCAAAACAAATCTAGAGATCAATCGTATAGTAGTACTGATTCACCCGGTATGATAATATGACATTTCTCACGTTGAGTAAGCTTACTTGTACATCCGTATTTGTTAGTTTTCAATCATAATGTATCATATTGTAGTTGTCCTGAAGAAGAAAATAACAATTTTCGAAAGCTTGAGAAAGTAACAAAGAGTTTTCTTGAAGAACAATCCACTGACTACATTCCCAAAACTCCCAATACACTATATGTATGTATGTATGTATATATATATAAACAGTGTCACACATAAAGTTCTCGACATACGGAAGTTTTTTTTATTAATAGATATAATGAAAATTTGGCTTGGCAGTTAGTTTGTGCTTGAAAAATTTGTAAAAAGCAGCCTCTTTCCTTTTGTCATGTGATACTCTAAACCTGTCAAATTTGACATTTTTTTCTAAAATCCTCAAAAAATCAGTTTTTTTTTGGAAATTTCGAAAAATGCCAAAGAGAAAAAGTGCTTAGTTTCCAATTTTATACCTTTGCTCGAAATTTGGACTCTTTACTGTCACTTCGACTTTTTTCCAATTTTTTTAATTTTTCGAATCTTTCGCTCTATCGATTCGAACGAAACATGATTCAAATTTCATAATTTTGATGAATACGAGACTTCAATGTCATATCTTGCCCAGAAAATACCCGCATTGGCCTGTTACCAGAAAAAGAAATGAATACACCTCCAGAAATTCGTCTTTGTTGTTGCAAAGTTCATCTAGTTTTTTCATTTCACTGTTAAACTGATTCGGTTTTTCCATGTATGGACGTTAATATGTCAGTAATCGAATTCCTCTTCGTTCTTATTATTCATATCATTGATTATTTTTCTAACCAATAATTCAGTTACAAACTAACCCGAAATATCATACTTTTCTGTAAACTAAACATTGACCTACAGTTTCAAAACTATTCAAAAGACTTTGGTTCTAGCGATTTGTACTAAACATGATATAAAATTTCGTGATTTTAAACATTACAAGACTAATGCAACATGTCGGGAAGAAACTTCCATATGTCGCGAACTTTATGTGTGACACTGTATATATTTATATATATAGATAGTGTTTCATTTTCTAGATGAAAAAATTACTCATAAGTGAAATATAAAAACGCGTTTTGTGTAAAAATCAGAAGAGATAGGTATAGAGAACCCTAATATAGTTTTGAAGGGAATCTAATTATGCGTCAAATTACGCCACTAAATACGGGGTGTTCCATTCAACTTTGAGAGGTTATTTAAATAAATGGGTCCAAATTTTGAGGCAATTTTTTTCACCACTCTGTATAATATTGCATTGAAAATTGCATGTAGTCGTTAACTTTAACCTTTGAGCTAAGCAGTACATTTAATCACGAGCATCTTGTTACACGTTACAGGGTGAAAACAATCTTTAAATTATGGTCTGTGTTTTCAAATTTCTCAAAATTCACTTCATCACACCTTCATTTTGTCTATAGTATCGAAAAATATGAAAAAATATAGGGTGTTCCATAAGAAAAAATATAACTTTGGTATGTAATTTTTTTGCGGGTCACCCTATATAATTCAAAATAATTTTGGAATATGCTCCCCATGAACCCACATATGACTGTGCTGAAATTTTTTTCCTAACTCTCTTCATTTCTCGTAGAAATACCGAGGCGAATGTGGTGGGCCACCCTGTGTATATATATATATATATATATATATATATATATATATATATATATATATATATCCTGGATAGGCTTTCGCGGACGGATATATGCTCTCTGGAACTCCACACCTTCACACCTCTCTCACCAGCAGCAGATCCTCCAGTATTAGTTCACGACTTCTCTGACACCGCACTCGATGAAAATGCCCAGGTAATTTAATCAAAAGGCGTCAACTTCTGTGTTACCCCGAAATCCATTCCAATCGAAACCATCATAACTCAGATAGAATCAGCTATCTCTCATCCTTCCGAAAACACAGCCGAAGAAGCCCGGCAAGATATCGCCTCTTCCTGAGAAGAGCAAAAAATCCCACCTTCCAATGTCACCTCGGCCGAACACAACTCTCAAAAACCTTCGTAACAATCCCGACTTTATCATTCTCCCGGCCGACAAGGGAAACGCCACCGTAATCCTCAATACCACAGACTACATTGATAAACTAACAGGATCAATCAACTCTCCCGAATACCAAATAAGTGCAAGAGACCCTACAACCTATCTCGAAAAAAATACAAAAACTATCATCAGCAACTCAAATATTCCGACTGACCTGAAGAAATCTCTGATTCCCAGGGACAAATCTTCACGTACACCTAGAATATATGGCCTTCCCAAAATACACAAGCCGAACATTCCACTTCGCCCCATAGTTAGTGCATTTGCCTCACCAACACAAGCTCTAGCTAAATATCTCGCAAACATTCTTCAACCCCTTGCAGAACAATCCTCATCATATGTTCGAAACTCATTCCATTTCTTAGAAATCATCAAATCGGTCAACTTCCGTCCAACAGACATCCTGGCAAGCTTCGATGTAGTATCCCTTTTCACAAACATCCCCTTAGCAGATAAATGAATAAAAATAACTCAAATAGAATAAAGCACGAAACAATGTCAAGTGGAAAATTTTGTTTCATCCTGTCCATTAGGGCCTTCCTGTTCATAAAATAGAAAGCACGCCTCGGTGACACATGGGTATCGTTGTATTCGTGCCACGCTCCCGCGAAAATGTGTCGGCAGTAAGCCGTGAAGTTGCCGCGGATTACATTGGCTGCCGCGTAGTTGCTCATGTCTAGACCTTCCAAGGGAAATCGATGGTGACTTTCAATTTTCTTCTGAACCTTTCAGTTAGAGAAAAACGTTTGAGATGGATCACCAACACCCGAGGGATTGACAATGACTTGCATGACGTGCATTTCCGCCTTTCTTCACACTTGGAACACGTTGGCTTCTCATCCCCATCCAACGTCTCCTCTCTGGTAAAAGAAACCAAGCAATTGAGTTGCCCGGTTCTCTGTGGGATAGGTAGAGACAGGTTTCGAAACGAGTCAAAAGTTATGGAACAATGACCGCAATAGGTGCATTTCAATTTAGATTTAAAGAGACCGACAAAACTGTCCACTATCTTGGAATATTTCACCGTCAGGTACTGTAACCCAGAATTTTGGGTTTGCTCGTTCTCACTGAATCTCTCGTCATTTTCTGCTGTCAGGTTTAGGTTGTTTTTTTTTGGTAACATGGTTGATATCTTCGTTTAAAATCTCCAAATGAAATCACAAAAACTCCTGGGCATCTTGCTGTTCGTGTCTCATGAAGCGAGGGGCATATTTCTGAATTTAGCTTGTGAAACTGTATTCACCACTCCATCATACGGATCCTCGGACCATAATTGCTTAATTAAATCAGCAGAAGCTTTTATTGAAGCGCCCTCCACGCTGGAAATACTTCTCATATAGGAATCGTTCATCAGGTACTCCATTAAGCATCTTCTATGAGACAAGCATTGAATTACACTATTCATGTAACAAAAATTGCAAAGATCCTTTGAACCCTTCAAAATGAGAATTTGTTCATTTGTCATTATGGGTTTTAGACTAGTTACAGAGGGGCGAAGACAAATTTCATCCAAAGATTGAGGAGCCGGAATGGAACCAAAAACATATTTCTCATTATATTTAGATGAGAAGTATCTAGTTGACCTCTTGTCATTTGTAACTTCGAAATTTTTTCTACCGATTCCTTGAAAAAATGTAATGCCTCCAAATACACCAAGTGTTTCAAATGCAACTGGAATAAAATCATTAGAATTTTCCAGATTTTTGTACTCAATTTTTTTTGTTTCTGCATTTTTTGCAGCTGCCCTTTGTTAATAAAGAGGAGACTAGGTGGGATGGTGTGTCAATGCAAGTCCCATACTATAATTTCCCATACTTCCGAAGAATCAGGGTCATACCATCATCATCTCGATTCACACCCAAAGGTTTTAAAACTGAAAGTTCGGCAGTACAAAAAGCTCTCTTGATCTAACCAGTCACACCAGCATGACAAGATCTTCGACCAGCACTGAGTTTACAACTCAAACCGTGGATACCAAAGATAGGTTGTAATATCTTGTTGATCAAATGGGAAACACAATTTACAGAAGACAAAATTGCTGGTAACACAAGAGATGATGCTGACCGAATTCCTGAACCACCTATATTCACAGGCAATGTTACTTGATTCCAAGTAACTCCAGACTCATTTAAAGTTTTCTTCATCAGAGAAGTGAGAGAAACTTTGCAGTCTTTGCAATTTTGGGGTATTTTAGTATTCTATAGAACAACAATAATTTTCCCCAGGCCTTGTTAGAATTAGTCTCCAGGATTTAATCCATGGCGTCACTGAGTGCATTTGCCTGCCAAATCCTTGCAGATTTAGGATTCCTCTTCACTATGAAAATATTATCTTTTTGAGTTTGGCCAGTATGACATGAAACAAGTCTTGAATATTATTTCCGAATGATGCATGTGGTTTCGTTAGTAACGTAATATCCTTGTGAATGCGAATTTTATGTAACTCCAACCATATATGACAATCTAAAATTTTGGCTGTAGCAATCCTCAACGTTGTCTTTTAGGGATCTTCCATACATTCCATACAATTTGGTGTGTAGATAATGTCAAAGGCAAATGTCAAATATCCAAAATGATAAAATAAGAACACAACCATATCAGGAAAGCACCAATCTTGAGATTTTCCAATACATTGGGGTCTAACTGTGGAGTCTGTGTTACGTAATAACTGATAAAAACTTGAAAAACTCAGTATGAATTGAATGTCACTTTGAAAGCTATGAATTGAAGCTATGATATCAATGTTGAACTGTCATCAATTATCTTTCAATGCAATCTCTATGAACTTTGAAACCACTGTGTCACATCACACTCACGAAATATCTGTTGTTAGTAACAATTCTTGTCTATGTTGACAACACTAGATAGAAAGGTAATGTTATGTTGGTACTATTGAAAAAATATATATTTTTATGAGAAGAGGGTGTAACGAACCGTTGTCGTGTTGTCGTTGTTAAAAACTGTTGTTCGATTATTACTTGTATCATGTTCATTTTGTAACCTGGAGTTTTTCTATTCATTAAATTCTGAACGCTGGCTCCTGTTTATTCTCTGTGTTAAAACAACAGGTTTATGGGCCCAGAGAGAATTTAAAAGTTGAAAAATTGGTTGCTGCGTATTGTCCATTTCGCTGTGTGACGGAATAACGTGTGTGGAACAAAATGGCGTGTGGTAAAGGAGCTACGAACATTCGCCCATTCGATGGTACTGGATTTGAGAATTGGAAATTCCGATTGGAACGAGTCCTGGAAAGAAACGGTGTTCTTGAAGTAATTACACAGAATCCTCTAGCTGTGGGAAGTAACGACCGTGAAAGTTTTGAGAAAAATGAAGCCACTGCACGTGATATCATTGTTCAGTGCCATGATGATTCTGTTTTAGAAATAATAAAGGCAAAGAAAACTGCCAAAGAAATGATGACAACCTTACAAACTACCTATGTGAGAGTCACTTAAAGCTCACGAATTACATTACAAAAGCGTTTGAGAAATATGGTTTTTGATGGATGTAGTTCGCTCAATAACTACATAATTGACTTTGATAAGGTTGTATCTGAGCTTAAAAATGTTGGCGGATCAGTAGATTCTTCAGAGTATATATCCCAGCTGTTAGCGTCGATGCCGAATGAGTACCAGTCTGTTGTAACCTCAATTGATATATTATTATCAAATGCCACTCTTGTGACAGAAGATTTTGTGAAGAGTAAATTGCTTTCGGAGGAGGAAAGAATGATGAAATGTAAGGAAGGATATGTCGAAAGAAATGCATTCATAGGGCACAAATATTTTTTGAAGAAAAGGGCACATAGCAATAATATGAAGCAGAGAAGTGAAACACATTCAATGGAAAAATCGTCGGGACCTAGCTACAGGTGTTGGTTTCGCAAAGCAGTAGGACACAAGCGTTATCAATGTGCCAAGCGTAACTTATCGCATGCTAATGTGGCGTCTAATAGTGGAGCACAGAACAGTTCATATGTTCCATGCGAAGAGACTCATGATATTGCTTTTGTATCTGACAGAGACAAGGATGGAGCAGAAAGTGACATTGTAAATGTTGATCTTGCCAGTAATGTAGTTGGCAATGATGAAATTGTCATGATCGTAGATTCAGGAGCATCTAATCACTTGATTAAATCTGAATATAAACATTATTTAATCTTAAAAGTGTTTCTCATGTCATAAATGTTGCTAAAGTAGGAGAGTCTGTTAATGCAACAAGTACTGGGACTCTACCTGTAATGACTGAAAATAACCTACCGATTGCATTGTGTGATGTTCTAATATGTGATAAACTTTATCATAATCTACTGTAAGTTCAAAGGATGGTACAGTCAGGACTGAAAGTAGAATTTGAAGACAAGGTGGTGAATGTTTTCAAACAAAATCAACTTATATTACAAGGAAATCGGATTGGAAACTTGTTTGTTGTGAAGCTCCGAATCCGTCTAAACTGTGAATCAAACCTTTTTGACAATTCTCGGGAGATATGGCACAGGAGAATGGGTCACTCATCGCAATTTCCTGTAGATGGTGTATGTGAGATATGTTTACGAGGTAAACAATCTAATCGAAAGTTCTTGAAGTATGTACCAGAAGAAAGGAAGGCAAAGAGGATACATTCGCAAAGAGGATACTTGAATGTGTTTCTTCAGATATTTGTGGCAAAATATCTCCACCAACACATGATGGCTCTGAATACTTTGTATCCTTCATAGATCATTTTAGTCATTTTGGCATTGTATACTTGATCAAAAACAAAAATGAAGTGGAATCGTGCCTCCGAAAATATGTTGCCATGGTAGTAGCAAAGTTCAACACTAAATTATCAAAAATTAGATGTGGCAATGGCGGAGAATGTGTGTCCAAAAAAATTCGTGACTTTTGTTCTGAAAAAGGAATACAACTAGTTTATACTGTTCCTCAAAATCCTCAGCAAAATGGGATGGCTGAACGTTTCAATAGAACAATCTTGGAAAAAGCAAGGTGTTCGATTTTTGAATCCAATATCAACAAAGAAATGTGGGGTGAAGCGGTTTTAACATCAGTGTATCTCACCAACCGAACTCCAACAACTGTTTTGTCTGATAATATGACACCTTCTGAATTGTGGGATGGATTAAAGCCAGATCTAGAGAAAATTCGCCTTTTTGGCTGTACTGCTCATGCTGTGATTCCTCAAGAGGACAGAAGAGGCAAATTGTCACCACGTTCAAGGAAGCTGTTAATGATCGGATGTGATAATGGATATCGCCTGTGGGATGCAGAGAAACGAAAGATTGTTACTGCTCGCTCAGTTGTGTTTGATGAATGGCCAAATGAATGTATAACAGTTGTTATTGATAGACAGATTCTGGAACATGATTCAAAGACATCAGAAAAATGAACAAACCAGCTGGAGCCAGTTATGGAGAAAATTTCATCGGAAACTGATGAGCCTACAGTAAACGATGAGACTGAGTTGCGAAGGAGTACTAGACGTCGAGTAGTGCCTGCCCACTTTGATGATTATAAATTGCTGATGGCTCTGTCTGCAGGTAACCTTCTATCTGAGAATCCATCCTTCTATCATGAAGCCATAGAAACAGATAAGGATTGGAAGATGGCAGTTGACAATGAGTTGAAGTCCCTTAAGTCAAGTAAAACCTGGGAAGTAGTAGATCGTCCTTCTGATGCAGTAGTCATTGACTCACGATGGATTTTCAATGAAAAACAAGTGGATGGAGAAGTCGTCAAAAAGGCCCGTTTAGTAGCACGAGGCTACCAACAGCCTGAATTGGAATCTGAGAATTGGTATTCGCCAGTAGCCCGTATGTTCACTCTCAGAACTATACTGTCGCTAGCTGTACAGTATGACATGAAGCTGCATCAACTTGATGTTAAGGCTGCATTCCTCGCAAGTCCACTGAAATACATGGTTTACATGGAACCGCCTCAAGGTTTGGATATTCCTAATTCAAAAGTCTGTAAGCTTGTGAAAGCACTATATGGTCTCAAACAGAGTCCTAAATGTTTCAATGATCTACTTAATGAAAAATTAGTCAATCTGAATAATTTTCAGAGATCAGTAAATGATCCATGTTTGTATTATTACAAGGTACATCCATAATAATATGGGTAGATGATATACTTATTGTTTCTAATGATGATGCCAAAGTAGAATATGTGAAAGAAAATTTGGTAAAACATCTTGATGTGAAGATTTATTCAAATAGTAATAAATTGATTTTTTTAGGAATAGAAATAGAGAAAAATGAAAATTTCATAAAAATGAGTCAGAAGGCACTTATTGAAAAAAATTTGAATCAGTTTCACATGAACAATTGTAAAACTGTTATGTTCCAATACAACCTAAGTTAAACTTGATTAAGACCAATCAAGCTAGTTTAAGTGATTTTATGTACAGAGAATTAATCGGTAGTTTGATGTACATAATGCTGGGCTCTAGGCCAGATATTTGTTTTTCTACTGCATATTTTGGTAGATTTCAAAGTTGTTATGACAGTTCTCACTGGAAAGCTCTGAAAAATGTACTAAAGTATCTATCAGGTACTAAAGAACTTGGTTTATATTTCTCCAAAAATAGCTCTGATATTAAAGTTATGGCATATGCAGATTCAGATTTTGCATCTGATATCAATGATAGAAAGAGTATGTCAGGGTTTGTAATCAAATTGAACAATAATACTGTGTATGGGAATCCTAAAAAACAGCCAGTTGTGGCGATTTCTACAAGTGAAGCAGAATTCATAGCTTTAGCAATGTGCATGTGTGAATGTTCATTTTTAAGCCAGCTATTAGAAGAGATTTTGTCACTATCTGTGTTTCCTATAAATCTAATGGAAGACAATCAATCATGTATCCAAATGGGTAATACTTTAGAAACTAAGAGAACAAAACATATAGATGTGAAATATCACTTAGTAAAAGATCTAGTAGTAAATCGGGAAAAATTCATACTGAATTATATACCAAGTGAAGAACAAATAGGGGACATAATGACCAAAGGTCTAAGCATTGTGAAATTTGAAAAATTTAGATTGGCAATGGGTATGCATATATAAAGTTGCATTATTTTTTAAATGCGGAATTGAAGGGGGGTGTTGTTGGTACCAATTATTGTCCATGTTGACAACACTAGATAAAAAGGTAATGTTATGTTGGTAGGTACTATTGAAAAAAAAAATTTTATGTGAAGAGGGTGTAACGAACCGTTGTCGTGTTGTCGTTGTTAAAAACTGTTGTTCGATTATTACTTGTATCATGTTCATTTTGTACCTGGTGTTTTTATATTCATTAAATTCTGAACGCTGGCTCCTGTTTATTTTCTGTGTTAAAACAACAATATCTTCATCAGAAACATTGTTGAGCGTTCGACTGCGAAGCAATAACTCAATATCCTCATCGCATGAAGTAGGTATTATTCAGTTTTTGTGTGGTGGGAAGTGAGATTTTTATTGGAAAACATCTTTATATATCTGTTGATAGAAAAGTGACACAACTCACAATTCGACAAATTTGAGTTATCCTCTCAAACGGCACATCAATCAATGAGTTTTCTTGCAAGTAGATGGCGCAAATGTCATTTTTCCGTTTTGCAAATTCCTACATGCGTTTGCGGAACAGTGACAGACGAGTACTAGGTCTCAGTGCGTAAGGACGTATTTTCTACAATTTCTATAGAAGATCGTCATATTTCTGTTTGTGACTTTTAGGAATGTGCCACTTTTCGTTATACTAAGCTAAGTTTATTACGGTCATAATTTGTAATGGGTCATTTTTCTGTAAATTCATCTGTATGGAGTATCACTTTATTACGTTCGAATTTTCAAAAGTGACTCTTTTCCATAAACATTCGAAAAATACTTTCGAAATATGACATTAGTGTTCCAGAATATGTCGGTTTTCTGTATGATATGGTTTTGTTTTCAAAGGTTATATTAGTAAATTGTCAGTTTTCTCTTGATTGATTTCAGTTCTGAATATCAGTTCTTATTTTATAGAATTAATTTTTGAAATGTGACATTGCCTCGTGAATCTTCATATGAAATATTTCAATTACCGCGTATTCAAATTTACAGGTCTAGCTATTGATGATGTCGAAACGTTCAGCACTGATAATGGAACTAGCTAAAAGTGTTAATAAACCTAATACGATAATTCTCGGAAATCAATATGTTATTACTGATCCTCCCAATAATACAAACACAGAATCATCTGGTAACAGTGACCTTATCTTAGAAAAAGGTTTTCAGATTGTTGTGGTTGAATATTTTTCCAACTTTTTTTCTCTGTTTGCAGATGAAGCAAATCCTATTAACGTCAGAGCGCATACTATTACAGATGATGAGAACAATGATTCCACAGATACAGTTACAATACCTTCTCCTATTCTACAAAAGAATGCCAGCGAGAGGGAAAATATTGATCCATTTGCCAATTCGGATGATAGTGACAAAGATCATACCTATATTGCCCCTTCAGATAGTGAAAGTTCTGTGGAATCAGAAAAGCAAAGTCTGTCCCCAGATGACCAAAGTGAAATGGAAAATAAGAGTACTAGAATACGTAAACGTAACAAAAACCAGTGGAAAAAAACAGCAGCAAAAATAGCCAGGAATTCCGGAAGAGAGTATGTTTCATGTTCCCGTTCTAAAAAAATTATGAAAGAACGGCAAATGAGAACAGCTTGCAAAAATACCTGTAAGTATAAGTGTTCAACTAAGATTAACGAAGAAGTTCGCCAACATATTTTCAACACTTACTGGGCTCTTGGAGATTTACAAAGACAACGAGATTTTTTATCATCTTGTATGATTCCATTTGAACCAAAATATCAATATCACCGAAATGAAAAGAAACGACGTGATAACAACGGTTTTTATTTTCAAGTTGGTGAAGATCGTATACGTGTTTGTAAATATTTCTTGAAATCCACGGTAGACATCACAGATAGATCAATAAGGACTGTTATCAGTGAACGAAATGATGTGGGCATAGTACTGTCAGATCTTAGGGGCAAACATGGACACCATTCTACATTGGATGTTGGTATAAAAGAAGGAATTCGAAAGCACATTAACTCGATTCCTAAGATCGAAAGTCATTACACGAGTCATTACGTGATTCATATAGAGATTACGTTCAGGAGTGTATAGATAATAACGTTCCTTATGCAAAATATTTGATCTACTATAAAATTTTTACCCGTGAATTCAATATATCTTCACGCCCAAAAAAGATCAATGTGGGGTTTGTGCAACTTATATAAATTCTACCGAGGAAGAACAAATCAACTTAACTGATGAATATGAACTGCACCTCTCCGAAAAAGAGCTTTCTCGTGATGAAAAGACAAGAGACAAAGAGAAACTTTCTGCAAATTATATAGTAGCCTGCTTCGATCTCCAGGCTATGTTGCCTTGTCCTAAAGGAGATACATCCAGTTTCTATTACAAATCCCAATTGAGTGTACTCAATCTTACAGTATATGAAATGAAGAAAATAAAAGATGAAGATCAGTGTTATTGCTATGTCTGGGATGAAACTCAGGGGCACAGAGGAGCTAATGGAATTGTCTCTTGTCTCTTGAAATACATAGAAAAAAGAACTCAAGAGAGACCAGATGATCCAATTGATATTGTGTTGTATTCCGATAATTGCTTTGGGCAACAGAAGAACCGATATATTATCACTGTGTATATTTATGCGTTGTTGAAATTTTCTAACTTGAATTCCATCACTCATAAATATCTTATTGTAGGACACACACAGAATGAGGGCGATAATGCCCATTCTGTGATTGAACGTCAAATCAAACGATGTTTAAAATCGAGGCCCATTTTTTTACCCACCGAATACGTTGCAGTTATCAAAACTGCTAAAAAAAGTGGAAACCCGTATTCTGTTACAGAAATGAGTTTTGAAGACTTTGTGGATATAAAAGCATTGAATAAGGCAATTGGAAATATAGATAATAGAAAGGAGGATGATGATAAACTCAGTAACATGCAAATTATTAAAATAGGAAAAAATGATCCTTTCACAATTTTCTATAAAACCTCTTATGCTAATACCGACTTCAGTCAGTATCCTATAAAAAAATCGCGAAGGTCAGCAAACCCAGATCTTCTGAAATTGGAGCCATTGTACGAGCAAAAATTGAATATTAGTGAGACAAAGAAAAAAGGACTTCTTGAATTATTGGCAAAAAAACATATTCCCAGTCGGTATTCTGAGTTTTATGAAAATCTTTAAAAATAAATAAACTTTTCACCATTAGATTAAGCTATTACGAGTGTTGATTGAAATTTGCTGTCTTCTTTCAAGTTTTATTTTGTCAAATAAATAGTTCTGATACAAATAATGTGTATGATTTACAGATGACAGAAATGAGCGATGAGCCTGCTCATATGTAGAGAAGTGACCTAACTCTGAATAAGGGAGGAATTCACCCCCAAGTTGAGGGTCTATGAATGAGGTTGAAATCGATTCAAGTAGAGTGGATACCTGTGTATAACTCCACCAAAAAAAATCCATATGTTGAAATATAATGTTCTAATTATTGAGATTTCAAAATCACAAAAATTAAAATTGCTCTCCTGTAAATTCTAATATTTTGTTTTGTGTCACTTTTCTATCAAGGGAGCGATAAAATCTCATAGAAACTGAATGTAATGATTATTGAATAAAATATAAACCAATTGCAAAACTTGTGTATTACCGCTGAATTCAAGAGGTTATGGGCTCAGAATACCTAACTAACTGTGTTCTGGAAAATCCTGTTGATAAGTTTTGCACCAGTTAATTTTGTGAAAAAATGCCACTGTCACATCGAGTTATACTTCTGGTTCTCACAAGCCAAGTGAGTAAAGATAGACAAGCTGAGGTCTCCTCACACCCCAAAGTTTCATAGAACCAATTTTTACCTATGGGAGTATCAAATGCAAATCATCTTTAATGTCGAAGGACTTCTTAACATGGTTGAAGGACAGAAGCAGAAGCCTGTAGCCACAGATAATGAAAAGGAAGAGAGAGAATGGGAAAAATCGAATTCGAAATGAATTACATTAATGAACTCACCTGTATCATCGGTAGATATGAAGGAATTCCTAATATGAGATAGCAACCAATATTTATTGTCATACAAAGCCATTGAGGGTGTCAAACTTCCCAAAAACAATAATATTAAACAATAAACTAACACACTATATGAAACCACCAACACCAGCTCCAGCTATGATCTATGATTAGATGAAACTTCATAACATAACCTAAAATTCTCGGCCTCGGCAATGAGAGAGTGAGATAGCACACTAGAGTCGGGCCTGTTCAAAAGATAGAATTCAAGGACGCGTGAACAAAGTATAGGGAAGAATATCGACCGATGAGGGCGCTGGTGGTGGTTAAACTTTATCCACCATTATGAAATAGTTACCTTGTTTACATTTGTGAAATAACGCGCCAAACTGAAATCCAGTCATCAGTTGCCCTCGCTAGACAAGATTTTGGTGTTTTTTTTTTGCTATATTTTCATTGTACGAAATTTTTCTCTTGAAGGTTAATATAACTGTGTTCATGATGCTTTGAATAGCCGCACAATACCATTCTTTGGAGGTGAACATAGATGCATTGTGTTTTAAAATGTAATGATATTTGTTCCAGGACATTTTTTAGTGTAGTGTTAGTGAACCAAAGAGGCTTTCATTACATGGATGATGAAATGCGCCATAACTTCGCCTAAAAATAGGCAAACAGACTCACCAGGTAACAAGAAATCATCTCTCTTGAAATGCAAGTAACACACTGAAGCCGCTCTAGGTGGTGATTTATGCAGTTTCAGTTTAATATTCCAAGCCTTGTACCTGTCTATTTTCTCTTTCAATCCACTTTCCGTAATGTTTCCCACCAAAGATGTAGGTATTTATCTTTGGAAACGTGTGGAAAGACAACTTTGGATTTCGGTTCCTAGAGTTGCGGCAACAAGGGCACCAAACACTTTATACGGCTCACTGAGCGATCTGCATCCATGATTGTTTGTTATTATTAATAAAAAAAAATTACAACTTCAGATGAGATTTCCTAAATCAACACCAAATAACTCAATAAATTCACACACATAAAAATGGAAGCCGTTTGTTCGTGAAATTCTAGCAGTGCGTTATATTTCCGCCAGACGTCGCATAAAATTATGAACTTCCCAATAGTTGCATAGCCACGCCTTCTAAACTGAAATAAATGAAGAACTGTTTACACTGTACTGTACTCACATTGACGTAATATAACATCAATGTGTACTCATTTGTGCTTTGTATTTACGTGTGTTACGTTAATTAAATAATATGGATGGAAACACTCTTTCACCTCCAAGAAAAAGATCAAAAAATAGACATTTAACTGTAGAGGAAAAAGGTGTAATAATGAACACTTATAAAAAAGCATCCCAATAGTTGATGGGGGGACGACGTGGCGACGTTTTTGTTGAGGGGTGTAAATCGGACTTGTAACATTGGGAAGAGGAACATTCAAAGAGTGCGAGCCGTTCACGTGATCATTCTATCTTTTCAGCGGCTACACAATTGCACAGTAATTATTCTTTACTGTGGAGATAGCTTCAAAGGCGATAATGGGCGATTCACATAGACCCGAATGTTTCTCGGATACGAAATTCCGGAATTTATGGTTCTGTATAGTCACAGAACACGATACTCGTAAAATTTCACTGGCAAAGATTCGCCTTGCCTGCCTTTCGCCATATCCCCTATTTATAATCAGAAACTATAATATGTATAGTTGGTTTATTATTTTTCGATGATCAAGTGAGATCGCAGCAAATGTGCTTCATCTAACAATAAGTGACCTCCGAAACGAGTTGAAAGCCCCAAAAATTTCATTTGAATTTTCTGTTCAGGAGGCCAAAATAAGTAAGATCCACCAACATTTTTTTATTTTTGAGGCAGAGCCCGATTAACAGAATTTTACCGAAAATTTTGTTTCCTTACAAGAGGATGCATATTATTAGACAAAGCACATTAGCAACGATCTCACTCGATCATCGAAAAAATAATCAACAATTTAACATATTAGCTTATTGAAGTTGGCGAAACTCTGTCAATGGAATACTGTGAATGTGTTCCGTGATCATACAGAACCATAAATTCCGGAATTTCGTATCCGAGTAAGAATCGGATCTATGTGTATCGCCCATTTTGTCCGTTGATACGGATAATACACAGAACTCATAATTATAACTAGAATGCGTTTCATGTATCGTCGACTAACGTAAACTTGACAAATCACGGGCATTCGCAAAGGGGACAACTTGCACCAAGTAAACACATACGTCATTCCTTGTAATTTCAAGAGGAAATGAGAGAAATCTAGGACGTATGTCTGTTAAGATTACTAGTTTGTTTGTAAATAGAGCGGCGTTGTCAGTTTTATTTCTTTCTGATTTGGATTTTTGGATATTGGACGCTGTGACGATAGTAAATATAAATATTGGATATTTATTATTCATCGATTATATTGTGCATAGACAAGAGTTATAGGTATATTGGTAATATTGTGTACATTACCCGTTCGATACGATGAAGTGTTTTGTTAATGTGGTAATTCCTGGAGAAAGGGGAAGAAAAAAGAAAACGTTACTTTCCATAAATGAGTTCTTGAAAAACCTGTTGAAATAAAGAAAACGTTTTCAGATTTCAGCTTTCAGAAAGTGGTTTCGTAGATTAGGAAGTGATCTACATTTGGAGTGTCCTCAACCACAGCATCAAATCCGCACTGAACATGTTCATTTTTCAATTAGATTCAATTCATACTGAAGCTTATACCATTAGATTTGGGGAAAGTGGTCTAGACCCGGTCTGGCGTCCTTCAACTTAAAAAAAACATGTTTTCAATGTAATTTTCATTTTAGTAGTAGGGTATAGGAATAACTTTTTGGTGTGAATCAAGATCTCATTTCGTATCTTCTATTCAAGGATTTTTTTATTGTAAAACGTCTATGGATAAAACGATACTTTTACTGTTCTGATGTTCCATTTGAAACTGAAATTTCCAGTTTTATAAAACCAACCCGTTGCCCATCCCCAAGTTACGCACTTTATATTTTGCGCCGCTACTGTGAAGAGGACATTTACAGTGTTGCAGGTTAAGCATGATTTATGGATTTGTCCATCCGCCATATTTGAAACGCATTCTAGTTATAATTGGGAATTTCATAATTTTATGCGACGTCTGGCGGAAATATAACGCACTGCCATAATTTCACAAACAAACGGCTTCCATTTTATGTGTGTGAATTCATTGAGTTCTTTTGTGTTGATTTAGGAGGTCTCATCTGAAGTTGTAATTTTTTTCGATTAATAATAACAAGCAATCATGGATGCAGATCGCTCAGTGAGCCGTATGAAGTGTTTGGTGCCAAGTTGCCGCAATTCTAGGAACCTGAATCCAAAGTTGTCTTTCCACACGTTTCCAAAGAGAAATACATCTTTGGTGGGAAAAATTACGTAAAAGTGGATTGTTTAAAACACAATGCATCTATGTTCACCTTCAATTAATGGTATTGTGTGGCTATTCGAAGCATCATTAACACAGTTATATCAACCTTCACGAGAAAAATTTCGTACAATGAAAATACAGCAAAAAAACACCAAAATCTTGTCTAGCGAGGGCAATTGATGACTGGATTTCAGGTTGGCGCGTTATTTCACAAATGTAAACAAGGCAACTTTTTCAAAATGGTGGATATAGTTTAACCACCACCAGCGCCCTCATCGGTCGATATTCTTCCCTATTATGAGTTCTGTGGCCGCTGCACCAAATTTGACAGTTTTTGAGGTATCCATAATGGAATGTCAAATTTCGTTCAGCGGATTATACCGCTTCACGCCATCTTCACGCTCGTAGACGCAGCTAGTAGAGAGTTGAAGTGCTGTCATGAACGTTAACGTAAACGTACAAATTGACAGCTACGCATGCGTAGTTTCGTTATGAAATATAATGTTTACGCCATATGGGTGTTCATGGAATTGAGTTGAAGTCGCTACCATACATAACGTTAATGTTAGCCGTTAACCTGTGCTGCCGTTTTGTGAGTTATTACCACTAATTACTCCATTTGTGAGCATTTTGGTCGCTGCGAAATGACCGCGGATTAATAGGGCTTTTGTGAGGATTTTGCGCGGATTCCGAGATTTTGAGCGTATTGAATCCTGAACAAAATGTTATTCGAAACAAAAAGTTTGAGATTAGTACCGTTATTAGGATCGGGATGTATTTATTTTTTATTGAAGAAAATACAGTTTTGTTATGAATAAAATTATTCTTAAATGATTTTATTTAAATGAAAACACTTGAATTTGAAAGGTGGTACCCTCCAAGCTTCAAATTTCCAAGATATAAGGCTATGGATTGAATAGCGATTTAGAGTAGTTATGAAATAGAACTCCACTGAGATAAACAATTCAGGTAATCCAATTCTAATCAAATTATGTGGATTTTCTATATCATTATATTTTGTTCTATTCTGGTGAATCCTGAATAACTTTCAATATTGAATATTGCCATGGTTACTGAATGAAAATAATCGACTGTTATAGAAGAATATATGAATATACACCATAAAGATTTCTAAAATATCTTCAGGAAATATAGTCTATTGAAAAATCTTGATTTGCACCATAACTGCATTATTGGTCTCATTCTTGAATATTTTTCAATAATCTAATGATATTCAAGAATCAATAGGCCACCGCAGAATAGACCTGATTGAAAATCTACAATCGGCTCTCAATCAATGTAATTGGGTTTTTGTATAGTTTCTGGAAATCATAATCAAATACTAATGAATATTATACTATTCATATTGTGAATTCATCATTCAAGATAATGAAAGATGATTCCTACTGATGGAAACACTAGATAATTGAATCTAGAATATTCAGGAAACTGCATTCTCAATCATTTATTATTCAGTCTAAGCTGAATGTTTCTTCTTGAATCATTCTTTGAGAGTTCTAATACTGACACTTTTTCCTGGAATTATTAGGTCATGTTGATCTGAATAAGAGTCCATCTCTTCGGATCTTGATAGGGATTATGGCCATATATATACCTCCCTCGCCAAATGAAGTTTCAAAATTCATACATATTCAATCATTCGCAACTCATCGGTGTGATTCGTACATTCTTCGGATTACGTGCGTTGATCTTTTACGTATCCGTGAGCGCCCGCAAGATAACGTAGGCCCGTAAGCAAGTTCTCGACGTAAACGTAAACAAGGCAAAACTACACATGCGTAGCTGTCAATTTGTACGTTTACGTTAACGTTCATGGCAGCACTTCAACTCTCTAACGTAGGCCCGTAAACAAGTTCTCGACGTAAACGAAAGAAGGGCAAAACTACGCATGCTTAGCTGTCAATTTGTACGTTTACGTTAACGTTTATGGCAGTACTTCATCTCTCTTGTGTGTAATGATACTAACACTAATAACAGGAAAATGTCTTGCGTACAACGTACAACTCGTCTCGGTCTCCGACTGTCTGTGTCATATGATTATTTGAAAACTCTAGTGTTTCTGTTCGAAATTAAAATTCAAAGAGTTCTTGATTCGTTATTTTGTATCAGAAGGCTGTTTTTATTTTGTGATAATATGAATTTTGTGATATCTAACAATGTACCGATATATTATATCAAATATGTCTGAAATGTGACGGTCAAGTTTCATCTCTCCTACTTCGTACTTCTGACTTATCTTTATCTGAGTCCATCTCTCTTTTTTCTCATATCCCAAGACATATCCAAGCGCAGGGCTGCTCCAAGGAAAAAAAATTGTACGAAAATGACAGATGAAAATGTATGCTTTTCACTAGAATTGTATAGCATCAATGGTCGCCAACACTGTCATAAGAATAATTGACAAGTGACAGCTCCTCGCATGATGCAAAGACATAATAAATCGTTTTGCGCATGCGCAGACTTGCCCTCGTATGTGGAAAATGTGCAGGGTATTACAAATATATTGATTAGATTATTATTTGCATTCATATTAATTGAACATTCTGAATTGAAATTGATAATTCAAATGCTTGATAAATGGTTACCTGATCATTCATTTCAGTTTAAAGTACCATTCATAAATATTTATTTAAAATTCGTCTTTTCTCGACGCTGTTTGATCAAGTTTTATTTTGGTATCAAATTATGTTTTGCTTTATTTCGTGAGTGTTTCATTATAATTATAATGGATAAACAGTAAAAAGGTGGTCATGTTTGTGCTGTAGTGAACTGTAAAAGCAGCAGGTTGAAGACTAGGCCAGAAAAATGCTACTTTTTCAAAGAAAAAGCGTCCGGGAAGTGGGTACGGTTGCCGAAAAAACAGTGTACGCAACACGACCGAAAACAGTTTTTTTCGGACTTGTTACGTAAATTACTATTCCGTAAAGTGATCCTCACATTTTGTGCCAGTCAAATTTAATTCTGAACAGGTACTTAGCTATCCGCCCTTCTTATATTATTTAAAAGAATTACAAATATTATCGTATCAATATATTATTCATTATGGTGAACAAAATAGCAACAATAAAATGACGAGCCTTATTTTATTAGTTGAAGTCATTTGAAAACAAGTTCAATTTCATGAATTATGACAAGATAAAATTTGTAGTACTCCTCATCTGTTATAGATACCATGTTGCAAGTCTGGCCCTGAGTAATCCGCTCTTCAACATGGCGTCTTTATACTTTTTGAGATCAAAGGCGGCATCCCCGAGTGTAGGGAGTAGGGGTGTCCACTTGGAAAATACATCGATGTATTTTCCGATGCAATGCATCGAAGCTCTGCATCGATGTTTTCCGATACATCGGTTAGAAAAATTGAGTTTTTTCCAAATTGATGTTTTCTCAAATTCGATTTTTTGAGAAAAACAGATAGTCCAAAATGAAGTTTTTCAGTGTTACCAATGTCAATTTTTACATTCCAATAGCCAACTAACGCCACTAACAAAAAAGATTGATTTAATTTTTTTAGTTAATGAAGGAAGTGCGAAATTCGGTTCCATTCTGAAACAAAAACTTGAGGAAATTGCAAATGTTTGAAAATCAAGATTTTCTTTTGTAGAAATAATTTGGCATTGAATTGTTTCATTACCTATTCCAATCCTTTATTTTTCTTTATACTAGATCCCGTTTCATTCAGTTATTCATTTGAAGGAGTCTTTTATGCTTGAAGTTGATGCTGCTCTGAGCATTATTGTCAATCCCCCTATTTATAAATGTATTTACCATTAGTTCGATGTTTTATGAAAATACATCGATACATTGAATAAACCAAGAGCCTTTCAAAACATCGGATCGATTCGATGCATCGAGTTATGAACATCGAGTGAATTCGATGCATCGATGTATATCGAATATCCCTACCCGAGTGTCAGTGTAAGTTATCGTCCTTTGTTGTGATTGTCCCATTTAACCATATATATATATATATATATTAATACCAATATGAGTAATACCTGATAAGAGATAAGAGCCGTTAACTAAGTGAAGCCGAGTTATATCTCTGTTGCAGTCTAGATTATATGTTAGGGACTTTCGTGCTACGAGCCTTTACACCGCGACCTTTACCTGTTGCAGTCTAACAATCCGGTTTCTTTCATTTTTTGCGCATGCGCGATTTTTATCGTCATATGGCAATTTCATTTTTTTAGTTATGTTATTTTATTGTCAAAGAAAACAAACAAGTTCATGAAGATTTCTAGAATATTGAATATACCTACGAATGTAGCAGTACGGAAAATTCAAAGTGCATTTTGGTTTCCCAGGAAGTTTGGAAGGTTTCCCTAATGATTGAATAACTGAATGAGTTCTATTGCATATTAACTGTGATGTGAAATGATGTGTAGTGTTTAATAATACAAAATTAAAAATCTCAATGTTCTCGAGACTAAGTTTTCATCAATTTCGAATAGGAGAATGAACTGCTGCAAGAGGATGGCTGCTCATTATGGTCAATAGTAAATATGTGTAAAATTGATAGGGTTTAAGTTTCACTGATTGAAATATTCAGTATCAAATTCATGTTACTCATTTTTAATGTCCATTTATGAATATAATTTTAAAAGCCATGACTTCAGCTCATAATAACAAATTCGTTGAAATAAAGATTGTTCACTAAAAAGGATCAAGCGCCAAAGTTGAGATACTATGCTCATTCTGTTGTGTTACTTGTGATTAAAAGCTCAGAAACAGGTAAAAAGATGGACACTTGGTCAGTTGGTGGTATGCACGAAAAAAATAAGACTTTGTATCATGTAGGTAAATCAGAATTATACAAACATTATCCTAAGAAACCAGGGTTTTACGAAATGGCGGTTGCTTCTTTATTTGTTATACCATTCGAATTATCTCGTTTCTTCAACAAAGAATAGCAAAATATACTATAAACATTGATTGATTAGCTATATTTTTCATGCATATATAATACTCACCATATCACTTTATCTATAAGGATTCTGCCAGGCTACTGTAGATTTGATTTAAGTGTGAATAGTTTTCATTTTGAATAATCCTTATATTGGTGAACGAAATATGAAATGCTCAAAAATGAAACTATCTACCAGAATCAGAGTATATTGCATGTATTTCTGCTTCTCTTGAACGCTTTCATGAATGGAAAAATATATGAAAATGTGCATTCCAAAAGAATATGCAATAAGTCGCATGTTCTAGTATAGCCACCAAATAAACTGCCAGGATAGCAAGGAATCTTTCTTGTGAAATTAGTACTCCATATTTCTAAATACAGAATTTGATCTGGATTTCTAGTGAGTGTTGTACAGCCTTGTACAGCGATTTCTCATAATGAACATTGTTCAGGATTCAGTAATATGGATTGATTAACTTTGATTACAGAATCCAAATTTAAACAGACAGTAAATTACTGAAGCGACAATCCATGCTTCAAGTAAGCTTGATGAACTTTCTTGGGTTTATTATATTTCTTCTTCTGGTATTTAATTTCATATGTAATTTTATATATATATATATATATATATATATATATATGTATATACATATATATGAAACTGAATTTTTCTGCCATGACTCTCATCCAGTGCATGTCGCCAAAGGCTGAAAATGACCAGGACAAGTCATGCTGTGGACAGCAGTTTCGCCCTATGGGGCTCATCAGCATGGCGATATTTATATAATATATATTATATATATATATATATATATAATCATTATTCATTTATAGAACCTTTCAGTTGCAAATTATAAGGAGTAAATTCAAGAATATCAATGAGAATATTCCTTTTGGAATGATATGCAGGTGTCGGGTGTAATCCAGCATTTCAATTAATTTTAATACACAAAGGAAGAGTTCAGCTATTTATGAAATAATACTACAATTTCAGAAAAATTTTATTCATATTTCTCAAAAGTTACATCATCTTTGGAAGTCGAAAAATTGCAGGATTCACAAATATGAAGGATAGGTATTCATTAAAAAGACAGGAAAGGTTGATTAAGATTGTAACCACATGGTCATCATCAGTTGATGATACCAGAGACAGCGGATATTGGAGAATTAATGAGTACGTAATTTTTTAGTGAAGAAAAATTACTCTTTCATAAATTCAAGAAAGATCGACAATCCTGTTAAACACACAACCATTTTCAAATACATATTCAGTATCAATTTGGAATTTATATATTGGAATGAGAAATTTATTGAAATGACTAAAATCGCGCAATTTCGTACCATGTTATGTTTAGTCACATTCATGGTAGGTAATAAAACATTTGAAAAATAATCTCAAGCTACAACAGACTGTATACAAAACGAAAAAACAGTTAGACAAATCATTACTATACATAAAGGGGAAATTTTTAAAGTAACTCATACCATCCAGAAATTCATTCGACTAAAAAGAACGATGCAGCAGATTTTGCAATCACCGTCCTGAACTTCTAGATTTCTCATATATGATTTTTTCTGTTTGGTACGTAGTATATGCCATGAAGGCTTTCTTACTCGAGCATTTCTCAGTAGTGTAGACAGGTTGTTATCTTTGTTGAAAAATAAGAAATAAAAGTTTTTTCATTTACGTTTTTTACTGTTCTCCGCATTCTTTACAATACGATCTGAAAATCCTGATGTAGATTGTTTTACCTCTATACATCAGCAGCAGCAGCAGTCCAACAACATGATGTGATACATTTAACATTAGTTATATAAGTCTGTTCAATATAGAGATTGAAAGTTATTTGGACACGTTATATTCACATCATTGTGCTACACAAAATACCTTTTGCAATGATGAATAACATTTATATATTGGGATTGGTACCCTTTTCCATACCTTTTTTGCCCATCATCCTCCAATATTCCATACTCACAAATCTATGCATAATGATGTAGCAGGTGATGGTGATATCTGTTGATAAATGAAACACTACATCACCATCAGATGATCATTAGCACCACGAGATATAAAATTTTTTGATTTCAAGTGTCCCACAAACTCTCAATTTTTTTTAACATATCGTCTGTTTTTTTGTTGCAGTTGGCGTATTTTCCTTCTTTGTCTGGGATCACAACTGAAAACAAAAATATCATTGAAACTTTGTGCTTGGAGACTAACAGACGAACTGGAGGTCTATTTTTGCCGTTCACAACTAAAGCATTCGCAAATATGGTCATATATATATATATATATATATATATATATATATGTATATATATATATATATATATATATATATATATATATGTATATATATATATATATATATATATATATATGTATATATATATATATATATATATATATATATGTAACAGTTGTTTCAAAAAGTATCAATGTGACATTATTTTTGTGAGGTCGCTGCGATGTATACATTGGGAATTCAAAAATTTGAACATTTCTTCATCAGAAAACAGAATTAGGACAGATTTCACCAACATTGCCAGCAAACTGACTGGACATTTTTTTTACACAACCCTCTTCCTTTCAAGTTATTTCATAATCAATAAGTAGGAAACTTTAATAAAGCATTTTCTATTCAAAAAATAAAATTAAGAAAGAAAAATCCTTGGTTCAAATGGAATAAAAAATCTGACAAGAAACGGAAACTTCTCACATTACATTAGAAAATATGTACATCCGAACCAAAAATTCTTATTTGAATATCAAAAAAATATAGAGGAATTTACAGAAAACTGCTTATAAGTAACAAAACATATTTACTATAATAAGAGGGTGGATTGGGCGGATAACAAATTTAAAGGTCTGTTAAATTACTACTACTGCTCTATAGCTGACAAACTCACTCTGAACTTATTTTTAAACAAAAACTCTGTCTTGCTTCAAAAAAATTGACATTGTTGAAAGCTTCCAATTCAATGAAACCAACCCGAAAGAACT
Organism: Zygogramma bicolorata; assembly: GCA_032362365.1. Lineage (NCBI taxonomy): Eukaryota > Metazoa > Arthropoda > Insecta > Coleoptera > Chrysomelidae > Zygogramma > Zygogramma bicolorata. Next base: position 349,935 of record JAVJAQ010002056.1, read on the forward strand.
GGAAGCCTTTATTAAAAATATGAAAAACAAAATTGGTTCTGGTCTCAATGACATGTCGATCAAAATATTCAATTCAAAGTTCAACCGTATTCCCTTTTAGTTGTGCTATCACAACTCATCAATCAATCTTTCATGTATGGTGAGTTTCCAACCTTTTTGAAAAAATCCATTGTAATACTTATTCATGAGGTTGGAAATAATGTGGATCCCTTCAACTTCGGACCTATAGCACTCATTCCTACACTTGCACTCATTCCTACAACTAAATTACACTGTTTTCTGTTCTGGAAAAGCTATATACAGAAACCGATGCTAAAGAATCAATCGCCGCAGTTTTCTGTGACCTTTCAAAATATTTCGCTTGTTTCAGTCATGAAATATTACTGTGAAAGCTGCAGCTTTATGATTTCAGAAACGAATCACTTCAGTAATTTGAATCTTATCTAACAGATCGTAGTCAAGTAGTTAGAGCAGAAAAGCTCTCTTAAGAATAATATAACAATTGTGGGGTTTCTTGATATATATTAGGTCCAAAACTTTTTTATCTTATATATCAATGACTTGACTTATTAATATCACAGGCAAATTCACCCTCTCTGCAGATGACACCACTATACTATGGCACAACAAAAATATGATAATAATGAAATTATGGAGAGTAAACATAACCATACTTTCCTTGGTCTCCACATGGATAATTCACTCAATTTATAGGAAATACAATCAGTACGAGCACAAAAATAGCCTCAGTTTGCTATGTTCTAAGAATTATCTCCTGAGAATTGGGATATTCCCAATCAAGAACAGCAAATTTCGCGCTGATTATTAATCATTATAGATATGGAATTGCTTTCTGGGGAGTATACTATAAAGAGCTTTTACAAATAATCTTTAAGCTTCAAAAAAGAGCAGCACGGTACATCTCCAAAGCAGGCCTCAGGCATACATGTAGAAGAAGATCTAAAAGCACATGGTATTCCAACAGTTACCTCAATATTTATTCTTGAGACAGTTTTTTTGATGTAGAAAAATAAATCTTTTCTTGGCAGATCTTTTATAACTCCATACAATACTCGCCAACATGACAGTAATATATCCATCCACTTCTTGAAGATTCAATTATTTACTATGGAATCAAATCAAATGGAAAAATGCTCAATCACTGGCCAGCTGTAGTGTAAGAAATCGAGAAAGGACATGAAAAAATATATCAATCCACTCAGAAATTTTTGTATGACCTATCCTTTGAATAAATATAATTCAAAGAGATATTTTGATTCGAGTTTGTATATATTGACATTTTATTAAAATTCTGACAAAGTATATTTGACGCGACTAGTATTTTTCATTCGTGTAAAGATTCTGCAGGCTAAGCTCGAAAGCCTGTCCCCACTACCCTTGTATAAAGTCAATACAAATTCTTCATTTTTCAATGGTTCCAAGATTTCAACTCAAAATATAAAAAGAGAAAAAACTTACTGATTTCCTGATTTGAATCCTTTTCTTCTTTATTCCTAACTTTGATATCTATTTCTTGATTGAAAGTCACCAGTCCATATGTTCCTGAATATTCATGACTTGTTACAAAATCCGGTGATCTTAAATTCTTAAAATGAGTAAAAAATCACGCAAACATAAAATTTTTTTTCAGAGATCAATTACCCTAACACCAAACTGACATTATTTGAATTCAATGCGCGTTTCGCTAACAAGGTTAGCATCTTCAGGAAAAGAAAATTGATACTAGTATCAAGTAGAAAGAAAAAAATTGGTACTAGTATAAATTTTCTTCTGCAGGTGCTAATCTTGTTAGCGAGACATGCGTCGAGTGCAAAAAATATCAGTTTGGTGTTAGGTTAATTGATCTCCGAAAAGAGTCTCAATACCAGAAGTTCCAAATGTTTTTTTCAAGAAAACATATTGGTGATGGTGAGATATAACAAAAAATAATCTTTTTTTCAAATTTGTACCGAATTTGATTTATATGTACCATTATGAACGACGAAATAAGCTGAGAATGAGACTAGTTTGAATTAAATGGTGAGTAATAACCTTTCGAATACTTACAAGTATAATTTTGTTTTGGGATCCTCGATTTTTTTTCATCAGGTCCATCAATATTCTCCTTTTTTCACTTTAAAGGGTTTTCAGTTGAGATTCCTGATGGAGCACCTGCACAAAAATATGTATAAGGGTTTTGTTCGGTCCTATTTTCCATGAAAGATTTCATGAAGTTGAAAAAATTATCCTGGACGAATAGAAATGCAATCAGCCGCTAAAACACTGTTTTCCAATTGAATCGTGAATCAATGGTTTCCTTGCCTGCCATTTTTTTAAGAGAAAGACTACTTTCCAGTAGTGAACGTATTATATGCTAGAATATTATTTCAACTCAACTTCAGTTAAGCAGTAAACAGTTCACTAAATTCTGATGACAGATGGCAAAGGTCACTTTTCAGTTTTCATATCTTTCAAGGAGAGCAAAAGAAGCTAAGTTCATTTATTAAGCTCTGAGCGCTCACTTTGCTCGAAGCCTTTCATTTATTACAATTCGAGCTCTCTGAGCTTGTACATAGGTGTCCATTTCACCTTCTAAGGTAAGGATATGCGCAATCCCTGTTAACTTCCATTCTGAACACTAAATGGTGATACATTAGTGTTGATAATTTTCAGATCGTTTTCCCTTATCAAAACAACATATCTCATTCTCTCGTTTTACCTTTAACACAGGCATTCATAATACATTGTTAAATACCCCAAGGATATAATGTAGAGCGTGTTCAATCTTTTCTGTGTAGCATTGGGAAACTTGGACTCCTTTCGAACACTTCCATAGTTTTTCTTCTCGTACTGCAGGAATCATGTTCATTATACAACATGAAATTTTTCCTAACTGGTTATAACATGAATAGCAACTATTTCAATTTCTCTAGCCTCTGCCCAAGTGAGTACAACGGACTAGCAACAATGCAGCGTATCAATGTTGATATGCTCATCATTGGAGAATGGAATGCCAGGCCAAGTCTGACTGAATGTGAAATCAACCTCATCTTATACCTATAAACACATCATTGTAAAGAAAACATAAAAATTCAACCTACCTACTTTTTCATTCAACATGATTTTCATATGAACAATCTGCATGGCGAATGTCAAAGGAAAAATTCGTAAATATTCAAGCAAAAATTGCTCGAAAAAGATAAAAAAAATACAAAAATATGAGGTTATAATAGCCGTATTCGGGTTCGCAATAAATACTGTTCTAGGACAGTCAAAAACAGTCACCCACCCAATTAATGTAGATATTTTCGCGACAGACCCTTCACGCCTCAACAGTCCAACTATTTCGAACCGTTCCTGAACTGTTTTTGTTGTGAACCCGAATACAACCGTTATGTTACACGATTTTTATATCTTGAAGCTCCATGCGCAGTGATCAGCTGATCTCGGCTCAGTCTCTACTCGATGCATGAATAATTAACGAACTTGGCTAGAGTTGTCCAAGAGTGTATGCTAGAGAATGTGCTGAACTATGTTGCAGTATGAGGCTGAGGCTGCAGTGCAGTATGCCTGTTTGAAAATCAAATAAATAATTAGATGTGTTGATAGTAGGTATGAGGTGCCGAATAATAAACGAAACTTTCCCCTTCATTAGTCAGAAATGGCTTGTTTCAAAATAGACTAGTTTTCAAAAGATCCATTATGTCACTTACCAACTACAGCAGGGGCATATGTTTGATAACGTGAAAGCAGAGGGCAAGTTATATTTTTCAAAAATGTTTCAACTGTGTTCTTAAACCCATTTCTGTAGGCTTAGTAAAAAAATCGTCCTCGGAGAAATTATTTGCACATATTCTTATGCTGGAAACGTCATCGGTACTGTCCAAATTGCAAATATTCTTCCACAACAATTTCAAGACGGGGTCTTTTGGAAACCTGAAATATTAGTCGTGTGATATGAAGACAATAATTAATCTAAATTCCATATTTACCGATGGCAGGAGCTCGAATTCTTGCTATTGCACAGGAAGCAGGGTGTCGGGGACATAGTTGAAAAAATATGTACGAACACTAACAAAACTCTCAACTACTAAAAAACCCAACTTTGAAAAGAATGGGTAGAGTATAAGAACTCTAACACATTAATCGAATAAAACACTTATGATTGAGAAGACGATGAAGATACTTCAATAAAAAGAATTGGCTCAATAAATATTTTCAACAACTGTCAGTGTCAGACGCAGACGCTAAAATCTTTGGTTATGTTCCGGTTTCAATCATATGAAATGAGGAATTCATTCACACTATCGGTCCTGATCGAAACTCACGCATGTTAGAAAGAAACAGGTAATTAGAAGTATGTGTATCATTATCATTGAAGAAATGTATTTTTCTCGCGCATGCGCATAGGTATAAAGAAACCGGCGATCTTCTTTTTTTTCGGATTCACGGCAGTTGTCCTTATTACCCATATTAGGCATTCCAGATACTTGTCAAAAATGTCAAATAAACCGAAATGAACCAATCGGCGGCATCTGCCCCCCAGGAACTTTCGTTTGTTTTCTTTTTTATAAGTGTGTGATTGGTTAGAACTGGTATTTGCCCCCCAGACATAACCTGATCTGGAATGCCTAATTGGTATTGGGAAGTTCATAATTTTATGCGACGTCTGGCGGAAATATAACGCACTGCCATAATTTCACAAACAAACGGCTTCCATTTTCTGTGTGTGAATTTATTGAGTTCTTTGGTGTTGATTTAGGAAATCTCATCTGGAGTTGTAATTTTTTTTTGATTAATAATAACAAACAATCATGGATGCATATCGCTCAGTGAGCCGTATAAAGTGTTTGGTGCCAAGTTGCCGCAACTATAGGAACCGAAATCCAAAGTTGTCTTTCCACACGTTTCCAAAGATAAATACATCTTTGGTGGGAAACATTACGGAAAGTGGATTGAAAGAGAAAATAGACAGGTACAAGGCTTGAAATATTAAACTGAAACTGCATAAATCACCACCTAGAGCGGCTTCAGTGTGTTACTTGCATTTCAAGAGAGATGATTTTTTGTTACCTGGTGAGTCTGTTTGTCTATTTTTAGGCGAAGTTATGCCGCATTTCATCATCCATGTAATAAAAGCCTCTTTGGTTCACTAACACTACACTAAAACTAAAAAATGTCCTGGAACAAATATCATCAGATTTTAAAACACAATGCATCTATGTTCACCTCCAATGAATGGTATTGTGCGGATATTCAAAGCATCATGAACACAGTTATATCAACCTTCACGAGAAAATTTACGTACAATGAAAATATAGCAAAAAAACACCAAAATCTTGTCTAGCGGGGGCAACTGGTGACTGGATTTCAGTTTGGCGCGTTATTTCACAAATGTAAACAAGGTAACTATTTCAAAATGGTGGATGAAGTTTAACCACCACCAGCGCCCTCATCGGTCGATATTCTTCCCTATCAATATATATATGCATTTAACACCTAACCTCAACAAACGTCAAGAGTCCAAACGTCAAGAGTCGAAATGTCAATACCCAGGAGTACCTACGAGAACGACACACATGACCCCGTGCCCGTACCCATTATGACCATACGGACCGGACAACCTAGCAATACTGTGAAGTGTCAAGGATAGGGTACCAAAAAGTGCAGGAAGCCAGAATGGAACTGGAAGAGATCAGGACTCCGAGTCCGAAGGACATCACTTCCACCTCGAAGGATCTGGTAACAGATCGATCCTGAGTTAATGGCCTTAGTTGCCAAGCTCAATAAACAAAAAAAGAAGAAGAAGTGTGTCAGTGCTGATTCAGCTGATTGTTAATTGTTATAGAACGCGAGATTAGTCTGACGTCTGATGAAAACAAACACGACCTACCTCAATGTTTACTTGGTTTGAGGTTATGATTTTTGTGATTTGCTGATTGTTTTTCAGAATTTCCCTGTTATAAAATGTTTTTCCATGTTCCAGCATGAAGGATAATGGTTGTTAAATGCCTAGTGAAAGGATGCAAAAACTACAATTTAAAATCATGGAATAAAATCTGCATTTTACTCAGGTAAATGAAGTAGGTATGAAGAAATATCAGTTTTGGGTATTGATCCTTATGTTGATTTCGAAGAGTGCTCTACCGAGCTCTCAATGTTTCCACATATCATGTATCCAGATTTTGTCAATTAGCTAAGTCACACTAAAAGTGCATATACACTCAGTGAAATGAAAGCTTACAAAGGTTTGGAGGCTTACAATCAGGCAGCTTGTGGATGGGTTCGGAAAATATTTGTCAAGCATTTTGAAAAACCCATCTTGGTTTTAGGACAAGTAAGTCAGTTACCCTATTTTATCTATATTTGAATGAATATTTTTAAAAAAGGTAAAAATAACTTGAAAATGCCCTATCTACATCCATAAATATTCAAGAACTTCCAAAACGTAATCTCATTTTCCTCGAAAAAAATAATCATCATCATTTTGAAATTCACCAGATCAATTATCAACAAGTTACACAAATATTCTAGGTGATATGTAACACTCCAATGTTTTTCAGGTTATGCATTCTCAAAGACTGAATGCAAAATTACTTACCCCATGGATCATAACTGATAAGGATGGCACAGTCGAAAGTGCTCATTGTAATTGCATTGCAGGCCTTGGTGAAGTATGTATACATGTCGCAGCTGTTTTTTTGAATTGACAATGCAATGCGAAAGCAAGAAGATGTTACTAGAACAGGGGTGAATGCTTATGGGATGCCACATAAAAATGTTCCTGGAGAACCAGGACGAGTGAAAGATCTTGACTTTACTAGACCGAAGAAAATGAAGGAAGACAAACCACTACTTCAGAGATAAAATATTTTTTCAATGTAGCAAACTCAAACTACTTGTTATGGAAACTGTGATGTTTTTGGAAACAATAAATTAAATAAAAAATAAATAAACCATTAGAATCCATCGGTCAAAATATTCCACCGTTGTCTCAATTGGAACATTTGTTGACTAAAAAACTTTTATTCCATGATTTTGCATTATTGTTTTTACATCCTTTCACTAAACACTTAACAAAAATTGTTATTTATGTTATAATTGGGAAAAACAACAGGAAAATTCCGAAAAACAAGGCAAATCACAGGAATTAAACCAACTAACAAACAACCATAACCTCAAACCAAGTAAACATTGAGGTAGGTCGTGTTTGTTTTCATCAGACGTCAGACTAATCTCGCGTTCTATTGTTAGGTATGCTTGGTATGCTGTGATTCTGTGATTTTGCCATGAGCGATCAAATTAAAAAATCACATACTGTGAAGAATGAACACATTTTACAAAGTGGTATATTTAATCAAACTCTGAGGGAATGGCAAGGGTTGAATTGTCAAATAACAGCTAGTAATTTGATGTATCCTGTTTTTATAATGTGAGGTTATATTTGGTTGTGCGATGTTATATATTTCTGATGAAATAATTTCCTTTTCAGAGAAAGTGATGACGATATTCAATCTATTACTAGTATGCCTGGTGTATCCAGATTTGGGATCAATAAGTTGAGAAATCACCTACAGATACTGATTGATAATGGTTTACAATCAGTTTTATTATTTGGGATTATTGATAATCTGCCCAAAGTAAGTATATCTTTATCATTTTTACTTCATACATATGGCTTCATTTTCTTGCTGATAATTAAAAGGTGGGTTCATAGTCAAATCACTTTGGGGGGGAGCATATGTTCAAGCGAGATGGTAGATTTTCATGATGTCATACCCAAAATACTCTCTGAATTCATAAATGACATAGACCATGGTGAATTATCAGGCTTGTACAAGATTTCGTGACAATTTTGATTTTCCTGCTGTTAATAGTTATATGTTATATAACTCTACAGTGAAATGTCATGACATATCAAAAAGTATTGTTCTGATCAGCAATTGGGGCGAATATATTATTTATATACTCCCTTATAGTCATTGACTAATTAATATTTGATTTTACTTCATTGATTTTAGAATATCTATAATCTAAAATACACAAAATAGTCAAACACTCAAAACTAAATATAAACTAGGTCTCACATATTTACATGGGCTTGAGCCCGAAACACTTTTGATGTGTACTGTATCATAATGAAAATATATAACTGTCTATCCAAATATTGCTTAACATAGAAGATATCCTCATTTGAAAAACACTAAAGAAATATGTGACCTCAAATCCTAAGATATCAATTGAACAAAATTGCATCTCACAGGAGAGCTGAGATGAATTACTCGCAAGCTGTCAAAGGGGTAGGTAGATTCAACCCTCTGAAATATGAAAATATTCATTAATTACCCACCAAAATGTTTGGCCAAGATGAATTTTGAGTAGAATGATTCTGGTGAGTTGTATAGTAATATACTCTATATAAACTGTGTCTCACATATTTACATGGGCTTGAGAAACTTGCAATGTATACTGTATCGCAATGAAAATATATAACTGTTTGTCCAAATACCGCTCAACATAGATTTTCCCATTTGAAAAACACTGAAGAAATATGAGACCTCAAATCAGATGATATCAACTGAACAAAAATTGCATCTCACAGGAGAGCTGACATGAATTTCTCTCAGTTCGACAAAAGGGTAGTTTCAACCCTCTGAACTATGAAAATATTCATTAATGGCAGAAGTGTTCTACCCAAATTTTGATCGAATCAAAATATACTTTATTGTCTGAAGACTTGCATCTTGTTGACAAAGTCCAAGAAATACAATGTAGGTTTAAAAAAGTATTAAAAATGTGTATATAATGTAAAATAACAGTCGTGAATAATAAATTGTTGAATTATTCTTAAAAAGAATCGCTAAAATATTCCTCCAAATTATAATAGGGTCTATCAACAAGTTGGTGTTTTACCGCCTTTTTGAAATGGATGTTGCTCAGATTTCTAGATCTTATTTCTAATGGTAAATGATTGAACAATTCACCATCATTATAATATATAGAGTCTCTATTTAGTCTCAAGGTATAAATGCCATTACGAGTGGCAATTGGAGTAGAAACAAAGTTGAATGTCAATTTGTTTATAGATAAGGCAAACCGTCAAAAGTATAAAAAGTGCGATGACTGTAAAAATTTTATTGGTAGTGAACAAATTCCTGCATGATACTCTGAGTTTGACTTTACAACGAAGACCCTCTTCTGTAATTTCAACACAGAAGAGAGAAGAGATGAGTTGCATACTCCCCAAAACGGTATTCCATTTCGTAGCTGAAATTCAATGAGAGCATTGTAAACGGTTATGCGATATGGAAACCCAACTCATTGGAAACGACTCTCACTTCATAACACCCGGAAGAAATCTTTCTCTTAAGTTGTTTAAGGTGTTCATCAAATTTCAGTCTATTATCAATAAATACACCGAGAAATTATATGTGTAATTTATTTTGCAATGTGGCAGAGTCTTTTGGAATTTCTTCAAGCAAACATTTGAATGACATTATATTTGTTTTCGATGCAGTTAGAGATAATTAATATATACAGATCTTGTTTGGGAGATCTTGATGTTTTCCAGAATAGTCTTGACAAATTACTGAGTAAATATGCCAGTGGCTTTGAAAGTATAGTTCTGATAGGTGATTTTAACATTGACTTTTTATCTAGAACAATGTGCCTTTTTGACCCATACAACTTAATCCCCACCATAAAAAGCCCTATCAGAGTAACTGTCAACACCGCCACCTGCATTGATAACATAGTTACGAACCTGAGCAAATATAAGATAAGAACGGGAATATTGGAGCCATGCATATCTGATCATCGTGGGCAGTATATCATTATTAATAGTGAAAAATCAAGTACTAGTAATGTAAGCATATTCAGACCTATATCTAGTAAAGGATTAGAGTCATTAAGAACCTCACTTCTGAATATCGACTGGAGCGCATTCGCGAAACCTGATGACATCAACGCGTTATCCAGCTTCATAACAGAAACCTACAAGAACCTCATACATACAGTTTTTCCTCTCAAGGTGCACAAACACATTGATAGACCTCCCATCGCGTGGTTCAATCAAACCCTCCACAATATGAGAGAACACTCACTTAAGTAATAAGAATTGCTGACGCAACCAGAGATGCCTCCAGTATTGCAGTGTACAAAAATTTTGAGAAATCTTATGCGATCCAAATGAAAAATTCCAAAAATCTGCCTATGATACTTATCTTCTCAAGTCTAACAAATCCAAAGATAGTTGGGAAATTATCAACTATGAAAGCAATCGTAAGCCTAAAACACAAATGAATTCAAAAATTACTAAGATGCCTATCTATCTATTTCGCTAACGTTGCTGAAGCTATTTTAACAACCCTTCCAGATGTAAGCGAAGAAAATCAATTCAACAATTTTCCAACTCGTAGGTTCTTTTTATTCTATTGCCAGTAACAACTCTCGATGTGCAAGGTGCTATCATGTCATTAAAAACAAATAGAGTGAAACTACCAGATATGTCGATCATAGATAAGTCATTTATATATATATATATATATATATATATATATATATATAATTCAATATTTTTACACCATTTTAACTGTAAGTATAGTTAATAATGTTAATGTTATCTTTCCATAGGGTATAAAAGATAGTATTATGTTTGTATTCGTGCAAAGTTTCAGAAGACTGTTGATTGTTCTGAAAGAAGGATATTTATTCACTCTCAGATCGATTGAACATGCTAAAACTAAAATATAATCATTACGGTCTAGATTTTTCATTTGGTTTTTTGGTGAAAACCGACCCATACACAATTTGCCTACATATGTTCTATCGTCGTCTCCAACATCTGATGGTTTAGGTAATTTTTTCAAAGCTTCACACGGCGTTGAATATACTTCCTCATTTTTCATTGGAAGAGCAAAAACTTGTTCCCCGAATGAGATTTTTGAACTCTGCCTTTGTATTGATTGGTGTGTCCTTATATTATGATCTCCTGTATTACTGTTCAACCCGTCAATGCAATAAAAACATTATTATTATTATTATTCTCATCTATTTTTGTGTTGAGCAGTATTTTGTCCTCGGTTTTGGACTAGCTAAGCCCGGGTCTGAGTTGAGTATTACGTTTGGATATTTGATTCAGTTCTAATTTCAGTGTCGAATTTTCTTGTTTCATGCACTCTATTTCTCTCAAATATTCTTGATTTGCGTTGAAAGAGTTTCTATCGATGTTAGCATATTCTTGTTGATTTTGTTGAGTTCACCCAGTTCTTCATCCAATTTAGACATCTGTTTTAATGTTTCTTCCAATTTCATCTGGAGATCTTTATTTCTTAGTGCTAAATCATCTTTATCTGAGTTCAGTTTTATCATTTCCCTTTATTGTTTTTTAAATTCAAGCTGGCGGCTTCACCTTGAAAATCGCTTGAGGCTCTTCTCAATCTCTTTATGTAAACGTCTTCATCTTGATTATCTCTCATTGAATTAAGTTCTTGCAAAGATTAACTTTATCTTCCCAGTCGATATTAAATTTTTCTATCAGAGTGACTTCACTGAATGCATTATTCTTCTCGAGTTTATTTGTCTTCACTTCTTTCAAGTAGCTCTGCCTCTTGTTTATTTTTTTTCACGCACTCCTCAGAAAATAGTATTCTTATATCTCCCATTGTGATATGTTTTACCCTGTCCACACAGCTAGCGTGGAACATGCTAAAACATTGAGTACAACAATCATAAGGGCTCTCTTTTCCTTTACAACACTTGAAATTATTGGACATTCTGGCGAAATAATATCTTCCTCTCAAGAATGAAACCGACGTCAATATTGTCCGGGCACGATCCTCTTAATAGAATTTCTTACCCTTCGTTTTTTGTGGTTTTATCTTCGTTGTTTTCGTAGCTAAATATACTTTTTGGAACAGGACCGTGATCTAGATGATTATTTATAATCCACTCCTATGCGCTTCACCAAAGTCCGACACAGACAACTTCAACTCACCAAAGTGGATAATGCGTTGCATGAAAAGAAGGAAAAAAACGGAGTTTTGTGTGGATTTTAACCACTGAATTTTATCATAAACCAGAGCCAACCTCTTTCACTAGTACAAATGAAATCTACCCTTTTGCTGGAAGGAAAAACTCCACTTTTCACAATGTCCACCAGCACTAAGTGCCTGAACTCTGATTCTAGCAATAAACAGAGGGCTCTACAACAATCTGCGATGGCTACAAAACTGATATACATCTTAAATGCAATGAAATCAATTCCGATGACTTGCTTTTTACACGAAACAAGTTTAAATATAACAATCATCTACTATTTTCCATAACATAAACGTCTAAAATTTGAAATAATGAATGAACAAAAACAAATACACCTTAAAATCTTTATCTTGAAACTACCTGAATATAACTCCACTTCCTTCGGACAATCCGAAAAATTCTTTAAACTGGAGAGAAGGTTCATTTTCGATATATTTCTCAGATTTTTCACGAATGTCCTGAATGGTAACTCTCGAGAATGCATTGGCAGTGAGTTATATAGATTAGGTTGTCTCGGAGGGACCATCTCGGTTTTATGCACTTAGCTGTTGCCTTTGTACACTGTATTTATCCCTGCCTCAGTGATCTTCTGGGCAGAGCAGCAACTCAATACCCATTTCAGACTGAATTTCCTGATTTACTCTGCTGTGAATTATTCCCTTCCACACCATTTCCATCTGGACGCAGCTAGCGCTAGGCACTCAAGGAGTATGTGGATTGGGGTTTCCTCTTGTTTTTCTTCACATCTTTCACAATCAGGAGATCTCTCTCTCCCTATCTCGTGTTGCAATCCTCTCAGATTTCCGTCTCCTGTGACCTTGTCCACAATCCCCAGTTACGTGCCAAGCGCAGATCCTCCTCTAAAACGTTTATCCTATCCTGTCCTTTTTGAACCTAGCATGAGACACCTTTGTTGGGCAAGTATATCCACTCTTTACAAAATGGTTATGGCTTTCGCGGCCGAGGTTATTAGTTTAACTACTTTTCTTCGGGCTTGAAGGCCGTCGTTCTTTGGAATTCCTTCCTGACGTTTCGCTAGCGCGAGTGGCCAGCTTCTTCAGAGGCTTATTCATCTCCTATGACTAAACGTTTCGATTTCTCAAGGCGTATTTATATAGATGCAGGTAGTCTGGAGTGTTAATTACTTCGGTCGGGTTCGGGGAATAATCATCATTATTAGTTAAAGCACTACCTGCCGTGATCTCATTGGTTATTCTTGATTTCCTCAGAATGGGATTCCAAATTCTGTTTAGACTCAACGCTTCTTCCTTTCTGTTGAAATTGTCCGCATGTTTTCGGATCTCTATTGCCTCCCGTACCAGTCGGCTATGATAACCCTGGTTGGAGGAAATCAGTTTTGCATTTTCGAACAGAATCCTGTGGTCACCCCCACTCAGTGCATGTTCCGCCACCGTCGATTTGTCGGTTTGCCCCAACCTGCAGTTCCTTTGATGCTCTTTGAGCCTTGTACCCATGGATCTTTTCGTAGTACCGATGTAAACCTTCCCACAGGTGCACGGTATGCGGTAAACCCCTGCCGCTGGGACAGTGGGTCTCTTTTGTCATTAGCCGACCTGAGCCTTTGTTGGATCTTCTTAGTCGGCTGAAAACCGTTTTTATGTTTTATTTCCCCAAGAGTTTCCCAATTCTGTCAGTGACCCTCGGGATATATGGCAGATATGCTTTCGCAACTACCTGAGAGTCCTCCCTGTTATGAACCGTGGGACTCAGTTTCATGGCCCTGTTGATCTCAGATACACTGTATTCATTTAACCCCAAAGTCACTTGAAGATGTTCCAGTTCCTGCTCTACATGTCCTGGTTCATTAATTCTTCGAGCACGTTCAGTTAGGGTAGATATGACTCCTCTCTTTTGACTGGGATGGTGGTTAGTGCGTGCAGGTACCTATCCGTGTGCGTTGGTTTTCGGTATACTTTGTTGGCTAGTCTAGCACCACATCGTTCAATCAGAAAAAAAGTAGTTATACTAATCCACTCTTCAATTAATTTTCCATCTGGAGTGACCAGGTATTCAGGTAAGATTGAGCAGATTGTTCCTTCCCAGCTCCGCCAGTGCAGCCTTGGAATCCTTCAGCAGATTAGAATTCGTGCAGGTGTTCCTCGAGGCTTTCAGCGTCACTTGACTGTCGAAGCAGATCCAGATAGCTCAAATATGTCTTCCCCTTGAAAGTTCCTCAGCGCATATTTCAGTTGCAAGCGGTTCCGCTTGGTAAACCGAATTGTAGTCCTTCAGTCGGAGACAAAAGCTATCTTGGTACTTGAGACTCTTTCCCTAGTTTTAAACCCATCGGTGAACGATATTTTGGCGTGTCTGCCAACCCCTCTCTCCCCAGGATATGGATTTTCCATCTCCCATTCCTGATCGCTAAGGGTGATATTCTACCCTGGGGTTCATTCCACAGTGCCCTCAATGCATCACTAAGAAGCAGTTAGTGCTTCTTGCTATCCGTTCTCCAACCTCCAACGCATCTCAGCTAGGCAGTTTTCACTGCCTCCATTTTGATTGCGTAGGAATATTCAGCATGGTCCTCATAGTAGATTCCTATCAAGCCTTCACGCAGTTTGTCTGCGGTACACTAAGACGTTTCACTGTAGTAGAGCCAGGACAAATTTATATCTGAAGTCCCCTATATATACCATGTGTGAAAACTTTAATAGAATATCTGTCTACTGTGATATTCAGCATGATACACCGAATTATATAGGAAATATGGCTATCCAATATCTGAATGAAAACATTATGTAAGATGTAGCAGTTTTTATTTTTCTATATTTTTTAAATATATTTTTTTTGTTTTTATTTTATATTTTACAGATTGTAGTATTTTCATTCTTCCACTTCTTTTTTTCTCTTTCCTTCATCAATATTTGAATACTCTTGTAATTTATTCATCAAAATGGTTGTAACTACACTTTGAACTTTCTTATAATTTGTCCTGTAAATGGGTAACTGTTGGGCAATAAAAAGCTATTATTATTATTATGATCCGAACACCAAGTCACAGGGCAAGCAAAGATCTCTTCAAAAGATGATGCTGGCTGGAGTGAGCTTTGTGGAACCGTGCACAGCTGCTCGGTAGGCCCTCAAGAATAGTGAAAAACGTTGGTCATTTTCACAGGAATGGTTTGTTTCGTTTTATTCCAGGCCCGTGCAAAAACCAAATTGCTGGGGGAATCATACATGGCGGGTATCAATCAACATTAGCGCAAACTGCCTTCCCCGAAAATTCAGGTTTTCATCAGAGGCAGTTTCACAGGCATCGTCCTTTATGCTGGAGTAGTAAGGACAAATTCGTCTCCCCCAAACTTTATAATCCTCTCTTTTTTGTCCAATGAGAACCCATAGTCACTGATCATGTCCGTTTCACGTATAAATTCATCTTCTATATGTGCGACGTATACTGTATCTATGATGGTGAGTCGCCCAAGAATCAGCTTCTTCTCGAATAGGTGCGTTTTCTCCAGTGACTGTTCGCAGCACGAAGTTGGAAGGAATAGGCTTTACGCTTTCAGGCCGGAGGATATCGCTGCTTACCAAGGAAACTGCAGCACCGTTGTTGTACATACGTACATATGACGTCTGTTTTATTCAATTTTCCTGGAATTATTAGGCTATTGGTTTTTCTTTTTATGCTGTTAACCTGAATGACCCTAGGGGATCTGTTATTATTAGCCACGATGCGCTCCGATATGCTGGATAATTCCATTTTTCATGTGGCATTCTCACCCTGCAGTCTTTGAATAGATGTCCGGGGTTTCCACATCTATAGCATGTCTTTTTCTGGGTGCTCATTCTCATCAGCTTGATTTCTTCTGAACGCTCTTTTTACGCTCCTGTTATTTTGACGCCCTGGACCAGTTCTTCTCTGATGCTACCTTCTGTTTAGAGTGGAAAGGACACTCCTCCGAGGGGAATAAAATCATTCCAGGGAAAGAAAGATATTGAATATATAAATATATATAGTTAACGTCCTGGTAAATGACTACTAGGCTATGGTGTTATTAATAACTCATAAAAAATCTGGAAGATGCACAATTTATTATCAACTAAAACGACAAGCAATCAGACGGAAACGTAAGTCAACGATCGAAGCGGGCCAAAGTAAGCAAGCAGTATGTTAAACAAGCGGGTGAACCAGCAGGCTCTACCGTGTCGGTAAAGCTCTATCTACGGTGGTACGACCCTCAACCAATAGAACTATTTACTTTACGATTACTCTTCTTAACTGAGTTTCGATTATTTACGCAACGGTAACGTGAACAATAAGTACTACACAATGGCCCCCAATGCATTGATGATATATCAGTGAATGTACAGGGCTATATAATATAATGATATGAGAGTATATCAAACTGAACAGTTATTTCTAACACTTCCCCTTAGGTTAGGTCAGAAGTGAGTGGGTCTGTTCGGCCCTCCACTGCAACCAACAAGGGTTTATTGTGGCTCACACCTATTCAAACTCGACCAAATAAACCCAGCTTCTTAACGAAGCCGATTAGTTTGTATGGTGAGTGATCTTTCAGGTCAGATGGTAAGAGTGAAACCTTGCCAAACTCTGAAAACCTGATTCGATCCGCAGCGGGGCAGGCACAAATTATGTGCTCTGCTGTTTCATCATTTTCCAGACAGAGACGACACAGGCTGTCTTCTGACAGTCCGATTCTCTGCATATGATGATTCAAATGACAGTGACCTGTGAGAAGGCCAGTTAGACATCGTAGTTCGTCCCTACTGTAGTCCAACAACTGTTTGGTTTCCGACTTCGAAGGGTGAATAAACGCCTTGGATTGAGCCAATCCTGGAAGATTTTGCCAGAAGTCCAAAAATCTTCTCGCCATCCAGGTATTTAATGTTTGTTTGGCAAAGCCTAAGGCGATGCCAATGACAGGTTCTGGTCCGATGAAGCTGCTTGCAGCACCCTCCTTTGCAAGGGAGTCAGCAGCCTCATTGCCTTCCAGGCCAGTATGGTCCGGAATCCAGACCAGAGACAATTTGTTAAATCTTCCTATTGAGGAGAGTCGTTTTTGGCAATTTGTTACCAGTTTGGACGTCGATCGGTAAGAGCCAATGGCTTTCAGCGCCGCTTGACTGTCCGAGAATATTTTTATTGACTTGTGTGTGAGGTTGGTTTCTGCCAATTTCTCCGCACACAGTTCAATAGCATACATTTCCGCTTGAAATACGGTCGCATAGGTCCCTAGGCAGGTTGATATCTCTGTCCTGGGTTTGCGACTGAAAACACCTGCACCGGAACCAGAAGGTGTTTTTGATCCATCTGTGAACCAACAACTATCTGCTCTCAGTATTTCCTTCTTCCGGAGGATCCAGTCCTCTCTACTCGGGAAAAGAACTGTATAAGGCAGTTCATAGTTCACAGTTGGAGTCATAATGTCAGAGGTCATTCCCAGAATGCTGTGACTTCTAGTGTCAGCCAGCAGTCTAGTATACTCTGCATTAGATTGTTTTGTGCAATTAGCGATGTGCACAAGTCTATATGCAGTCCATCTAGCCTCTCTCTCCAGAAAAATGTGGAGAGGAGGTAGATCTAGAAGGATCTCCATGGCCGCTGACGGTGTGGTACTGATGGCACCACAGATAGCCAAACAGGCCTGTCTCTGTAAGCCAGAGAGCTTTGCCTGAGCCGTTTTCTGAGAAGCCTTCGGCCACCAGGCAATTGCCCCATAGGTAATCATTGGTCTGACAATAGTCACATAAATCCAATGAATTTGTTTGGGACCTAAACCCCAAGATTTACCACAAATCCTTCGACAAGTCCATAGGGACAGTTTGGCTTTGTGTAAAACTTTTTCCAAGTGGGCGTTCCAGGTGAGTTTTTTATCAAGGACAATGCCAAGATATTTCACCTCCGTTCCAAATGGAATGACCTCACCATTGAGAGAAAGTGGCGTTAAATCATCCAATTTTCTCCTCCTGGTGAAGGGGATTATCACAGTTTTGCTGGGGTTTACAGACATCTGCTCCCTCTGGCACCAACCGTGAACAACATCCATCGCGCTTTGAAGGATATTACAAGGTACCCTTCCCGACGTGGACCTTGCCAAAATGACAAGGTCATCTGCATAAGCTTGCAGATCTACTTGTCTTCTTTCGGGGGCATTAAGCAGACTGTCCACCAGGAGTGACCACAGAAGAGGAGATAGTACCCCACCTTGAGGGCAGCCCCTGGTGACCCTGAACTTAATGGCCTCGTCTTGAATAGTCGTAGTTGCAATTCTGTTTACCAGCATGGCATAGATCCAACCCGTTATGGTTCTTTCTATGCCCCTTTCAGTCAGGGCTGATCCTATAGATCCATTGTCAAATGCTACTTCAATATCGAGAAATGCGGCAACCGCAATCTCCTTGTTATCAAGGGATTGGGAAATTTTCTCTGAGGTTATTTAGTGCTAAATCTGTCGATTTGCCAGTTTGATAAGCATACTGGTGGTTATTCAGGGGGACTGAAGATAAAGCCACCTTCCTGATATGTTCGTCCAGTATCCTCTCAAGTCCTTTCAACAGGAAGGATGTAAGGCTGATTGTCGTACCGATTTAGGGTGTGGGTCTTTCCGACCCACTTTAGGTATGTATACCACCCTTGCTGCCAACCAACTGGGTGGTATATAGTTCCACGCCAGACTTGCTCTATACAATTTTATGAGAATGGGTAGAATTATTTCCAGTCCGTTTTGAAGCAGAGCTGGAAATATGTCGTCCTCTCCAGGAGATTTGAAGGGCTGAAACGACTTGATAGCCCATTCAACTGCCGGTGCTGTGATAACCTTCTTGACGACCTCCCAGTCGTTCTTTTTAGGGCGTTTAGCGCCCTCAAAAGGGGGAGGTCCGTTGTTATCAAGAGTCAGACTTCCAGGAAAGTGGTTTTCTATTAAAAGCTCTAACGTTTCTTTTCTAGAGGTCGTGAAAGTTCCATCGGGTCGTTTCAGCGACCCAATTTCAGCAGTCGGCTCTCTAGAGAGAATCTTGTGAATTCTTGTGCTGCGAGGTGAATCAGAGATACTCTCACAGAACTTCCTTCAAGAATCCCGTTTTGCCTTCCTGATTTTCTTTTTATATGTTTTTAGAGTAGTTTTACAAAGCTCCCAGTTACCTGACTCTTTAGCTCGATTGAATAATTGTCGAACACTTCCCCTTACTCGAATATCTTCTGGGGATTTAATATTGAATTCAAATCTATACTGCTGATGTTTTTCTCGTGACAATGGCTTAGTCAAAACATCAGCAACCATATCATTTGTTTTCCTATAACTAACAGAAATAATTTTTCTTTCAACTAAATCACGTATATAGTGATGCCTCACATCAATATGTTTTGTACGCCGATGATGCTGACTATTGTGAAGAACTCTATGCGCACTCTGATTATCATTGTAAATGACTATTTCATTTTGTAAATCAATCAGTTCACCCAATAAGTTTTTCACAAAACAAACTTCTTTTACCACATCACCAATAGCAAGGTATTCAGCTTCTGTGCTGGAGAGTGCAATGGTACGTTGTTTTTTAGATTCCCAATTGATTGTACTATTGCCCAACTTCACCACAAAACCTGTATAAGACCTTCTATCAATAGGATCATTAGCCCAGTCAGCATCAGTAAATGCTTCGATTCTTTGATTACCAGCTCTCTCAAAATATAATCCGTAGTCTTTGGTGCCAGCTAAATAGCGCAAAACTCGTTCTGCTGCAATCCAATGACTTTGATCAAAACATGAATTGAACTGACCGAGTTGACTACAAGCAAACGTAATATCAGGTCTTGTACATACACTTAGGTACATTATACCTCCGATCAATTGTCTATATGGATATTTATCTTCAGATAGAGCAGATTCCCCATTTGGTTTTATCAATTCAAGATTTACAGCCATAGGAGTCGACACAGACTTAGAATCACTCATATCACACCGTTTCAAAAGGTTCTTGATATAAGTTGATTGATTCAAACTCAAAATTCCCCGGTCCCGATTTCGAGATCCTTCGATTCCCAAAACACTTGTTACAGGACCCAAATATTTGACTTTGAGTTTTTCGTTCAAAAGATTAATCAGGTAAACTTTTTCTTCGGAAGAATTGCTAAAGATGAAGAAATCATCAACATATAAAGCGATAACAATCAAAGAAGTGGAGGATTTTCTTGAATACACGCACGCTTCACATTTAGATTGTACATACCCATTTGCTGACAATAACTCATGCACTTTAAAATTCCATTGTCTACTGGCTTGTTTCAATCCATATATACTCTTTTTCAACAAACATACCTCATTCTCATCGCCCATTACGAAACCCTTAGGTTGTTCCATATAAATCTCCTCATTCAAATCTCCATGTAAAAATGCAGTTTCGATATCAATATGGTCTATGTCCATATCATTTTCATTCGCCAATGCAAACAGCGTTCTCACAGTGGAATGTCTAACAACGGGCGAAAAAGTTTCATTGAAATATACTCCCTGTTGTTGACTGAAACCACGCGCTACTAGTCTAGCCTTGAACTTATCAAAATCACCAGATGCATCTTGTTTCACCTAGTACACCCATTTACACTTTACTACATTACAATCGATAGGACGATCCACCAAAATCCATACTTCATTATTTTTCAGAGATTCATACTCATTTTTCATAGCACTCTTCCATTCATTCATATGAATACTAGAAATTGCCTCATCATATGATTGTGGGTTATCATAATTGATCGCATCAGATAGGAAAGATAATTCGAAGTCTTCATATCTTCTGGGCAGTTGTCCTCGGGTGCTCCGCATCGGTCTTTCAAATTCATCAATTTCATCAGTTTCTTCAATCACATCTGATGTTTGAAGCGGCAAGGACGGAACATCTTCTTCCACTGTTTCTGAAGATGCAATTTTCTCTTGAGAATTCGAAGAACTGGAAAATCCATTAATATCAAAGGAAACAGGCATCAATTTTTCTGTGTTGGCATTGGAAGACATGCCAACGTTGCCATTTTCAGTGGTTTCTTTATCAGATCCTTCTTCAATGAAAATAACATTCCGAGACTTGATAACTCTTCCTGGTTTTGATGGATCAGCAAGCCGATATCCTTTGGATTGCTCGCAGTACCCAACCATATACTTTTTAGACTTCGGATCCAACTTATGTCTCTGCGTATTCGGAATTGACGAATAAGCTGTCGACCCAAACACTTTCAAATTAGTGATGTCGACTATAGATCCCGTCCATAGTTGCTCAGGTGTGAATCCAGGAATAGCACCTGATGGACATCTGTTCTTCAGATATATTGATGTCATAATTGCTTCACCCCAATAACGCTTACTCAAGCCAGAATCTTGAAGCATGGCTCTGGTTTTCTCTATGAGAGTCCTATTAAGCCTTTCGGCTACTCCATTCTGTTGGAGGCAATATGGGATTGTTGTTTCGTGAATTATTCCATGACAATTCAGATAATTCTCGAAAGCATTGTTGCAGTATTCCGCACCATTATCGGTTCTGAGCTTCTTGTTTTTCATATTAGTCTGAGTTTCCACAAGCATTTTGAATTCAATGAATTTATCCATAGCTTCACTTTTATATCTGAGTAAATATCCAAAACTTTTTCTAGAGAAATCATCAGTGAACGTAAGAAGAAAACGAGCTCCATCCCATGTTTTTTCTGACATAGGACCACAAAGGTCGGAATGAACTAATTCCAATAATGTTGACGCCCTTTCAGTTTGACTTTTAGGAAAAGATTTCATCTTTTGCTTCCCCTCAATGCATGGTATACAATCATCTATCAGATTAAGTTGTCGATCATCCTGAAATTGCATTCCTGTGGCTAATCCATTCTTGAGAGCACACATACCACTTTTGCTCAAGTGACCAAGACGTCTGTGCCATGTCTTTGATGAAACAGCAACGGTTGCCATGTCAAAGCGAACATCCGTTAACTTTTGGTCATAAATATCATTTTCCATTGTTTTCAATGCAGATTCGATCGGAACAGAATCAAGTTTATAAATACCTTCAATATTTGAGGCTGTGGCAACTGAATTTCCTGTTATAGAACAATTTTTATAAATTCGACATTTGTTCTTATCAAATATAACAGTTGATCCCTTTTCTGTGATTTTTCTGACAGAAAGTAAATTGGTAGCTATTTCAGGAACATACATCACATCGACGATCATCCGGCTATCATTTTCTGTTAGATCAACTCTCACATCTCCGGAACCAACGCTGTGTATAGTTTGATTATTGGCTACAGTTACTTTCTTCTCAATATAGCGAATATTGCTAAGCCAGTCTTTGTGTTTACACATATGGGATGTACAACCTGAATCTACGATCCAGTCCGAATCATTGTAGGGAGCTGTCGTTAAAGCAGACACAAATAGCAACTTATCAGTGGACTTTGAGCTATGAGGTTTTTGGTCCATTTTGGATTCACTTTTCCTGTCTTTCTTCAGTTTGTGGCATTTAGGTTTGATATGACCTTTTTTACCACAATAGTGACAAACTAAAGATGATTTTTCTGATGACTTAAACAGTAAGTTAGTGTTAACAAATGCCATTTCACCGGATATACTTGAAACTTGGTTTCGACGATATTCCTCTTGTAGTTAGCATGATCGCACCATTTCACTGGAAATCGGAGTTGTTATATGGGTTGTCTCTAAATTACATACCAAAGTATCATATTCTTGAGGTTAACCACTCAACAAAATCTCAGATACTTCCTCGTCATCAATTTTTCTACCGATATCAGTTAGTTGTTGCACTAGAGATGTTACATCATCGATATAAGTAAGCAGTCATCGAATTATAATTTTTGAAATCGGAACGATGCAGTTTTCGTAATAGAGTGACCCTGCGAAATAGTCCTTTATCTTCAAAAATTTTCTGGAGACTGTCCCAAGCATCTTTAGCATTAGTAGCATCTCTGACATGTTGTATGCAGCAAGGTTTAACACTGAGACAAATCTTGGCGAGAGCTTTTTGATCCTTATCAGTATCAGTTCCGAGGACACAGTTCCAAAGACCATCCATAATCAGAGACATTTTCATCTGGAACTTCCAATTGTTGTAATTTACAACTCCTGATAATTTTTCAACTGCTGGTGTACTTCCGCCAAACACGATTGAGGTCTGAGTATTTGATGAACTCATATTTGAATGCTAAACGTTGTCGCGAAACTCCACCAGAATACAGGAAAGACTACTTTGTCAATACTTTCGATTCGATAGTAATAACAGCAAACGTCGTAAGTACTACAAACACATATCTGGGCCCATAACCTGTTGAGATTGTGCGCTGAAAGTACGAGACGAGCCAGTTATAGTTAAATTATATTGAAAAATAAAAAATAATCGACACAACAACATGACATATATCAGTGAATGTCAGTATTCATATTTAGTACATATACAGGGCTATATAATATAATGATATGAGAGTATATCAAACTGAACAGTTATTTCTAACAACCTTGAGTAAAAGCTTTCCAACACCTAAGTTTCGCACAACTGAGTGGAAAAAGCTTTCCTATAAGTATCTCGTTTCCAGCACTTGGGTATAACACAACTGTGCACTAAAAACCAGAACACTAAAAAAACTATTCAAGACGGAAATTATTTGAAAATTATTCCGGACGGTAATCGAAAATGAGAACCATGACCCCGAATTGAATAAAACGCTTGGTTGACAGTTTACCTACTTTATTTTTACCACCTGTTACCCTTACAATCGGTTACCAGTACGGTCCTTTCGGCGCTTCTCACCTATGACGGTCGGCGGTTGCTAATTGGCGCAGGTTGGGCTGTTGGCTGGACTGCTGGCTCGATGTGAACTCAACCGCTCATCTTTCGCTCTCATATTCATACTCCCCATTTCCTGCACTTGAGGGTCGCGTCTTTGCTGGTGTTTCAAAGCGCAACGAGAGCCGCGTATACCTACTTTTGTTAGGCGCAGAGTTCCTTGGATCTAGTCTCTAAGTATTTCTAATAATATCTGCACCACTAGCTATTCCTTGAAATCTCCAGGACTAAGCCAACTGAATTAGGCGTATCACATCTGCTTCAAATTCTTGCAGACTCTCATCTGATAATTGTGTACTAGTTTCCATTTGAGCCCGGTTCTCGCTGTTGTTAGCTAAACCGCAACTCTGAAGCAGAAATCAGGTCCTAATATTTATTTTGTTGTTCCACTGGTATCGTTTGCAACATTCCCAACGCTGGCCCTCTCAGAGCTACAATGAGTGGCGTAGCTTTTTTCTTTTTCGCCCCATTCAGCCTCAAATTGTTGGCGATACATGTACCAAGACGATTGTCCATCGAAAGTTGGTGGTTTCACGGAAATTCCTGACGTGGCAACCCTGTCTTGGCGATCCTGGTTCTCGTGAAGAGCCTCTGTTTTTCGACTCTCTTTTGTAGTGCCTTTAACTTGCACTGTATCCGCTTTCATCATGGTCGATTTTTTTTGACATCTTCCTTCAGTCCAGTTGCTCCATTTGTACTGCTCTGTAACACATGTTGAAAGAAATTGTATTGGTGTTCCAGAACCTTCTGGAAGTCTACTTTATATTGTTTTTCTATTCTAACTACTTCATTCTTATGTTCTTCTCTCACTTTCTTCTATTCTTCTAGAATTTTCTTCTCGTTCTTTTTTCTCACCTTCTCGTTCCTTCCTCTCACCTTCTCGTTCTATTTTCTCATTTTCTCGTTCTTTCCTCTGTTCTTCAAGAATTTCCTGAAGTGCTTTCTCTCGTCCTGTCTTTTCATCCTCCTGTCTTTTCATCCTCCTTTTCTTGTTCCTCCTCCTGCCTTCTCTTTTTCTCTCCTTGTTGTATTTCTCATATTCACAATAATTACTTTTTATTTATCAGCGAGTTTATACTTTTGATACCACTGTTACGATATTTCCTGAGTTCGTTTACTGAAATTATACTCCGAACAACACTACACTCCTTATAACAATACAACTACAGCACTGGCGCATAATTCGCTTACAAAACACTTGGAATTCTCAACTGACTCAAACCTCCAACACTCTTTACTGAAAACTGCATAAAACTTCGACTCATGCACTCAGCTCTACTAAATTCCACTATTCCAATCTCTTATTAATAACTCTCTCTACTAGAATTTTCGGTGGATTTCTACTCTATTTATACTCTGATCGAACCGAATCGATTTATCTAGAAGTTTAGATGTTCCATTCGCGCCTCAAACATTCGAAATTAGAGCGCCTAGAATATCGGGAATCTTTGCTCGGAAACGCCTCGATCGTCCATAGACCTTATGAATTACTTGGATTGGATAAACTATGAATTTGGAACCTTCGGTGTAAAAGTTGAAACTTTTCCTGGAGATCGATTACTCTTACACCAAACTGATATTTTTTTTTGCAATCGATTGATTGATCATCAATTTTCTTCTCCTAAAGATGCTAACCGTGATAGTGAAACGCGCGTCGAGTGCAAAAAAATATCAGTTTGGTGTTAGGGTAATTGATCTACTTGGGTTGGGTCTGAAAGAGAGAAAGAGAAAGCATCGATCTGCAGACTGGAAAAAGATGCCATGGAAATAAGCATATTGATGACTAGCTGGTGGAATTGGCCGATACTCGAAAAAATTCCATGATAACGTAATCAAAAAAATATTTCATTATGTACTTTTCAGTATACAGTTCACTATTATAGTATAGTGAAACACGTGAAGCGATTTTGTGAACTGTCTAGTAAAATAACACACATGATAATGACGTCATTTGCCAACCAAGAATCTATCCTTCACAGTATACTTTCCTAATGTATTATTCCGCACTGATTTAAATAAATGTTGAATGGGAAAATCACGTGACAGCCAGATTCATTTTTCAAAGTCTATAGGTGAAACTGACAGCTCTAGCAATAGTATATATATACCAGCTAGCAGTTAGAATGAAACACGTTTCCGATACACTAGCACTCAGTTCTCTCGGAAGAGGCGCTAGTAGTTTTCGCAACATTTTACGGATAGGCAGACAGCGCAAAAAAATCAGAGGATAGGTGTTAATGTCTGAAAGTCTTAGAAGAATAAAATACAAGAAAACATTCATTTCTTTTCGAAATAAAATATGATTAACTTGATTATATCATTTTCAGGATGATAATGCAACTAGTGCTGATGACAAGAACAATCCTGTGATGAGGGCTATCCCAAAACTGAGAATGTGGTTTCCAGATTTAATTATCGCTTGTGATGTGTGTTTATGTCCCTATAGTTCTCATGGACATTGTGGAATATTAGCTTCCGACGGAACAATCAATAATACTGCCAGTATAGAAAGGATATCTGATATTGCTTTGTCTTATGCTAAAGCAGGTAAAAAAAATCTGAATAACTGTCGATAATATACTGAAAACCAAATAAGAATCTGAGGTCGAAAATAGCTCATTATTATTAACATTAAGTACATTGTTTGACTCTCACCATTATGATTTCGAATACTATAAGAAATAAGAAGACGGTTGCACATTTTTTGTGGCCAACAAAACGCCTTTACAATCTCGAGTACTTCCGGGAATATTAAAAAAATGGAAAATTTTAACATTGTGTCAATTCCTTCCTGATTGAAATTTGATGCAATATTCAAAAAATAATCATACATTTTCTTTGTCAATTTTTTTTGATACATGATGGTGCTTCCAGACTCTCAAGCCGACGTTTCGTCTTTCAGCTACGATGATGGTAAACTTATTTTTTTCTTAAAGACTCCATATTCGATTTCTACAATTTTCAAAAGATCCTGTTTTTCCCATCCGATGATGTACTACAGGTAACCTTTGTGTTTTCTGACTTTGAAATGACATTTTTGAACGTTGTAAGTAACTCTTGTTGATCAAAATAAACCTCAACGAAAAATGACTCGATATGATATATCTCCATAATGAAAGTGAACGAAACAGGGTTGAAACTTCGGAAATGTATTTGAGTATGTATCCCGAGAGACAAAATTTTCATCAGACCAATCACTATGCATGAAAACCCATGTACTGATTCGATATTGTTTTGTCGAAATCACGCGACATTGTTATTACACCGGGTCTGGTTTTCTGAACATATTTCCTTGTTGAAATATTCTTTTTTTTGTTATAAAAATCATGGGGTTCTTCTCATTCTACGAAGGCGGAATTCCGACTTAGTATCTCGAAATTAGCTACCTCCGACTCAGAATTCCGACTCTATTTTCTCTTCGCAGTTTTCTGGTTTGTAACCTACCACTACCAGAATCTGAAAAAATAGGTATCGATATTTGAATCTATTCAAGTCTTGGAGGAGGGCATGGCCCAGCTCTCCAGGTTGACTGACAGTCATTCGATATCTGAATTTAAGCAACTCCGAGCGCGGTTAGTATTTGGATGGGTGACCATGCAGGGAAATACCGTGTCGAAAGCCCGTAAAGCTGCAGCGAAATAGCATATCATAGCTCGCAGACAATATATCAATGTGCACAAGATATATTGAGGATACGCCGTCCTTCGGAGGGGACGTAAAGCCGTCGGTCTCGTGTCCATGGATGTTGGGCTCGTTAAAGATCCCTACCTCTGGTTGGAATACCAGAGGGTTCGGCAAAATTTCCGGTTGAGGAAAGTGTGCTCACCGGCGTCGGTGATTGGCCTTGGTAGCGGAAATAGTCCGACGTTAAATAAAGAAATAGAAGAAGAAGAAGTCTTGGAGGGCAGACTTCTATCTACCCAGATGTCCTAGCATCGGTTCTGTCGCTCATAAATGCAAAATAATATGAGGGGTCGAAGAGCGAACGTCATTTTTTCAGGAACTCGTGATTCGCGTGGAGAATTCTGGAAAATTCTCCATAGACTTCATCGCGAAGGAGAGAGTTTTTATTCGTAGAGAGAGTTGAGCAGAGTTTATTCAGTTATTCGGAGCTTGGTGGAGAGAGCTTTGGAATTGCTGAGTGCAGAAGTCGAAGTAGAAAATTTCTATCGCAGATAGTTTATCAGAGAGTTTTAGTATAGAGCGTTGGATACTTAGCGGAGCAGTTTCAGTGATTTTATTGTATTGTATTGTGATAAAGAGTTATAATAAAAGTAGTGAAGTGTTGTTTGGAGATTTAATCAACGAACTCAAAAAAAAATCGTAACAGTCTGCAGCAGATCTCAGGATTTTTGGGTGTTGTGGGTTGACTGATTAAAAAACGGTGGTCGGTTGACACTTATAATGAACTTTCTTTAAAATGTTGAGTGACAGGTTTAGGCGATAGTAATCTACGAAAAATTATAAGGGGTAGAACAAAATATCAAAACACGAAAATTGAGTTTCACCTACCTACAAAAGTGCAGGCACAAGCTGAAGCGCTGCAATGCAACATTTAACAACCAATAAACAGTTCGAAAATTACACCAGATTCGCGACGTGCAAAGTTGCCAAAGGGAATGGTCGAATCTCACCACGAAAAACTAGCAGGCTTTTTTGGTATCGTTGGAAACTGTTGATACGATGCGCCACCGCTAACCGTTTGCGACATCTCAGCTGGATTTATAAATTACTGGTTGCCTAAATATTGGCGGTATTTCACCCGCGAACACAAGGACTCTTATGATTCGTTACAAGTGATGTCAGAAGTAGGAATTTTGCTGGTAAATAAAAAACAATTGATGGTGAATACGGGAAATACATCGTACGATACGATGGAGGATATGATGAAATTTATCCAAAACCAGTCTGCGGATTTGGAAAGACGACGACAGGAAGATGAAAAGCGACAGCAGGAGGAGAAAGAACTAGAGGAAAAGCGACGGCAGAGGATGAAAAGCGACGACTAGATGAAAAGCAAGAACGAGAAGAAGCGCTCCAGAAAATTCAGAACTAGAGGAAAAGCGACGGCAGAGGATGAAAAGCGACGACTTGATGAAAAGCAAGAACGAGAAGAAGCGCTCCAGAAAATTCTCGAAAATGAAATTTAAAAATCGAGAAGAAGGACTCCAGGAAATTCTCGAAAATGAAAAGAAAGAACCAGAATTAGAACAAGAAAATGGAAAGGAAGAACGAGAAAGTGAGAAGAAAGAACGATAATTAGAACGAGAAAATGAAAAGAAAGAACGAAATCAGAACAAGAAAATGAAAAGAAAGAACAAAAAGAGGCGATCCAGAAAATTCTCGAAGAGAAAAAAGAGCGAGAAGATGAAAAGGAAGAACGGGAAGTTGACAAGAAAGAACGAGACGAAGCATTCTACAACATTCTAGAGAAACAAAAGAATGAATTAGAACAAATTGAAAAACATCGGAAAGCAGACTTCCAGAAGGTTCTTCGAGCATGTTTTAAATAAAACTGAAGTGCGAGTGGAAGAACTAAAAGAAGAACTGGGGCAAGATGTCAGGAAAATTGGCGATGAATTCAATAAGAAAGTGGATACAGTGCGAAAGGAGATTAGCAATGAGAGGTCTAGAAAAGCAGATAGTTCTTCTCAAGAACCAAGATCGCCGGGACAGAGTTGCCACGTCAGGAATCTCCGTGAAACCACCGACTTTTGATTGTCAGTCGTCTTGGTCCTTGTATCTTCGACAACTTGAGGCTGCGGCAGAAACTAATGGATGGGTCGAAGAAGAAAAAGCTACGGCACTCATAGTAGCTTTTAGAGAGCCACCTTTGGGTATATTGCAACGATACCCATAGAACAGCAAATGAAATATGAGGACCTGATTTCTGCATTAGATTTGAGGTATGGCGATCAACACCGAGAACAGCTGTACCGGTCAAAATGAAGACTCGCACATAAAAATCAGGTGACAGTTTGCAAGAATTTGAGGCAGATGTTAGACGCCTAATCCAGCTAGCGTATTCAGAAGCGCCCGGAAATTTCAAGGAGCAGCTAGCGGTGCAGATGTTCATTGGCTACTTGCACACACACCGATCTTATACGGCCGATTTTATACCGGTCGTCCATATTCCAATAGTGAACCACATGTGGGAACGGGACCTGGCACACACGCCGACCGCTGATCGGTGCCGGTAAAATATCGGTTAGCAGACGTCCACTGCCACTGCATGGCCGGTATAACCAGGAAGTAATGGCGTACGTAACTAAATACACGCTTGCACACCCACCGATTGTTTATCGACCATTCCAATAGACTGCTTGGTGAAATTGTAGATACTAAGTACTACGTTGGTAGTGCGTGCTAATTACGACAACAAATCAACTGATTGTTTGACCGGTAAAAATCCGGTGAGTCTGCAAGCACCCGCTACCAATATAATATCGTCCGATTTTATACTGGCCGTCCAAAATCGGTGTGTGTGTGCAAGTAGCCATAGATAGACTGAAAGACCCAGAGATACAAAGAACTATAAAACTGACAAGTTTCAAAAGGAGTAGCGATGCCTTGGTACGTTAGCTAGAAATGGATGCGGCCTTCAATACCTCAACGAGATATTTTTTTCTTCGTTCGAGATATTTCGTGTTTCAAAATTCTGCACATCCACACACACACAAATCCTTCGGAGGACGACATACTTTTTCGGATTTCTTTTTCAGAAATCATTTTCTCCGAAAGAACTATGGATCTATCTCATCAAATTAATATGTTGGCGTCCACTCGGAGAATCATAGGAATACAACGACTATTTAGTGTTATTAAAAAATGTCTGTGATCCAAGCTCTAAAAGCTGTGGTTGCTTCTCGATGAGAAAAGTCGAAATAACATCGGAAAACACCTTTTTTGTTATTTTTTTATTCTTTCAAAAATTGTACTCTACACCCTTATGGGGGTTGAAAATGACCAGAGTTTCGAACCTCTATCTCTTTCCGTTCGAGCGCCCTCGAAGCACACAAAAAAGGTACGCTGGTTACAAACAGAGAGAGAGACAAAATTCTGTAATTTTCCTTGGTGTACCTATATTATCGATGTGGATAACGTCACGTATCATAATTTTATTTTTCTACATTCGTATTACAATATGCCCATAATCCGATTCATACATTATGATACATATTTTTCATAACGATAGAGATTTTTAGTCAAAAAAATCACCATTTATAACAATATTGAACTCGACTAAGACTAGTGCAATAAATAATTGTTGATCGTTGCATAATATACTAATATGCGACATGAACTATTGAAACAGGAGTAAAACATTCTTGCATTAATGAATGAATCCCACTGTGAATGTGAAAAAGGATTCTTTCGGGACAACTCGTTCTTCGTCGTTGAGGAGATGTTTTGTCTGTGATAAGAAATATTACGAGGGAGCAGGGCGTTTATTTTCATCGAATTCTTCCTACGACGAATTCTTCCCACAGCGAATAGTAGATGATCTATGGTACTTTTGAACCGGAAGTCGCAGAGAGAAGCGAGCGCTCGCTGAGCAGGTTACTTGGGTGTTATCAGTAACCGCCGCAGAGAAATAGGCGCGCTCGGTGTAAACAAATTGAAAAATATTCCATTGCGAAAGTGAGATAATAATAATGATGATGAATTGAGCCATCGACGTTGGAGAAAAATGTCTATCATGGGGATATACAGTGTGTGCAACATTGGAAAAAAAAACATGTGCAGGGTATGCAGGATATACAGGGTCCGCGGGGTGTGCAGGATATACAGAGTATGCAGCAATCGATGTCGTGACAGGTGGCGTAGTGTGGCGCATGTTCATCTAGTGACTGATAGGTGGCGTGTGCTACAGGGGCTGTCATACCGCCTATCGACTTCCGTCCGTTCGTTGGGAAATAAACATTTTATAAAACATATTTATTGTTCAGCTAGTGACTGACAGGTGGCGTGTGCTACAGGGGCTGTCACACTGCTTATCGACTTTCGTCCGTTCGTTGAGAAATGAAACATTCTCATGAATCATATTCATTTTGGTATCACATAGTCATCAAGAATTCCAGCGTTTCGTAGAGGTCGCGTCCAGCGATACAGGGGCCTTGAGATTTTCAACGCTCTAGCCACTGAGCTATCAAAGCCTCGTAGATAAATGAAACATTTGCTTTATTTGCTATTCACTCGATTGCATTGCAAATCTTGCGTCAAATATGTTTTTTCGGTGGATTTCTCCCTAAATTGGTGCTATCGATCGGGATGTTTCGGTGCTGCGTTTTTGAAAACGCATTCGATCAATCGGAAAATACTCCCAAAATTTGTTCCTCGATTGTTTCTAAGCAAACTACCATACATACAAGTAGTGAATGCGATTGTCGTCCTCACTGAATCTCACCTTCTTCGTAATTAGTCAGAATTTTGAAAATTTGAAAATTTGCATCAACGACACACTTGTGTGAATCAACGCAGAAAATATTTTTATACCAGATTCGATGCAAAGCTTGGATGGTTGTGATTCGATTTCTCTCCAATCCGGCAAGTCACCATAGGTACGGTCATCAAAAACAAGTCTCAACTTTAAGCAACAGAATGAACAGGTATTTCGGCACTCAGTACATACAAATGACCTTCATTGGTAACAGTTGGAATCATCGGTATCCAGTTTGAAGGCCACGTTTCGTTTCTATATCCACTTGCATTTTCAAAAGTAATGAACACTTCATTAACCTCATCTGGAGGATGAATGTATAAAATATTGGAAAAACTGCATACAAAACGATATAATTCGATCTTAACACGCCCATTGCAGACAAACAACTGAGAATCTAATCAACTCAAACATTCATTTAAACAATGAAACCCATATAATATATTTATTCATTAGAAATGAACACTGCTAAATCAGCATCAGATGCTGATGATAAGCCGCCAGGGTCTTGTGACTGTTCCGGTATAGTCCTCAATTATACTCACGATGTTCTTTAATAACCTGAGTTTTTTACTTCTGATAAGTTTATTCCTCCCTTACATTCATCTGAAGGAGATGCTAGAAAACGTTCCTCAATAATGTTCAATATTCAAAGTGATGATTATAGTGAATGAATGATAATTCTGACCTATCTTTCAGGTGCCCACATTGTTGCTCCGTCGGACATGATGGATGGTAGGATTGGAGCTATCAAAACAAAATTGATAAATAATAATCTCGGTAATAGGGTTGCCGTATTATCCTATACTGCGAAATTTTCTTCAAATTTTTATGGACCATTCAGGTAAGAGGAATCTTATGAGAACGCTGATTTACGTTATTGTTCTTTTTTTTCAAATACTGAGTATTTTGATAACGTTTTAGTTATCACCAAAATGAAATATGACAGTTGAAGTTTGTTAGTAACTAGTTTCTCTCCAAATCCAAAATATTATCATGCATTGTGCACGTGATCACTCAGACAAGGCTGTTCGTACAGAGTCACACTAAGGAACGACCGAAATTGTATTTTGTGAGGTGCATTTTTTTTTGGTTTTTTTTTGGTGGACTGTAGGGACATATATTAGCAGTTTCTCCAGCCGTATCAGTACTTGACATTTCAAAAATTTCAAACTTTAAAATATCATATATGTACACAACACAAGCGTTAAAACGTAACTCACTACTCCGACACTGTAGGTCGAATTCCATAGAAATATTTTTCTAATGGCAGAATATAGTTAAATTGTCTCCCAAATCAATTCTTATGAATAATATGTATATGTGGCAACTGTGCCATCACAGTATGCTTCAAACCTATTTTTCAAAATCGAATCCGATTCACTGTTCACTTCATAATAGTTAGTTGCTTCAGTAATTAATCATCAATCAATTTTGAAACTTGTGAATTTGTTTTGGAGTAAGTTATTTTTAATTCTTGAAGGGATGCAGCTAAGTCGAAACCATCGTTTGGCGATAGAAAATGTTATCAACTGCCACCTAACAGTTCTGGACTGGCTCTGAGGGCTGCTGAAAGGGATGTGTCAGAAGGTGCTGACATGCTCATGATAAAACCAGTCCTGACATATATGGATATACTGAAGCAAGTAAAAGATAAATACCCACAATATCCCATGTTTGTATACCAAGTTTCTGGAGAATATGCTATGATCTACAGTGGAGCTCAGGCAGGTGCCTTTGATCTCAAACCAGCTTTGATGGAGATATTAATATCTCTGAGAAGAGCAGGTGAGTTCATGAACCATAAACTGTACACACAAGTTGTTTCAATGAATTTCGACTTCCAACTAGCTCCAAAAAATGTTCTTAACATTGTTATTTGTCATTAGAAACTTTTCTAGAGATCCATTACCTTTACATCAAATTGATACTTTTGCACTCGACGCTTCATTCGCTAACAAGGTTAGGATCTTCAGGAGAAGTGCAAAAATATATTCGAATGTACTAACCGACCCAGCAGCTCTGTCTTCTTACGGTTGGAATAGCAAATGCGCTACCGATAAATCAGTAAGACGCCCCGTATCGGTACGGCACTTCAACAACGTTAGCCGTCTATTTCCCGCACAAGGTTCTGCCTTCTGGGTGCACTTGGAAGAGTGTTCGACAGGGAGAAATATTAAATGAAAAAGTATAAATATAAATTCACACTCGAGTCCATTCTCAGTGAGCGCAACGCGGCAAAGCAGGATACTTACTGTATTGCCGCATCGCCATTGATAATGTCAACCACAGTTGTAGACAAAATGTAAGTCCCAAAAATCTGTAGACCACTATTAACAAACCCGAAAACCGCTATCAATTTATTGGGTATCGGCCGTGAAAACCTTCACTATTATGGCTTGCGACGTTGTCACAAGAATGACCCTAATCTTCTTCGAAAAAGAAGTTCAATCTCATTAAATTTTTCCCAAGAATCATCGATTCCATATGTAACATGACAAATGAAACAATAGACGGGTTTCCAGACGTTTTTCTTTACTCAATTAATGACTTATCCCTTCCTTAGACTCGCTTCCGATCGAATTGGAAAGCACATGGAATTTTAATATTGTAAATATCAACCCTAAAAAACAATTTCGAATATCAAATTTCCATTCTAACATTTTTTCAATAGTGCCGCGTACAATGATTTGTTATATTGTAGGCATTGCGTTTTTCATAGTAGTTATTTCAATGGGAAAACGGAATAAAAATATTAAAAAGATATTAGAAGAGCTCGAATTGCGAATGTATACAATTTTCTATCATCAATTGAAATTAAATGAAATGTTTTATGTTACAGGTGCAGATGTGATCATTTCCTATTTCACTCCTGTTGTTTTAGAATGGTTGAAAATGAAAAATAAATTATAATGATTCAAAACGTGAATTTTTCGGGTATTTTCCAATTATAGACTGAGTAACATTTGACATTCAATTTGCTGGGCTTGTATCATTATTGCGCATATCTGGGAAAATATATTCATTTCATTCAACCAATTGCAAGTGGAAATGTTTGCAAAGACCTCTCTTGTTATTATTATTTCCTGTACGATTCTCAATAACAATTATTAGTGAGAATCGTACAGTATACTAGAATTTTTCGTTAAATATATATTTTCAAGTGTCGGCCAGATCAAATCAATTCTTATTATTTACCATTTTAGACTGTGTTGATAGTAGAATTGCAAAATGCAAAAAATTCTTAATTATGTTATATATGTGGATTTTTATTATGTTGATTCTTTAATTGGCTGAGAAAAACAATCAAATATGATAAATCATCTGATGTTACAATTTTACTGTCTGCGTATTCCAATTGAATTTAAGATTGTTGTTGAACTTTGTAGAAATTTATATTCTGTTGAATAAAAATGAATAATAAATGTTTTTTAGTATTAATCATATCTTCCAAAATTGTGAAATGACCCCATTCGATAGAGAGAACGTCACGCTAAGCAGGTGGATTCAATCAGACTTCGATTCAAAAAAACTTTATTGAAAGGGACATCTGTTGCCATTCATTGCGGAGAGCACGTACCGTTTGTAGTTCCTGAAAAACGGAAGAAAACTTTACCTTGTAATTACAGACCAATTGCATTGCTTTCTATCATTTCCAAAGTCATAGAAAAAGCAATCAATATGCAGCTCATCAAATATCTAGAGAAATCAGGAATAATTAATGATCGACAAAAATATATTACAGTTTCCTGTATGATTTTCACTCACAATGGGTTTACAAAACCGCGACACGTGTTTCGCTATTACAATAGCTTCTTCAAGCAAGATAAATAAATCACTATTCTATAATACGCTATTTATATACAAGTAGGTCGAACGTCTCTTACAATAAAGGTCCGACTTAGGTCCGATATCCGACCCATAATTTGTCCAAATACTAATTAGTTACATACGAAGATTATTCCTAGAAATAGAATTATTGGCCGGGAACATATTCAACAATGGGGAGTTATTTAATTCAACCTGATCATTCAATAAATATTCTGAATTTTTCCCTCTATTGATTTCCAAGCTTTCTAGAAGGTTAAGTTTCCAACCTTTCTGCTCAAAATGCCTTATTTTGAACTCGTGGTTGAACTCATGACCTTCCAGAATGAGGTGACTTGCATAAGTAGAATTTGTTTTTCCATTCAAAAAACTAGCTCTGTGTTCTCCTAGGCGAGTGTTGAAAGATCTTCCCGTTTGGCCTACGTAGTACATCGGACATGACCCACATGTTAATTCATAAACTCCTGATCTTTGTGACGATTCATTTTTGTCTTTATTATTTTTGATATATATCCCCAATTTATTATTAGTACGAAAAGCTGTATTAATATCATTATTTTTCAAGAATCTAGAAATATTTACGCTTGGTTGGCCTAAATAAGTTATGGTTCTGTAAGTATCCGGCTCGGTATTGACTACTGGATACACCAACTTGAGGGCTTGACTATGTAATTTCTTCCTCACAAGTGAGTCTATTTACTGACCCTCATATCCATTGTTAATCGCAATCTGTTTTATTATATTAAGTTCATTAACATAATTCACATCAGATAAAGGGACATTCAACAGTCTATGAATCATACTATTGAATGCGGCCACCTTATGCTGATATGGATGACACGAAGTATTATGAATAACAATGTCCGTGTAGGACGGTTTACGGTAAACCGAAAAATCATGTTTGTGATTTATTCTTGTGATAGTCAAATCCAAATAGTTAATTGCACTATTTTCTTCCATCTCCATCGTAAAAATAATGGAAGAGTGAAGATCATTCATGAATTCGAGAAACTTGGTTAGCTGTCTGTTTGTACCTTTGAAACATACCAAAATGTCATCAACATACCTATACCAATAAACAAAATTTCCTATCAACGGATTACAGTGAATTTTACGCTCCAACGTATCCATGAAAATCTCTGCTAATAGGGGACTTAGAGGGTTCCCCATTATCAGTCCATTACAGGATGAGTAGTAATGGACAAAAAATACAAGAATAAATAATAATAAATAATAATAAAGACAAAAATGAATCGTCACAAAGATCAGGAGTTTATGAATTAACATGTGGGTCATGTCCGATGTACTACGTAGGCCAAACGGGAATATCTTTCAACACTCGCCTAGGAGAACACAGAGCTAGTTTTTTGAATGGAAAAACAAATTCTACTTATGCAAGTCACCTCATTCTGGAAGGTCATGAGTTCAACCACGAGTTCAAAATAAGGCATTTTGAGCAGAAAGGTTGGAAACTTAACCTTCTAGAAAGCTTGGAAATCAATAGAGGGAAAAATTCAGAATATTTATTGAATGATCAGGTTGAATTAAATAACTCCCCATTGTTGAATATGTTCCCGGCCAATAATTCTATTTCTAGGAATAATCTTCGTATGTAACTAATTAGTATTTGGACAAATCATGGGTCGGATATCGGACCTAAGTCGGACCTTTATTGTAAGAGACGTTCGACCTACTTGTATATAAATAGCGTATTATAGAATAGTGATTTATTTATCTTGCTTGAAGAAGCTATTGTAATAGCGAAACACGTGTCGCGGTTTTGTAAACCCATTGTGAGTGAAAATCATACAGGAAACTGTAATATATTTTTGTTAATATGGATTTTCATCAAGTATCGGCCAGTTCAATTCAATTAATGATCGACAATACTGATTTCGCCATCAACGATCAACCAGTGACTTATTGGCTTATGTTTCTCATATTTGGCAGCATTCAATCGAAAAATTCGGAGAAACGATAACTGTTGCATTCGATATTTCAAAAGTGTTTGATCGAGTTTGGCATCGGGGTCTCTTGACTGCCGTAAGAGTTTCTCATCTCGGTAGTGTAAGTAGTAGAGTAAGATCCCAGAGCAATCAGACATAACTTATTTTCACACGGATGAAACCTGAAGTTTTCAGTAGCGTCTCGTGTGCCTTGAATACCTACGCGCTTTGTGGAACTTGCCGAGTGACACCTGGGCAGGTACCAGGTGAGAAAGGTAACTAAAAATAAGAATTATTTTACTTAAATTCACATGGCTGATTTTTATATATGTCATGTAGAATATTATTTTAAAGTAATATCATAAGTGTCAGACACTTTTGATGGACCAGAGCTTTTATCAGACGCTTTTAAGCTACCCAAAAAATAAATGAACTTTACTTATTTTTACATGTCTGATTTTTTAATATGTTATTGAAGTATTTATTTAAAAGTTATATTCAATCATTAAGACAAATTAGAGTGACCAAACATCCCCTAAGACAAAAATTATTCAGCCAGAAGTATGAGGGCGAGAGTACTATGCATGCGCTTCAGAGTGAATGAGACGTCCATAATAACTCGGTTTCCCTTCTCAAACTCACCATCTGTTTCAATCTACTGTGTATGTGCTGTTTGTGTGTAATATAACTTATAGTATACAGTATAGTCAGTGTTGTTTTTTAAGGCACAATTGTGCCAAAAGGGGCACTATGGTAAGCACTTTGAGAAATTGGTCGAAAACGGGCACAATTTTAAGATTCCGTATTTTCGTGGTTCCGTGGTCATTTTCACTTGTCTAAATTCTCACTTTTCATTTCATTTTCCTCAACAATCCTGACCAATTTCTCAAAGTGCTTACCATAGTGCCCCTTTTGACACAATTGTGCCTCAAAAAACAACACTGACTATACTGTATACTATAAATTATATCACACACAAACAGCACATACACAGTAGATTGAAACAGATGGTGAGTTTGAGAAGGGAAACCGAGTTATTATAGACGTCTCATTCACTCTGAAGCGCATGCATAGTACTCTCGCCCTCATACTTCTGACTGAATAATTTTTGTCTTAGGGGATGTTTGGTCACTCTAATTTGTCTTAATGATTGAATATAACTTTTAAATAAATACTTCAATAACATATTAAAAAATCAGACATGTAAAAATAAGTAAAGTTCATTTATTTTTTGGGTAGCTTAAAAGCGTCTGATAAAAGCTCTGGTCCATCAAAAGTGTCTGACACTTATGATATTACTTTAAAATAATATTCTACATGACATATATAAAAATCAGCCATGTGAATTTAGGTAAAATAATTTTCATTTTTAGTTACCTTTCTCACCTGATACCTGCCCAGGTGTCACTCGGCAAGTTACACAAAGCGCGTAGGTATTCAAGGCACACAAGACGCTACTGAAAACTTCAGGTTTCATCCGTGTGAAAATAAGTTATGTCTGATTGCTCTCGGATCTTGGACTATAGAGGTTAGCATATTCGCCTATCAAGCGGAAGACCGGAGTTCGATTCCCCGCCGGGCCACCGTGCTGGGTAATCACACGTTAAAAGGTAAGGCCTCGTTGATCCATTGCTCGCACAAGTTACGACTTCTGAGGGTTGACGTTCGTCAGCTGGTTAACAGGAACGAACATTTTTTTTTTTTTAGAACAATCTTATAGATCTCTGTATGTGGTTGCTGATGGAGTATCATCTGATATTCTCCCAATGAATGCAGGCGCCCACGTTGTTTCTGCTTCATATCAACGATTCGCTCGAGAAAACATCTTGTTCAGTACATAGTTTTGCGGACGAAGGTACTCTTCATACTAGTTTCTCTTCCAGAGTCCCCATACCAGCTCGAGAAACAAAAATTCAAAGAAACAATTACGTCAATAAAATTAACGATGACTTGGTAAAAATAACAGAATGGTGTGAAATGAACTTGGTGGAATTTAATGCTAGGAAAACCAAGGCATGTCTCTTCTCAAGGAAAAATCAAGGAAAGCCGATCTATCAGCATCTTGTATTCAGATGTCAGGAGTAACTATTCCTACAAAGTATCTCGATGCTAGGAATTACGATCAGTGATAATCTCTCACCATGTGAGATCGATCGCTAAAAGTGCTTCCCAGAAACTTGGATTTCTATTTCCTGCGAAGAAATACTTCACTTCTCCTCAGCTTCTAATGATCTACAAGGCTCAGATACGACCTGTCTTGGAATATGGTTCCCATGTGTGGAGTTCGGCACCAAAACATTCACTGAGGCTTCTCGATTCTATTAAGAGAAAGGCAATCTGTGTTGGTGATTCTTCGCTCACAGACTCGCTCACTTCTTTGGAACATTGTAGAAGGGTCGGTGACTTTTCTCTCTTCTATAGATATTTTCACGGTCGGTGCTCTTCTGAATTGTTATCAATAGTTCCACCCTTGGCAATATCTACACGGATATATGACTCGACAAGTACAGAATTCCCACCCCTTTGTTGTGAATTTGAAGACCTCTCTTGCTTAGGGATCATTTTTCAATAGAACAGCTGAGCTTTGGAACTCCTTGCCGAAAGAGGTCTTTCCTGTGGCTTACAAACTTCAAAAATTCAAAGTGAATGTTAATTCGTTTCTCCTTTCTCTTGATGCATATATATATATATATATATATATGGTTATAAATCTTGCACTTATCATGCTGTCAACTAAACGATTGGAACCTAACACCAAACTGATATTATACGTTTCGCTAGCATGCTTACCATTTTCTGGAGGAGGCGATTGACGAGTATCAATTAGCACCTTCTGGAGAAGCAAATTGGTTCATAACTATCAATTTTCTTCTGGAGTTGCTAGCCTTGTTGATGAAACGCGCTTCGAATGCAAATTATATCAATTTGGTGTTAGTGTAATAAGATCTCTACAAAAAGTTTTGTTTGATGTTGATTCACTTTGGATTCAATATTTGAAGGCGGCAGACTCCAAGGCAACTGCAGAATGGGCGTTATTGTGTGAAATATGGAACGATTTCCATTTTGGACTATTACATCTAGGTTTTTCTGCATTCAGTTTGGCATTTCTCAACTGCTGCATCATCATCCCACTTATTTCGACCATGCATTTTCGAATTTTCTTGATATCTTTAGTCATTGAGAGGTAAAACACTCATAATAATATTACATTAACCTCACAATCACAAATTTTTAGCGAAACAAATCCCTCGCAGAGCCTCAGCGACCGCCCATACCTACTCCTTGTTTTGCGATAGAAAATCATTCGCAGCTTTGCGAATATGTTCAGCGTTCAAGTTTCAAGAATAGTTACGTTATTGCCTTAGCAGTGGTGTGGTTCGTAAGGCATTCTCGTATTATTTGAAACCAATTTTGTTTTGAATGACTCTTTCACTACTTCCACCTTTCACACAATAAAAGATTTACTTTTCTCGATGTTTCAATGAAAATAGCAGGTGCACGTTACAAGTGACAAAACTGGAATGAATATTATTATTTCTGACCCATATTTATAATATGATTGAAACAATAGTTGAGAAAATTTACAGTACAAAGCAAGTCAGCACAATAGTTGAGATAATTCACGGTACGAAGCAAGTCAGCATAAAATTCACGGCAGAAAGCAACTCATCATAGATAAATCCCGGTTGATGTTAGAATTGCAATTTCTAGGCTGCAGGGCAGGACTCATGAACGTAACTCGTCCCTCCTTCAGATGAAGACTGGGGTGGGCCTGGTTGGCCAGGCTGCATCTCTTCCATATGGGCTGGTTGCTCACGTCGCTTTGACTGGTAATGTTGCCATAGGTTATAAGGGTAACCGTTTCTATAGTAAACTGCCACTCCAATGAGTATGATGATGCAGCCAAAGATGCAAATAAGGATGAGAATCCATATAGATATGGAATTTGAGGAAAGTTGTAGCTCATGAGGAAGCTGGAACTGATGTTGCGATAGTATTGTTGAAGTGAGATGTTTCATTTCATGTAAGTTCATTCTGGTAATAGAAATTGGTGCTGGTCTCAAAAGTAATTGAGAATTATTCAGAAAAGGCAATTGGATATTTTTTGTTGGTGA
The DNA here is from genome assembly GCA_032362365.1 of Zygogramma bicolorata. Lineage (NCBI taxonomy): Eukaryota > Metazoa > Arthropoda > Insecta > Coleoptera > Chrysomelidae > Zygogramma > Zygogramma bicolorata. The sequence goes on from JAVJAQ010002056.1 coordinate 392,129, forward strand.
TTATTCTGATGGTCCATGTTGAAATGTTGCGCCATTGATGATGAAATGACAATTTTCAGGAATGGAAGTGAGGTAACTTCCCGGTTGGACCTCATGGTGATGTTCTGTAGTACAGCCTCCAGTGATGATGGTGTGGAGAACAGAATTGTTTCTGATGTCAACTGGTTTGCCAAGCATTTGTCGAATTGTACATGATAATCTGTCCCAAGAAATTGTAGAAACTGTGTTGATTTTTGAACTTGACCAGTTGATTTTGAGAATAAAGAAGATTCATTTTGTTGGATAATTGAATATAAATTGGTCAGAGAGAAAAAGGTAGGATGCACTTTATTTATATTTGCAAAGGTAATAGCATTGATGATTTGGTCGAGTTGGCTTTGGAAAGTTATCAAAGAATACATTACAAAATGCAAAGTATTTCATTCACCTGATTCTGAAATGTTTCAATCAATTGAAATGTTATTTATATGTTGGAACTTAAACCTGTGACGAAGTCACTAATAATTATATAAGTCCAGTTTGATATTGTTATATTTCGCCAAGTCACCTACTTAAAATTAGCGCGCACGGCACTGGCAATGAACCGTAATCTCCAACAACAAGTATACGCGAATGTTAATAAGTAGCTGATAGTGACGCTAGAGGGAACTATTTACGCCTACATATCGTATCCGAAGTGGAGGCCTACGAAAGCTGAAAAATTAAATATTTCGGCAATTGGGAAGTTCATAATTTTATGCGACGTCTGGCGGAAATATAACACACTGCTATAATTTCACAAACAAACTGCTTCCATTTTATGGGTGTGAATTTATTGAGTTTTTTGGTGTTGATTTAGGAAATCTCATCTGAAGTTGTAATTTTTTCTGATTGATAATAACAAACAATCATGGATGCAGATCGCTCAGTGAGCCGTATGAAGTGTTTGGTGCCAAGTTGCCGCAATTCTAGGAACCGAAATCCAAAGTTGTCTTTCCACACGTTTCCAAAGAGAAATACATCTTTGGTGGGAAACATTACGGAAAGTGGATTGAAAGAGAAAATAGACAGGTACAAGGCTTGGAATATTGAACTGAAACTGCATAAATCACCACCTAGAGCGGCTTCAGTGTGTTACTTGCATTTCAAGAGAGATGATTTCTTCTTACCTGGTGTGTCTGTTTGTCTATTTTTAGGCGAAGTTATGGCGCATTTCATCATCCATGTAATAAAAGCCTCTTTGGTTCACTAACACTACACTAAAACTGAAAAATGTCCTGGAACAAATATGATTAGATTTTAAAACACAATGCATCTATGTGCACCTTCAATGAATGGTATTGTGCGGATATTCAAAACATCATGAACACAGTTATATTAACCTTCACGGGAAAAATTTCGTACAATGAAAATATAGCAAAAACACACCAAAATCTTGTCTAGCGGGGGCAACTGATGACTGGATTTCAGTTTGGCGCGTTATTTCACAAATGTAAACAAGGTAACCATTTCAAAATGCTGGATAAAGTTTAACCACCACCAGCGCCCTCATCGGTCGATATTCTTCCCTATTTGAGCCAGCTAGCAGTCACGGTTGAGAAGTGGCAGTGCAAGCGATTTGAATTGGAAGCCAGCCGTCCAGGGAACCGAGTGTAAGGGTAAAACAGGTGGTAATAGATTTGGTAAATTTTCAACCATGTGTTTTATTTATTATTTAGTAACCTTGTTTCTTGGTTTCGTTTGCCGTCCGAATTAATATGTCGATATTTTGAAGAGTTCGTTTTGGGGTGTTCTGGTTTTCAGTGCTCAGTGGTATTACACCCAGGTGCTGGAAACGAGATATACCGAGGAACACTTTCCACATTCGGTGGTGTAAACCTAGATGCTGGAAAGTTTGTACTCGACTTACATTCATTTATATACTCTTGTTGAACTTTGTCGGGTTGTCTGGTTTTCAGTGCTCAGTGGTGTTACACCCAGGCGCTGGAAGCGAGATACCCAGAGGAACGCTTTTCACATTCAGTGGTGTAAACTTAGGTGTTGAAAAGCTTGTACTGAAGGTAACTTCATTAGTTGCATTTACCGCCCCCTTGTTTGAGCTCTGTCAGGTACTCTGGTTTTCAGTACACAGTGGTGTTACACCCAGGTTCTGGAAGCAAGATACCTAGAGGAACGCTTTTTCACACTCGGTGGTGTTAAACCCAGAGGTAGGAAAGCTTGTACTGCGTAGCTCTCTATAATTAAGTAGCATTCACGACACCGTTGAATAATTCGAAACTAAGTTTAATAGGGGAGTTGTAAAGTTATTAGTCCGTTTGGTTAAGGGTCGTACCACCGGAGATAGAGCTTTGACCGACACCGTAGAGCTTGCTGGTTCCCTGCTTAACTATTTATTAATTTGCTTAATTACTCACCGCTTTGCCCGCTTTGTTCGTACGCTTAACTTTCCTTCTAATTGCCGAATTGTCTGTGGTTTGAGTTGATAATAAAATTTTGCATCTTTCCGTATTTTGAATGAATTATTAATAACCTAGCAGCTATTTACCAGGACGTAAACTTTATATCTATATTAGCAACATCTTTCGACCCCTGGAATTATCTTACTTCACTGAAGCTGCTCGGAGCAGTGTCCTTCCCACTCTAAACAGAAGGTGGCGCCTGAGAAGAACCTTGACCAGGGCGCCAAAGTGACAGGAGCATAGTATGAGCGTCACAAACGGTAGAGAGTTTCATTTGTTTACAACATAATTTCTTCTGCGAAGAAATATGTTCGTTCAATTTGTCTCGAATTAACTGATCATTTTTATTCAAGTATGAGGGCATTGAATTTATTCTTCCACCGTCTTCATGAGCTAGAGTTCCAAAGAGCCATTTATGTATTTTTCCTCCTAAATTAATGAGTCCCCGTTCTTGGATAACATGTGGTTGAATTATTCGTAATAATAATAGTCAACTTGTAATAATAGTATTTGTGCCTGTTGCGAGAGTAGATTTGATTGGGTACTAAGCGTATTTTTCTTTCCAAGAGTATCAACTTGAAACCATAATTTGTTCCTTATATTAACTAATTCAGTTATTTTCACATAACTAAAAAAGGTGTTTTTACATGCAATTATTTTAGTAAATTTCATTTGTATATTTTGGAAGTTTCCGTTTTAATTTTATTGTGTTTGAGCGAGGGGTTGAACGCTAGTAAAACGAGGGGAAATTTGACACGAGTTTGTTCTTATTGTGATGAACTGTTTCCTCTGATGTCAAAATTGGAGTTTTTTTGTCGATTTTATGTCTTTTTTAGATGTCAAATGGATCTTTTGAAGAGAGATGTCCAGGAATGACTTCAAATGGTGTATATCCAATAGAAAAATATAATACCATTATTATGATGTAGTATTGAGTATTTCATTGAATTCTGTGAAGACTGTGGATTGGATTTTGTCTTGTTTGGGTTCTCACGTATTCAATTAGAGTAGTATGAAATCTCTCAAAATAGCTATTCGAATTTGGATTATTTGAAGTTGTGAAATGTATATTCATTTTATGTAATTTACAGAAACCCAGAAAGTTTTGATTATTGAATTCAGATCCTCCATCACATGCTATTGTATGCGGTATACCTAAGGTATACCATATAGTGAGAAATAAATGGCAAAAGTCCGTCAGGTATATTGATGCCATTTATTCGTGGTATTGAATAGGCTTGGGCGAATTTCGAAAAAGTATCAATAATTGTGCAGGATTTTTCTTTTGAAATAGATGAAGCATCTATTTGAATTCTTTCGAGAGGTTTAGTTCCAATTGGGATTGGTTGAAACTCAAATTTATTAGGTTGCCGCTCATATTTTGATTTATGACAAATATTACAATTATTTATGAAATTTTTCACATCTTTATCCATATTTGGCCAATTATAATTCTCTTTCAATGATTCTAAAGTTGTAGTTATTCCGCGATGCACAGTTTTGTAATGGTAATAATTTATTTTGTCTCTTTGTTCATTTTCTTGTTTGATAATTTCACCATAATTGAACATACAATTATTTTTTAGTTCATTCTTAATAATTTATCCTGCATAGATGTTACCAATGGAAAGTTCGAACACTGATTAAATTTGCTATGAATTCTTGGAGGTCATCATCGAGTTGTCGCTTTCTTAGACTTATGAAAACTCCAATATTTTCAAATATTTTTTCTTTACGACAAAGTATTATGCTAGAATACTGTCTACTATTTTAATAATTATTTGGTATTTCTGATAATTTAAAGGTTTATCTGAATAAGGAAGTTAATAGAGGAACCTCGTTAGCGGTATGAGTTGTAGATGCATAATTTTCACATTCTTAAATTAAATCTTGAATAATTTCGTCTGAATCACCTACTTCATGTTTGATTGAAGAGGGATTTCCAGAGAGTGCATCAGCAACAATGTCCTCTTTGCCTTTTTATATTATCAATTTCATAATCATATTCAGACAATAAAAGTTTCCATCTTATCAGTTTCGAGTTAGGCTCTTTTAAATTATCCAGCCACTTCAGAGGTTTATGGTCAGTTCTGATTTCGAAATATTTTCCAAAAATGAATGGTCTAAAATACTTCACTGACCAGACAATCGATAACAATTCCTTCTTAGTTGTAGAATAATTGATTTCGTTCGGATTCAAATTTCTATTGGCAAAACATAGTGTAAACGTTTTTTGAGAAATCAATATGTACTAAGATTGGTTCATTACAGTTTCAAATGCATTTATACACTCTTGGGAGTGTTCAACCATTTTTCAAACATTGACTAAGGTGTTTGGTTATTTTCGCTTGATTGGTTATGAAATTTCTAATTCCTATACGAAGCTTTTTATTTCTTTGAATGTCTTCGGAATGGGAAATTCTTCTATAGCTTCTACTTTCTTTGGATTAGGTTTCATACCTTGAGGAGTTATAACATGTCCTAAAAATTCAACTAGTTTTTGTAAAAATTCACTTTTGTCTGGTTGTATCTTCAGATTATGTTCTTGAAATTTCGTAAATATATTTTTTATATTAGCAAAGTGCTCATCCAACGTTGCGAAAAATATAATAACGTCATCCATATATACCGAACAAATTACATAACAACAACAACATAACAATTACATAATCTTTCAAGAATTCATTGACCATACGTTGAAAGTGGAGGGGGCATTTTTCAAACCAAACGGCATGCGCAGTAACTCGAAGTGCCCTAAGTCAGTAGAAAAGGCAGTTTTTTCTATAGAATTTTTAATCATTTTGATTTGGTGAAAGCCGCTAGCTAAATCATGAGTGAAGTAATGGTCTTTTCCAAAATTTTCTAAAATGTCATCAATATTAGGAATAGGAAAACGTGGAAAACGGTCTTGAATTGTATTATTGTTCAATTTTCTATAATCGATTACAATCCGCCATTTTTGTTGTTATCCAAACTGGACTTGACCAAGGGCTCGAACTATTTCTAATAATACCGTCATTCAACATTTGTGTTATTTGTTTAGTCACTTCTTTTTTTTCGATTTGGTATAAATTGGTTCCCCATCTGTTGTTTTAATTTCATGAGTCGTTTGAGTTGTAGAAGAAAGTGGTCGATCAGGGTAGTGAAAGACAACATAAAATTGTTAGCAAAGTTTCAGAATTTTGTACTTTTATTCAGACTTAAGATGTTCAAGGCGCAATAAATTTCAATATCATTTGGGAATGAATAATTATCGTTAATTTCGACTTGATAAATTTCTGAATCGTCAATTGGATATAAATGAAGCGGTTTTGTAAGATTCATGTGAATATCTTGAGAATCAAAATTGTGAATTTCTCCTATTGCTTGTCCATTTTCTACAGTAATTATACCTTCATGAATAAAACAGTTTTGATTCAAATATGTTTGTGGCAAATAATATGTTCCATTCATTGAAGTATCAACTGGAAGTTTAGTTCTGAAACTTTCAGTTCCACCTAAAGTTATAGTGAAACAATCATATTCGGATGGTGAAAATTGCGAGACTTGAATAATAATACCATTTCCATAGAAATAACCTTCTTGAATTGAATTCTTCAATTGAATCCCATACTCTTATAACATATTTAAAGCTCAACAGTCCATGGAAGAATGGATGAAAATCAAAAAGAGTACAAATTATTTTTGTGTCAGATTGAAATTCTGGGGAAGCTTTGTATACGTTTTTATTATATTTGGTTTATTATGAATATATTGAGGGAAATACTTTTTTGTCAAAGCCGCATTCAAAAGTGAATCTGATGAAAGGTAATTTTCTTTGATCTGTGCCAAAGAAGATTTACGTATAACGGACAAGAAGCGTATCTCACAACTTCGACAAATACACCCTGAATGCGCATGTCAACCAGCAATGTTGGCATTTGGAAATCGGTCAGTAATAGAAACAAACAAGTACTGGTGTTTCTTGTCAAGTAGTTTACTGGCTTACTGTTAGTCTTGCGTACTCGCAAGAAAAATAGTGTGGAGGTCATGAAATTCTGTAGTGATGGGGACCACAGGATTAGCGGCAAGTGGCGCTTCTTGTTCGTTATACGTAAATCTTCTTTGATCTGTGCTATACGTTTCTGTACTGAGGTTCATTTATCTGATGGATTTCTTCAGACATGGAAGTTGGTCCAGATTATGGTTGAAAATTTTGCCTCTGTTGTTAATTATGGGGGATATTTACATTTCTAGTAACTGTTGACAAAGGAGTTGGTTTTTGTTGAGGTAATTGATTTTAAGGCTTCCAGACATTCATATTATTATTTGGTTTTTCAAAAACTTGTTGAATACTAAAAAAACTTTGAGGAATTTGTCGTGTTTGAATTTGGATTGGTTGAATTGATTTGTAAAATTCTGGTTTGAAAAGTTTCTAATTTTGTTGAAACTTGATTGCGAATTGAAATCTCTTTGCTGGTTCATGAAATTATTTTGTGGCAAATGGTTATGTTGTTTTTGAACTAGCAATGGTGTTTCAAAATTTGGCTGAGGAAGAAATTGAGTCTGATTTCTTTTTCCGTCATTTACTAAGCATAAAAAGTATTCTTTAATCACATAGTTCATAGCTACTAACTATTGAATTATTTGGGGTTTTCAATCTTACTTGCTATTTGAATCATGGAAGGTAAATATTTTTCAAAAATGTTATCAGAATTAATTTTTCCATGTTTCCTATTTGTGCAATTTTCCCATCGGCTGTAAGAGTAGCATCGTTGTTGATTGATGAAAAAATTGAGCTTCTGAAATATTGGCATCTGATACCAAAATTAGATGAACTTTCCTTTGGATATGGTTTTGAAGAATGGAGTTCTTGTAAAAGACAAATGAAAGATCTTTGATCTGAAAATGAAATTTTCAATAAATTTTTTATTTCTGTCCACGTTGTAAGTTCATTTTTACTCGAAATCAAAGTCAAAGCTTTTCCTTTCAGTTTACTTATTATACCTCTGGGAATTATTTTTTTTTAAATTCAGGTTGTGCCTCATATTGTGTACAAGTCTCATCACAAGCAACACAAAAATTATTCAATTCACAAGGATCACCAGAAAGATTTGGTATGATATCCAAAAAAAGTCTTAGCTGTTGGTAGTTGATATCAACTAACATATCGTTGAGGTTCAAATTCGAAAAACTTCCAAAAAGCGTGTCAAGATTTAAGTTTTCTGGTCTTCAAATATAGTTTTGTTATTGTAATGTAATTAAAACGGGAAGATATTCAAATCAGAGAAATACTATAGATATTTTTTATTAATATATAAACATCAACAATACAAACATGACTCTTACATCTACATCACATATTTCAGACATAAAGCATTCAAAATTCAACAGACATATAATCGAAAAGATATGTAACAAATATTTCAAACTTGCCAGGAGAAACTTCTCACATTTGGAAGACGATGATTACGAAAAATATTTTGGCAAAAATAGTGAATCATTTGCGACAATACATAGAACATAAGTTTAAAATGAGATTATATCAGAGAATCAATTGGAGAGATGATAAATTTCTCAACTACATACTTTTAAAGGTTCGAGTACTTTACATAACTATTTACTTATTATAATGGTATTAGTGAACTAAGAAAAATATTTTATACACTTACACAGTAAACTAAAGACAACTATATGTCATAAACAATTAGTTCAGAAATGTTTACTTCATTAACCTCTTTCACAAATATATTTTAATGAGTACACATTATGGTTTTTTATCATTCATGATGAAACTTTTTGTAGTGATCAATTACCCTGAAACCAAACAAAAGTAACTTTTTGTGACATACAGCTTATCCAATCCATCCTGGCACAAACTCGGTTACTTTTTCAGTTGCACACTGGTAGGGCAGACCATGACAAAAGAAAAAACACATACTAGGAATAAATTTCAACAAAATGAACAACTGTAATAGGTTTTTCTTTATCTTACCATACTTCACAGAGATTGCTGGGCATATTAGTCATTAGTTCTGTGCCAAGATGGATTGGATAAACATTACCTCTTTCTTGACCTATTTCTTCAATTACCCCATTACAAATCCATAATAAACGAAAAGTGACAGATTATTTGGACTCATTTTTTACTAGCTGTCTTCGAAAGAGGAAATACTCGAAGCTGAAGCAAATAGTTATCTGCAGAAAAATGTACGCGCTGAAGGATACTACAGGTAAAACCCAGAAATTGTATTCGTTGGAATACTCTTCTATATACCCCATAAATTGTAAAAAATTGATTTTCGTAAAAGTTGATGTTCGATACATTTTTTGCAACACATTTTGTCCAGTTTGTACGTCACCTATATCATTTAAAACAATATGCCTCACACTGGTTCAGATGAGAGTTTGTGGCAGAATTCGAAAAATATAGGCACTCACACAAAAAATATAAGAATTTTTTGTTTATAGTCTAGACCCTACGTACACTGATTATTACTGCTTTTTGCAACCCCGTCGCTCTGCAGCAATTCGATAACACGGCGTGGTACATTGTAATGTTTTCCATGCGATCTTTCAAAGGCGTCGTGTTTAGCGTAGTTTACCACATATAGTGTTGGTATGCAACATGAGAACCGTCGTTTTTTCTTCATTTGTTACATGTACTTATTTTTTTCCTAACGTTTGGTGGATTATGTTGGAAAACACATATGAAGTAAGTACTTTTTTTCATAAATTCTGCATTGTTTTAGTCTGGCACTTTTACATGCCAAGGTGGTCCAAGAATTTTTTTTCGCGGGATATCATTCACTTGAATGCAAGGTTCCACACGGTCCATGAATGGTATCCAACCTGGGGCACCCTTGGCCTTTATTCCTGTTCATACGATTATCATGAAAAGGCCAAAGTAACATCATTGAAAAATTCGACTCTAAAATATCTCTTGACCTTCATCCAGGCGCGTGCACGGTAGATTACCGTCATCAGCATAAAGGTACATAGAATCGTTCCCTGAGGGGGCACTGGAAGGCCAAAAAAAGATGTATTTTTTAGTTCAACGCTAGATGCCATCAAAACTCTACCTTGGTTCGGCGATCTTTGATTTCATTAGTCGTTCAGAGTTCCCGAGGTGCGTACTGCGGTAGTTTACCGTCAAGCGCACAAAGACGTGATTTTTTTCGCCAGAATCAGAACAATATTTAAGTAACAATTTTATCCGTTTTTACTTGTAATTACTAATTTTAACTTTAGTATCAGTAATCATTCAAATTTTAGTTTAATTTTCTATTACCTTGCATAACCTAAGAGGTAATTATTATTACCTAGTTTTGCTATCTGGAGCAATCGAGTAAGAACCTTTCAATAACATTCCATTATTGTCCTGTTCACATTTGTTGTTTACCTTGATTAGATTTTTACCTACCTAAGTGTCTAAAGTAAATATGGTTTCATTCCTCCAGGTATTCACACTTACTTGATTGTAGAGGTAAAAGGATTCTTGCTCTTTTAGACATGGATTCAGATGAAGAGCCTCAAACAGGGATCCAAGAAGAGGAAATCGATGATCCAGATATTGATATTGATTTCGATCCCCAAGAGATTCAAGTAGATGAACACATCAGTGACTCCGAGGTTGAATTAGAGGATGCTCCGTTGTTCGAGGAAATTACCGACCGCAGTGACCAAGGTGAGGCGGAAAACATTTCATTTTTCATTGGGAAAGACAATGAAACGTTGTGGGCTAGTAAACCTCTTTCGAGTTCAGCAAAAACAAGATCAAAGAACATCATAAAACCCATTCCTGGACCCAAGAGAAAAGCTAGAACATGCAAATCAGAACTTGAATGTTTTCTGCAAATCATTTCATTGGAAATCATTGGTGACCTAGTCAACTATACCAACATTTTTATTTCCAAGAGGCTTGCTCAACGTATAGAATTGTCTGAGACTACGATTCGCGAGAGAGACTATAAGCCGACCTCAAGGTCAGAAATGAAAGGCAGTTTCTGGAGCTTTATTCCTAATTGGAGTAAAACGTGGCAACCGTGCTGATTTTTCAGAATTTTTCACAAAAGACGGGAGAGGATCGACAATATTGAGAGCTAATTTTAGTGAAAGACGATTTCGCCTGTTATTCAGATATCTTCGTTTTGATGATGTTACGACTCGTGAAAAGCGAGTAAAACTTGATAGACTAGCTCAAATTCGAGAGTTTCTTACAAAATTCATTGGCATTTGTCAAGCGGCCTATAATGTAGGAGAGAGTGTAACTGTTGATGAAATGTTGGTGGCTTTTCGCGGACGTGCAAATTTATTCAATATAAGGCTCAAAAGCCGGCCAAGTAATAATTGAAAACTTACGCCCTCTGTGACTCACAAACGTTTTATACGTATAATTTGCAGGTTTATTGTGGAGCTCAACCACTTTACCACAGATAACTTTTTCAGTAGTTATCCATCAGCCCAATATTTATCATCGGTTGGCTTCAAATTTCTAGCGAAAGAATAAGCCTGAAATTCCACCTGAATTTGTGACAGAAAATATAAATCTTGTTCCTGGCAATCATTTATTTGGATGTAACGACGAATCCACTTTAAATTCTTTCGCTACAAAAAAAAAAGGTTGTTTTGGTTCTCTCAAAATTGCATGACGGCAATCAGGTCGATAATAAAACCGGAAAACCGATTCAAATAATGGATTACAATGCCACGAAAGGAGTGGACACTGTTGATCTAAGTGTTCGCGGATCTCCACTTCCAGAAGAACTACCAGTTGGCCAATGATCATTTTCTTCAGAAATCTTGATATTGCCGGGATCAACGCAATGAGGATTTATCAAATGAATAATCCTGAGAAAATCTTCTCAAGACGTAATTATCTCAAAGGCCTGGCCATGTAATTGATGGATGACAATTTGAGAGAACGAGCAAAAATCACAAATTTGCCAAAAGATTTGTCTATTTTCCTGAAAAATTACAGAGAGGAAAAAGAAAATAAAGGAAATACAGACGCCTTTCCAACTAAACGTCGTTTTTGCTTCATTTGTGGGTCAAGAAAAAATAATATAACAAAACTATCTTGCCATGCTTGTGGTAAGAGCGTTTGTCAAAAACATTCGCAGCATAGATGTAACAATTGTGCAATATCGAACTAAATATCTGACGAGGACGCAGACTGAAACAGCGATTATTGGGTTGAAGTAATTGTTCATAGTCGCATGATTATTTTTTGGTTTCCGTTAGTACAAATTGTTATACCTTTTTTGTGTTAAAACCCTTTCCGGACGGCTGTCACAACTTTTGTGACGGAACAAAACTGTGCCATACAGACGGATGTCACGCCCCCTAAACGGGTGACCTATCATATAAGACATGTTTTATGTTTTTATTTGTCAGCCGGACGAGTGTCACGGCGCTTAAGACGGAGTTTGCTTGTCGGACTGCCGACTGTCTTACCGGTGTGACGGTGTCGGTCATTTGTGACATCCGGCAACATGGCACGTCTCCATTTTGTTTACTTGTCACATGGGATATTTGTCATAGTTGAACCGGTTGAACGGTTATTAGCGTTAGTTTACGTCAGTTTACGCCAAAATGTCGAACAGAGATCATGCCGGGCCGTCTAGGTGCTCAGAAAGGTCGAAAAAACCTACTAAAGTTAGTGAACAATTTTGCGGTCTTTCGGACGATGACGTTAGGAGTATTCTGCAGACCTTCGATGGAGAAAATTTATATTTATCAGATGAAGAATCGTTTCAAGACAGTGGTAGCGAGTATGAAATGGAATCTGACAGTGAAAGTGAGGTTTCTTTAGAAAGTTTGGCCGAACAACTTTTGGAAGATGAAAATGAGAAAGAAAACCCAATCAGAAATGAAGATATGAACGGGTCAGAAGATGAGATGGACCTACAGTCTACTACCCAATACAATGGAAATTGAAAGAATTTGTACCTAGTGTATTTGAATTTGATAACAAAAATAGTGGGGTAAAAACCGACAACTTGCCATCTCAAACACGCGAGTTAGATTACTTTTTAGCTTTGTTTGACGACGAAGTTGTCAGTGTAATAATTGAAAACACTAATTTATACGCTCAGCAACAAGAGACAAAAAACTGGAAACAACTAGATAAATTGGATTTTTTCGTCTTCATTGCTCTAACGATGCTAATGCCCCACACAAAAAAGTCTGACATTAAAAATTATTGGACTAAAGATATCCTGATTGCAACGCCCTTCTTCAGAAATTCAATGTCGCGAGATCGATATTTGGCAATTTTGAGAAACCTGCATTTTCAAAATAATGAACAAGTTCAGACGCCAAAGCCCCGACTGTATAAAATGGGACCCGTACTAGACCTACTAAAGAAAATTTTTGAAAAGCTATTGTACCCATTTCAAAACTTTGTGATAGACGAGAGCATGATCCTTTTCGAGGGTCGTCTGTTATTCAAGCAGTACATAAAAACAAAGCGACATCGATTTGGAATAAAACTGTTCGTTTTATGTGACTGCGAAACCGCATATGTCTTGGATTTTATTGTTTATGTTGGAAAAGAAAATGATCCAAACAGAGACAAAGAATTTGGTTTATCAGGCAAGACAGTACTTACTCTTCTAAAGCCATATCTAAATAAAGGTCATTCTTTCTATAGTGATAACTTTTATACAAGCCCTACATTGTCGGTATACCTTTGGAGTCAAAAAACAATTTCTTGTGGGACGGTGAGGGTCAACAGGAAAAAAATGCCAAAATTTGAAGGAAAGCTGAAGAAGGGAGAAACAGAGTTTAGGAGCAGTGATTATGTAATCGCTCTAAAATTGAAGGACAGAAGAGAGGTACATATGCTTACTACTATGCATGACAATGAAATGGTGACACTCCCTAAGAAAGACAGAGTAACTAATGAATTCAAAAAGAAGCCTGCTTGTGTTGTTGACTATAACGAAAAAATGGGTGCTGTGGATAAAACAGACATGATGATCAGTACCGTTGACTGTACAAGGAAGACGGTGAAATGGTACAAAAAACTCTTCTTTCACTCACTGGACCTATGCCTGCTAAATAATAATAATAATAATAATCGTCTTTATTATAGTCAATTAAAGGTTTACATGCATACAGTCTTGGTAACATAGATTTGATTGACCATAAAGGGCGAAGTTTATTTTTGGTCGTGTACTAGACATAACCAAAAATATTCTTCCACTTAACCACTTAACCCAAATGCCCATGCTATGTACTTAACTCAGAATGCGAACAAGGTGCCATTCCCAAAGTTTCATTTAGAGGTGGTTCGCCAATTGCTAGAAAGGTAAATTTTGTTTTTTCTAGCCTATTGGAAAAAATAAATTATGTATTCGTTTTTAGGTATCCACCAAAAGAAAAACGTGCTAGTTATAACCACGGCCTTGCCCGGCTCCGTGAAAGACATTTTCCAGAAATGGTTCCACGCAAGAACGGACAAGCGCAATTTCGTAGATGCAAGGTTTGCTCTCAGACAGAAAAACGTGGAAAAAAGAGAAAAACCACCAGGTACATGTGTTTAAATTGCGATGTTGGTCTATGTGTTACCCCATATTTTCGGATTTACCATGAAGAGGCGCGTTATTAGAAGTTTATCAATATACAGATGGTTGCTAGGTTAAGGTATATCGTTCTTTCTGACTGTACTGCTGTTTGTTTTGTCTTCAAATATATGTAGTTCTGAAATTATTTTATTTTTTTTTAATGTCACAAATATGTGACACCCGTCTCACTGGCACTGAAATAACTGCCGTCCGCGCGCCAATGAAAAATCTGACAGGCTTCGTCCTGAAAGGGTTAAGGACGTTTATGGTATTTTTCGAATTCTCAAGATATTACTGTTGCATCTGGATAGATGTTAAAAGGGAGAGGGGAAACCAAAGAATATTATGGTAACCTTGTCTTGCGGTAGGCAACTTGATATCGCAAAATTTGAAGATTACCCGAAGAAAATGCAGCGTTATATTTGGGTGAATATAAATGCTATAGGTTACCTCCAAGTGTTCATAAAATTTTGATCGGCCGAAGCTTTACTGTTGCCAATAGGTATGATATTCGAAGGAGCACAGGAATCATGTAACAAAGTGTACAGGAAATTGAAAGACAAGCATGCGAGACTTGATTTCATTCTTCATATCACAGACGTTTTTCATTGCCTTATGGTTCTTTCAGGCCCAGTTATTTTGAAAATGAAGTTACCCAAGGAAGAAATAATGAACTTGCCTGCTGACAAAGATGGAAAAGGTTGACTTTCTTCCTCATTTTCCTAACATTTTTCGGGATACGGTAGTATGTTACCTAGGTACTCGTTTTATTTCTCTAAAAAGTGTTTTATTTCTCAGTTTATATCTTTCAATTTTTGTGATCGTTTCATTTTTTCGAAGAAGTGTATTTCTTAGTTTTTCCGTAATATGTGTGATGTAATTTTATTATATTATTTATATTTCTAATGATGCCAAAATTGAATTTAGACGATCAAAATACATATATTTTTATACCTCACTCGAAAAATGTCTTTTTTTTCCTCCCCCTTCGTGCCCAGTCCATTTAATAGCCAAAATAATGTGAAAATTCAATTTAGAAGGTAAAAGTACATTAGTTTTGATACATTACTCAAAGATTTTCCCTTTGCCTCCCTTCTAGAAAGATATTGACCGGAAGATCAAAATAATTTCAGGAAAGGATTCAGCGCATCAATTTACCCCTGTTTCAACATAAGTTACTTCGCTATTCATATAATTTGAATTTTGCCACCCCAAATTTTCATCTGAACCAGTGTGTAGTCATAGTCATGAAAATCGTCAAAATTATTGTTGAACTTAAACGCGAATTTTGGATTTTACATATATATCGCAGCGCGTAATTTTTTTTGCAGATAATGATTTGTTTTCGCTTCAGTATTTCCTGCTTCAAGACAAAAAACTGGTCCAAAAAAATATGTCACAGTCGCCCGGTCTATATGGGAAAAACCAATATGAATGGCCCAATTCGATGGTTGATGACAACATAAGTAGTACGGATCAATATCCAACTTCAGCAGAATGAGTATAACTTGAAGAATATAAAATGACCCGAGTTGACATCTTTTGAGTTTGTCAAATTGTTATTCTCACAACTTCCACAGATAATCTGGAAAGAAACAACTTTAATTCCGATACGCCATTAGCGTTTTGGGTGAAGGCGCACAGTTTTCAAGAAGTTAAAATTAGAGTGTTTCAAATACAAATAAGCGCGGCCTGTGTTGAATTCAAAATAAGAAATTCAAATGGAGTACCGAAAAAACCTTCTTTTAGAAGAAAATAGTGAAATAATGGAGTAGCTGGTGACTGAAGCCGAGTACTTACAGTTTTCAGACGAAAAAGTGATCATAAAATACAACAATGGGAAAAAATATTCGAATTCGATGATGATGAAATGCTTCTCCAATTCCTCAGTGGAGCCATAGAATCTAGAATCTATGTGCTTATCAAGGATACCTAACTCCTCTAGAGGCTGGTCCAATCCCTGCATTGCAAGGTACCAACTATCTTTGGGCCAATACTCCAATACGATGACGTGATAGCCATTAACGGACACAACTTATTACCAATTCGATTGAAGATTATTGAAAAACTCATTGAGATTCAGATGATATATCATCTTTATCATTCAACATCACTAGTAGAGCAGTTTGACTTCCAAAAAAATACAAATGAAGCATTTTTTTAGTTTGTTGAACCTACTGCCAAATCAAAAACTAA
This sequence comes from Zygogramma bicolorata, assembly GCA_032362365.1. NCBI lineage: Eukaryota > Metazoa > Arthropoda > Insecta > Coleoptera > Chrysomelidae > Zygogramma > Zygogramma bicolorata. Next base: position 408,312 of record JAVJAQ010002056.1, read on the forward strand.
TTTTTTTGAAGCCGGAGTGCCTCAAGGATCAAAAGTTGATCCCAAAATCAGTTTGGGTCCAAGTTTGTTTTTGTTATGTGTGAATGACCTCGTCAGCCTGATCATTCCAGGAAAATTTAGCCTAGATTAGATACACTCTGATATGATGAAGATTCTGAAAGAATAGCGCAAGCTATTAGGTGAACCCAGGGTAACACAAATGAATATATTTCCCTTAATCACTGTATTATACCTGCATTACCTGAGAATCTGGGCTGAAGGTTTGGATAAAAAGTCCTAGTCACATCTTGAATCTAGAGGCGGCTATACACCAAGGCGGCTATTCTCCAAGGCAACAAGACACAACAGTCTTTAGGGGAGTCAGCAACAGGTCGCAACCAGTAAAATTTTGTAGCAATCTCGCATGCGTGAATGGCAATACTTGGCAACATGTGGTATGCGATGACGTCGCATGCTAAATGTTGCTAATTGTTGCCTTGGTGTAAGGTGGATAATTTTCAATGCAGTATCATATTCAATGGGCATTTTACATATTCAGGGTGTTACAAAACTATCTGTATATTAAATTGTGTGTTTTTGGGGTCAAAATAAGCCTTTTTCGATTATTTTTCCAACTAGTAAGCTGGTCCATTGACATGGGAAAAAAATTGTCATTTCTTTATTCAAACTTTACAAAAGTATCATTTATCCACTTATCATAACTCCAGGTATCTGTAAATTTTTTAGTGATATTGTGCTACTCTCCCAGTAGATTATACTGCACTAGGGATGGCTGGGCCAATGAATTTCAGGGATCAGAAATAGATGATCCGAGTCCTGACTCATACCTGTTCCAAATATCAGTACCGGGATCAAGTCCGACTTTGGGTGTTCAAGTATTAAGTACAATGCCGGAATCAGTGTTACAATCATTGATATATCAGCAATTTTCATAAGTTTTTTCATTTAATTCAATATAAAATATTTATAGATCAAACTCAAACACAGTACTACTCTGTTTCTGCAGAACTAGTGCACAATCTAATCATCCAATGTGTATCTGCCTTTCATCAAAACTCACAGATTGAAGGATCAAAATACGCATGAGTTCTGTGTTCTGTCAAATGAATCCGTACTGTATCATATCAAAGTCCGACCGAACGAGTACATATTGCATCGTGAACCATACACATTTTTTATCGTAATAGGTACGGTGGAACAATTTACCCATTTCGTCGGACTACATACTCAAGTATCAGTCGGTAACTAATACGCATCTGTAGTACGCACCTTATGAACTGGAACGTATCGAAGCGAGTAGTCGTTCGACTCGTACTCGAGTTATTTCAGTATTGGATCCGTTCGCTGATCCAAACGAATACCTGTTCCAAAGTCCCTACGCTGCAATATAATACTCCCTTAAATTTTTTATTGGGTTTCTGTGATCAGCTGATATAAATTCATTGTGAATTGAACCAACAAAACATTGATAGTGAACCAGTTTGTTCTGATGTCATCATCATTGAATAAAGTTGCAGTTAGTTATCGCTTCAGTTATATAGTTTGATAATTAACGTAGATACATCGCAATTTTTTCGGGCTTGAGGGCCGTGTCCTGGAATTTTGAGTTCCGAGCTCAAGACCGAAAAACCTGCGATGCATCAACACCGACCGTAAAAGCCTACATTGTTTCATTAATCAACGTAGATTTCGTTTTTTTTTTAATTTGTCCTGATATTCTTTCGTAAGGTAAGGTTTGACATTGTCAATGTTGAACCAATAATGAAAATTGCCATGTCAATATTTAATCCGTATAAAAAATTGACGCGGCAATATTTTTAGCTAAACTCTAAATATTTTAGTTGATAAAGAAAAGAAAGTAGGTTATTATTCCCCTTCCAGCTGCTTTCAGCAAAGAAACCGAAACGTCTTGATGCCAGAAATTACAAAAATTATGATTCTGAGAGAATGCGAAAGGTAATAGAGGACTGTCGAAATGGTGGAAGTTATCTGAGTGTATAACCAAACGTCATGGTATTGACAGAAACACTTCGATGAACCATGTGAAGGGTTACAAATGCAAGAAAGTTGGTCGTTCAACAGCCGTAACTCACGAAGAAGAGGAAATGCTTGTCTTGTTGAATTAGGTGAATGTGAATATGGATTTGATAGACTTCAGCTTCAAAGATGTGTTCAAGACTATGTACGCAGACTAGATCGACCAAACCTTATTACAAAATGGACTGCCTGGTTTGGACTGTTGTCTAATGTTCGAAAATCGTTCAAAATCTCAAATCAGCCTTTAGAGTAGCACAAAACTTACTAATAAATCGTGCTGAAGTAATGGAGGATATGTATGAGAAACTAGAGAGCTCGAATGTGGTTGACAATGTTCCTTGCTGAGTCGTATTGGTTCGGTTTTCCATTGTATATAAAGCAATCAAACCCAAACAAAAAAGGATAAAAGGGATTTTTGGTCGAACAATAAAATTAAAGGTAAGATTGATCAATAACAATAATGTTCTGACAAAAAACTGAGAACCACATCGATTAAAGGTACTCCTAATATATATTTTCATGAAAACTATTTAGATGGTAGTCGATGAGCTTTTATATCACTCCCAAAATGTTCAGTTCATTGTATTGAAAAAAATATCCGAAGTTCGGAATAACATTGAAATCTATGCCAATTTATCTCGTAGTTGAAGGTTGTATGAAGTAGTGTGAGAGTCCTTAATGATTTATGCTCACGTGCAATTGAATATTTTTTTGGGCTCTCCAGAATAAAAAAAATGCATTTTTCATAGAACATAACAGATTGTGAGATGCACTGTCGGTAGTTTTACAAGAAAATAGGTCCCTCTTACCCCGAATTTCCCCTTATTGGGGCAAGTGAGACCCACGTTGATTCTCACTTGCCTCGATTTTTTTTTAGAGAAGCCACTGAATGCAGGCTATCAAGTAACATTGTTTTTGTTTTCAGTTAATGTTTTATGTAAAGATAAAATAGTGTAAAGAAAAGTGTAAACAGAAAAACTGCGAAAAAACCGTGTGAACTGACAATTTGAACATTGAAAAACATTGTGAAATAAAAGAGAACATAACTAGTCAAATTATTACCAAAATGGTGAGAAAATACGTGTGTGAAACGGCCCGGGCGCAATCTTATTCGAAAGGCGATGTAACGAATGCAATTCTTAGAATTTCGGCAGGAGAATTGACATTGTACCGTGCTGTCCAATTGTATAAAATACCGAAAACAACATCATTTAATAAACTTCAAGGAAATAGAGGTGAAAAAAGTTCAACGCTAGGAAGAGCCACAGCTATTACGCGGGATCTAGAGGCAGAACTAGCAGTCAAACTGCGAACAATGGAAAAAAGGGGATTTGGTATGACTCGGAAAGAGGTGTTGCAAGTTGTTTCTGAATTCGTAAAAGCCAATAATTTACAACCCCCCATTGAACGATAACTTTCCAGGTGAGGATTGGTTTCTTCAATTCAAAAAACGACATAGGTTATCCTTGAAGAAACATCAATCTATGGAAATTTGCACGAAAAACTGCATCAGATCCATTTTCAATCAATGAATATTTAGATATCTTAGAGGCAACTATAAACAATAATAACTTGCAAGATAAACCAAATCAGATTTTCAATCTGGATGAAACTTACTTTTGCCTAGACCCATCAAAGTTGAAAGTCCCTGGTGCATTAAACTGTTCATCAACACAAGTGGACCAGGAAAAGAGAATATGACTGTTTTGATTGCAGCTAGTGCTATTGGTCAAAAGCTTCCCCCAATGATCGTGTTCAAAGGAAAATACCTATGGGATACCTGGATGGCACCTGACGATCAATGCTCTCCACACTTGGCATATGCATGTTCTCAAAAAGGGTGGATGGAATCAGGTATTTCCCATAAATATCTTCAAAATAGTTTTATACCACATACTGGAACCGACCGCCCTCTACTTCTTATATATGACGGGCACACGACTCACACTGATACCCGTACTCTCAAGCTAGCCTTATATAACCAGAATTGTTTTGAAGTTAACTCCCCTCACGAATCATACGTTACAACCTTTAGATTTAAGCGTATTCAAACAATGAAAAATTATTGGGGAGCAAAATTAGTTTTTTAGCAGAGAAAACATGTAGGACAGAAGGTTAGTAAGCAGACTTTCTCTATTTTTGTCAGCGAGATATGGAATCGTGCACCAGAGCAAAACACCATAAATGGATTTAGAAAAGGGGGGAATTGCCCCTTTTGATAGAACAGTTATAAAGCCATAACAATATGATCCTGCAGCTTACAGGCGTTGGCAGGCTTATGTACAGGAACAAAGTGTAAGAGAGGTAGATCAAGTTGAACAGCTGCATATTGTGGAGACACCTGAGGAATCGGCGGAATTGGAGAGATCTACACTAATTCAGAGCACTTCTTCCAGTACTCAGGACGTTGCTTCAGATAAAAACATTCCATCCTTAGGCATCTTAGTTTCAGTTGAGAGGGATGGCCCCTCATCTTCATGCAGTAGCCTAAGTTTTAAAGATATTCTCTTGCGACAAGTCAAGCATAAGGGTAGTGTGATAAAACAAAAACGAATTTGAGTTGGAATAGGTGCAGAAGTATTGACTTCGAAGGAAGTAATTGAAAGACTCGATCAGAGGAACAACGAAATGAAACTCAAAAAGGATATTACCAAAAAACCAAAAAAGAAACAGTACAACTAAAAAAGCTATTTCTGATTGTTCTAACGAAGATAATACCATAATCTTTTCTACCCCTCTCTACGAGTGCGAAGGCGGCCACGAATTTCTATCCATGAGTTGTCGCATCGCGCTGCCGGAGTGGATCGCCAGCGGCTCCCAAAATTTAGTACGAACACGTGGATGGTCCAAGAGTTTGCCAACTGATCAAGTTGTTTTTATCCTATCTTATATTTGGGAAGGAAAGAAGAATGTGAAAATAGCCGTGGATGAGAATTTTTCAATAGGATTCTGTACTTCTCGATGTCGAATGATCATGTCGGACAGCACATTGAGAAGTACAGGGGGTCTTATCTTGAACCACACGCTCGCTGAACGTATACGTTGTTGCTAGACAGAGACCAATCAGATCTGTCGCAGATTAAACAACGAATACGCAGAACTACGAGTGATTCAAGAATAGAGCCCAGATTCGTATTGAAAATCTCCCATCTACGAAAATATTGAATGAAATGATTAATTTTGTATTTTCTGAAAGTACGAGTGGGGGGGGGGGGTTAGTGACTGCCCGACATAATCAGCACAAGAAGTAGAGAATCCTGTTAAAAAATGTCTCATCTCATTTCGAATAAGATAATGAGTTATTTCGAATTTTTTTCAAGTAGGAGTTGGGGTTAGTAACTGCTTGACATAATCATTCGATAAGTGGGTCTTATTATCATATCGAGAAGTACAGAAGCGTTTAAAAAAACAGGCTCATCCACGAACATGAAATTTGAATTTTCCAAAAGTGGGACTAGGGGGTGTTGATGACTGCCTGACATAATAATTCGACGTGTGGGTCTTATTCAGCTCATCGAGAAGTACAGATTCGTGTTGAAAAAGTCCCGTCCACAAAAGCTTTGAATGATATGATTTTGGATATCCTGAAAAAGTAGGAATGAGGGGTTAATGATCGCTTGACATAATCATTCGACATCAGGGTCTCATTCTGCATAACGAGTACAAAATCTTGTTGAGAAAGTCTCATCCATGAGACTTTTCAATGATATATGAAATCGTTTTGAATTCTATATGAGTTGAAGTAGATGCAGATTCGTGGATCATCCACGTGTTCGTACCACATTTGGGAGCCGCTGGCAGTCGGCTCCGGCAGCGCGATGCGTCGAACTCGTAGCCACCTTCACGCCGATCCTCTCTCTTCCCTTTCGTCAACCTTTACAAATTACCCATTCAAAAAAACTGTTTCGTACATGAAATTGCATTTGAGCATTGTACTAGGAAATTTTTGTTAATATGACAAAAAAACTATAGGAAATTTTACAGAAGAAATATTTACAAGTGCCACTACTGAAAATGTAACAGAAGTAACCCATAATGGTAATATATTGGCCTTGTTGAAATGATAGAATAACGCGGGACCCAGGACATATGTGTTTTTGCCATTTCTTTCAGAATCTAACACAATTTTTTCCGAATGACTCGAGGGGGAGACCAAATATACTGTTACGAAATCTCCTAGCGCCGGCCCTGTCTCTCGTAAACGCAAAATAATATGAGGGGTAGATGAAAGAACGTCATCTTCCAAATGGAGGCTCGCGTAGAAAATTCGATACACATCGAGACCTATCTTTAAGATTCTCCGTAGGCGTACGCAAGTATAAATACCTAGACGATTCGGAGTTTTATCAGAGAGTTTTCGAAAAGAGCGTTGGATAGTTCAGCTGAGTAGTTTGAGTGATTGTATTGTGATAAAGAGTTGTAAAAAAGTAGTTTAGTGTTGTTTGGAGTTTTAATAAGCGAACCCAAGGATATATCATAACAATATTTTCAAGGCAATACTGACCTTGTTACATAATTCTTCGAATATTATTCGAGCCCTAGATTTCGAGAAAAAAAAGATGAATATTATCGGATAGGGGCTAAAAGGGGAAAGAAGAAAATATAAATACAAATCAAACGTTTTATGTGACAACCAATTCTCTTTGGAACTCGATAAAAAACAGTTATTGGATATTTAATGTGTAAAATCCTCAATTAAACATGAGTTCATCACCTGTATAATCGGATAATTTTGAAATTATTTGATCATTTTTTGTGAATTGAACTTTATCGAATTAACAGAATAAAAGTTATACCATTCAATGGTACTGATATAAGATGAATCATTATCTATCACCACACCACTTGTGCAGAAAAATAACATATAATAGTGATAATTCTGTATGGATATGTTAAAATTAAAAGCACGTCAAAATTTCAAACATACGTTGTATGTTATGGAGTAAAATTTTAACTTGCTTCAAAATCAACATGTCATTATAGAATCACCACTAATGAAAGTTTTCATAATCACCAAACCAAAAATGAAAATTGTACTGAAAAATCGATTCATCATGCAGAAATATTGTACACTCAACTTGAAACTTGGTTTCAACATTCATTCTATTTCATTCATTTTTTTATTTAAATTTTTTTTACTAATATTTCATATCCGATATCTCAAATTTCTTGTCACAATATTATTGCATTTATTTTTTCATTTTCATTTTTTCACTAATATTTTATTTTCAATATCTCAATTTTTTTTTGTCACTAAATTATTTTCTTCGATCAATGAAACCTTTAATTTTACTTGACCAAAAAATCCATTTCTACCTTTTGTTTGGATTTGACTATTACATACCTATTTGATTTGTATTTTTATTCTTTCGTTCTAAGCAACTGGTTTCAATAGAACAATATAGACAATGGATGTCCAAATACTTACCATTCAGCAAGTAACATTGTCAACCCCATTCCAGCAGAATAAAATTGAAGGTTTGATTGATCAAAGAACATAATATTGTGACAAATAAATTGAGATATTGAATATGAAATAGAAACCGATCAGCGCGCCCCATCAGTAGCACCGGTGCGCCGCATTGTTAGCACCCCTTTCCCCCACCATAGGTCTTCATAAACGACCATACCTCAAAATGCTGTCAATCACCTCCCGAAGACAATTGCGGATACCATCGATACTTCGTTAGTACACTCAACTTGGTTTAAATATTTGTTCATATTATTTAATATATCTTAATTCAAATGTTTCATCCAATCCATTTCAAACTTTTTGTTTGGATTTGATTGCGTTATTTGATTTGTATTTCTTATAAGTTTTTTCTATTCTCTTTCCAACAGGTTTCCAATTAATAATATAAACAATGGAAATCCAAACCAATACCACTCAGGAAATAAGAGCTCATTTTGAGCTCAAAAACACCCCCTGAATTATTCAGAGAGTTCTTTAATTCCATATATAATTATAATTCACATATGAAATTCACCCTATTGACATGGTGATTTCTCAAAAAGAAGTAAACAATGTTTAATTCTTGACGAGTCTCAAATCGAACAGTGATTGAGAAATGCAGTGTTTTTAGAAGAGTATCCAATAACTTTATAATTATCTGATCATATTTGTGTGGTCATCTAAACAGACTTCAAAAAATATCATTTCCATATTATTGTCATTTAGGTATAGCAAGATCATCTTTCCCATATGATATTGAACACAATGGATATTTTCTTTCAAAGGGAATATACAAAAGTGATAATAGACAATGTTCAGCTTGGTTTACTACTTTATATACAATCTAAAAACTGAAAATTTACTAACGCTAGAGTATACTATTGATATAATGACTTTGAAAAATGGTCCAGCTAGCAAATACCTATATTGTATAAAAGATTAGAAGCAATCTAAAAATTGAGAGGTAAAATTCTTCATAAAATTTTGAGCACATGAAAACTCACTTATCGCCAAAAAAATGATAAGTGTCCCAATCTTCAAGACAATCAAATTCAGTTCAATCATAGCTATAGTTTTTGGAGAAATATATGAAAATATATCTCACCAATCATCTGCATGGGAATGTTCAGCCACATAAAAAGCTTCTTGAAAATGTAAAATAGCATACACAAGTCAACTTGTCACTGAAAACAACAATTTTTCAATATAATAGTGGATTAGGAGGATTCCAATGGACAAACAATTTTTCAATTAATAGAGTTATTGCAAACTTCCAGAATGTATACCATATACATTATACCTTAATGCTATATATTGGTGTATGTATGAAGTTATAACTTAACAAATTCTGTTAATATTGCGCATGCGTACATGTCATTGTAAGGCATACCTTATACTTCAGATGATGTGCAGAAACTCTGTAATAACTCCAAAAATAAAGTTTCAAAATTGGATCTATCTGCTTATAATTTCTCTAATCAATTAAATTGAATTTGACTGAACCCTGAAGAAAAAAAACGGGATAAGGTAAAATAGTAGGCATCAAGTAACCTTTACATACCAAGGAATCATTTTGGATGAGTTGGAACTGATTGTTGACTGATAGAGAATCTTTTCATTGGAACTGAATCTCTACCTTTAAGCTTTGCAACAAAATTAGGTACTCTTGCTCTCAAACCGCAATAGTAAGGATCTTCATACTGCTTATTATCTTTTGATTTCTCTTTCCCCCTTGATGATCCAAATGGTTTCAGCCAGTTGTTGCTAATATTGCTTATATTATCATCATAATCAGGTTTGGGTATATCATGGGGATACATATTCTCACGAGGTGGTAACTTAGGTGGCTTATCACTTCTTCGATGACTGAAGTTAGGTACTCTTGATCGTAGTCCACAATAATAAGGATCCTCATCAAATTTTTTATCAGCTGATCTATCTTTTTCTCCTGCTGACATTAATGTTTTCAATTGTCTTCCAGACATGTAATCATCATAATCAGGTTGTGGGATATCTTGAGGAAAATTTTTTTCCCTGGGGGGCAATTTTGGAGGTTTGTCACTACGACGCAAGTTGTGATGTTGGCTTTGTAAAATTAGTTGCTCCCTTGTAGCAGCAACACTTCCTCCAGCATAGCTTGAGGCACCAAAGTGACCGTTGTCATGTACTGCTATGCTATATGGATCTTCATCTGGAATGGGAATCCTAGGACGATTTTTAATATCCATAACTCGTTGAACTGGGGGAAGTTTTGACTTCAACATGTCTAAGGCCACTATATTTATTATCATTACCCAGATGGGGCATTCCAATAATTCAGGTTCCACTTTAACAAATGCTATTGCACTAAGGCACTGGCATTCTAATCTTCTTCGATCAGGATATGCTCGCCTCAATTCCCGATTTACGTTTGACTGAAATTTTTTCATGTCAAATAGCTTCACAGGTTTCTCAGGTTCTAATGCACAATTGGGTACTTTGAAAATCTCATTTCCTATGGCATTTTCTGTATCTTGTGCCGTATTTTTTATGTATACGTTACATTTTGAAACCCTTTTTATCAATATGTTTCCTGCATCATCCATTTTTATTTTGACTCCGTGACCAATATGCCTTTTGAATTCTTCAGTTTTTTGATCTCTCATAGGATTCTCAAACCCACATAGACCAATTCTAAATCCATCAAATCCATCATCAGAGTCATTTACAGTAAGAACCGGGGCTCGAGCATAGGCTTTTGCAACCCTACGATTTCTTTCAAACACAATAACTTTGGCCCATATTTCATCATCTATTTGGGTCCATTTGTTCAATACTTCTTGTATATGATCCCTATATAATTTGTCTTTTTGGTACCAAACGTCTTCTTCCTCTTCAGGGGGTTGATAAACAGAATCCATATGGAGGTCGTCACGTGACCTTGATAGAATTTTTCGACGGGATACCATTGCTTCGAGACGTATTTGGAAATGAAAGTTTCAACAGGATTATAACCCTTGCCAGAAAAGTAGGTGCAGCAAAAATATTTTTCTAATTTCTCTTAGACGGGTGAATTCCATTAAAGGCACAACACTAGTACAACCACGAAAAATCAACCAAACGGTAATATATAACAGAACAATTACTACCGAAGCAGGAATTAGAAAGTTCTCACTTTCTAATCTTTGAAAGGCCGTCTTCGTCACAAGGTCGCCCTCCTGCATCTGCATTCTGCATACCAACAAGTACGTCAACTACCAAACTACCAACATATCAACAGCAGTGTTGTTCCGGGTGCTCGATTTATCGTAACAGATTTTTTATGAAAATGTAATAGATTTACAGGACTATGTAATAGATTTCAATTTTGATGTTTGCTGCACTACTTGTTACTAGATGGCGACACCTATGAATGATCAGAGATCATGTAATTCTACTAACCTTGATGTACGACTGAACACAGTGGTGGAGTATGTTCTATGTTGTTTTATTTCTGTGGTTTCATGCCAAGGTTAGTGTTCTATGCTACTTTGACAGTTTTGACAATCATTTCATATTCATTCCCTATAAATATTCTGTCTCGTTGGCGAATGACTCCTGCTACGTTTCATGGTTGACGGGTCCCCGAATAACCATGCTGCTCCTGAGTGAGGCGTAAGGAGTTAGTAACAAGCCTGACTACACATACACGCATTTACACGCAATTTGACCTAATTTGATTGGATTGCAGGATGACGTAGAGTCAGACTACTGCAATCCCAGTATTGAGCTGGCCCCAAATGCACCAACTTAGGAAGCAACGGCCAATAAAAGTATGAGAGAGAGATAAATATTTTGTCCTTGCGTTTGTCCTATGCCTATGACTCCTATTTCAGAGAGGTCAACCAACAACTGACAAGCCGTGCATGAGTGACGAGTGTTGCTGTTTGCTGTCGCAACAACAAGATTTGTTTGACACGTGTCACTGTCGAATTTCTGGAATGTAACAGATTTTGGAAAAATGTAATAGCGTAACAAAAATCTGTGAAATGTAATAGATCTAGTACAAATGTAATAAAAGAGCAACACTGATCAACAGTCAGCAATCAACAACTGTCAATGGAATATGGAATGGATACAACGGACCAGTGTTGTTCCAGGTGCTCGATTTACCGTAACAGATTTTTGATGAAAATGTAACAGATTCACAGGACTATGTAATAGATTTCAATTTTGATGTTTGCTGCACTACTTGTTACTAGATGGCGACACCTATGAATGATCAGAGATCATGTAATTCTACTAAAGTTGGATTCAGACAGATCCGAAATTCGATCGTACGACGATCAGATAGCTTTCTGATTGGTCTAAATTTAAATTCAGACCAACTTAGACCAATCAGAAAGCTATATGATCGTCGTACGATCGGATATAGGATCTGTCTGAATCCAGCCTAACCTTGATGTACGACTGAACACAGTGGTAGAGTATGTTCTATGTTGTTTTAGTTCTGTGGTTTCATGCCAAGGTTAGTATTCAGAGAGGTCAACCGACAACTGACAAGCCGTGCATGAGTGACGAGTGTTGCTGTTTGCTGTCGCAACGCAACAACAAGATTTGTTTGACACGTGTCACTGTCGAATTTCTGGAATGTAATAGATTTTGGAAAAATGTAATAGCGTAACAGAAATCTGTGAAATGTAATAGATCTAGTACAAATGTAATAAAAGGGCAACACTGCAACGGACTAGTCGGACTACGACAGACGACAGGACAGGACCTTTTTCATAGGCAGCAAAATTCTTGCTGTAAGTGCAGCAAAATAAAAGTGCGCATGCGCACTTCCAGATCTCAATGCTTCAACAGTAGCAACAGGTCTATACCGTAACCGTAACTCATAGCATAGCGATGTCGTTATCCAACTTATCGTTAAATTAACGATAATTGTGTCGAATCTTATTCCGTAAAAATATAAAATCGTTGCAAGTCGGTAGTGAACGACATAATTATAACGCTTGTTAACGGGAATAGAATTGGTTCAGTTGGCTAACGACTTGAAGTAGTTTTGTGGTATTTTTGACATATTGTTCACGGATCGTTGAGAGCTAGCTACCGACACTGATCGACAGTCGTTTGATAACGTATCGTTCATGAACGATTTTTACGGAATAGCTCGTTAATTCATGGATCGAGTAGAGACTGAGCCGAGATCAGCTTGCATGTTTACGATTTTTCCTTTGATTATCCATATTCGCCATGCAGATTGTTCATGTGAAGCTCTTGTTGAATAAGAATGTAGGTAAGTAGGCAAAGGTGTAGAATACGTCAAATCGCCATTTTTTTGTGGAAATCGACAAAAACGGCCTACGGTCGAAAAATACATAAAAATTTCAGCGTGGAAGCTATGAAAAACGTTTTATTCGTGTGAAAAATTGAATTGATAGCCAAAAAACTAGTAATTTCTGAATTGAAAGAAATCTTATTGTTTTATTGCTTTATTCACGAAATTTTGAACAAAATACAAGTACTCACACTTTTTTGATTGAACACATCAGAATTGAGCATATGTTATTTCCAAATATCCAAAATATCTATTGAAAATATCAAAATGTTTACCGAACGTTCATATATAGGAAAGTTACGAAATGTCACGAGGGGTACCTGCATGGGGGGTCACCTATTTCGCCATAATGTACAAAATAGAAATCGTAAAACGAAGAAATTTACGCTATCATAACGCTACATAATAGAAATCGTAATTTATCATATAGTACAAAATAGAAACGTACAGTAACAGAACGCTACACTTTCATAACGTAATGTATCATAATGGACATATTCAGAACGTATTTCGTCATATCGTACCTTATCATATCGCTACAATATCAGAACATCAAAATATCATAACCGTACTTCATAGAATTCGTAACTCATCATAATGGTACAAAATCAGAAACGTACTTTATCATAATCGTAAAAAATCAAAACGTATTGCGTCATAATCGTAAAGTATCAGAACGTACTCTATCATAATCTAATAGTACAAGGGCTTGCTTACAATATTAATAAAAATATATGGTAATGGGATATCCGCTGTCATTTAGGAATCCAGGAGAGATCTATGATCTTAAATATATTTGAAAAATTGAATAATAACATTATTTTTCACCTATTGTAGCTAATTTTTATATTTTGTATTCTTCAATATTCAAAAAAATGTTGCCTACCCTGATTCCTATATTGACATGACACTGTTGCAGTGTTGCCAGTCAAGTGGGCACTGCACTCTGCACTGTTTTGTTATGTGTCTGTTTGATGTTTGATTCATTGTTATTATTCATAATTGTTGAAAAAGTTTATGCACTAAAATAAGACGGCGATGTTAAATCAAGTGTTAAAAAGATTGAATGGCTGGTGATTACCTACTTCTCTACATGAATCTGTGCGAGGAAAAACTGATATTGCCAGAATTATCACCTTGACGATTCTTTGCTCCTGATGCGAACAATTGTTTACTTTCACTCCAGAGTCGCTAAATTAGGTATATGAACTATTATGATGACCTAAGATTCCATATGTATCCTGTTACAAGTTTTAGTTTGGTTTCTATAAGTATTTTTTTTTCAGGTCCAAGTAATATAGAGAAAGACTCCGTATTTCAACAAAAACATGTAGTAACACCTAAATACATCTGGACCTGGACTATAAAAAGTTAACAATGGAGTGTATACTCAGTAAAAACAACCTAAACGAGAAATATACCAACTAGAATTTACGGAAACAGAAAATTGCAAACTTGGCAAATAATTGAAAATCGTAATAATTGATAATAATCATCAATTGTCATCAAAAGACAACTGTAGATGCTGGCAATGGAAACATCGTAAGACTTGTTTTCAATAAGAAGATATAAGGGACGACAAGTGTGAGGTGTGCATTAAATCGCTGCAAAAAACTTGTGGTATTAGATGTAATATCTGTACAATATGGTTTCACATTGCTTGTGTGGGCTTAATTCATGAAGATATCAAATTGTATGAAGATGAATTGAAAAAAAGCAGGTGGCAAAATATGAAATTGCAACTAGTGTTAAAGTGATGAGCGAGTTGGATGTGACTAATATCCCACCGACCGTCCAGATTCACACCGAAGATGTTTTGACAGAACTAGGAAATACCATGAAAAAAACTGGAACACATGGAAAATAATAACGAATAGACACATGATCAACAATTGAAAATCAATGAAGACTTACAACATGAAGTAGTAATTATTCGAAGCTAGTTAAACGAGGTCAAAGAAGAGCTGAACAAGCAACAACAAAATCAAGGTATAGTGAACACAGTTTATCCTACAAGAAATAGGACAGCTCAATAGCAGGATAAATAACTGAATGATGTATAGTTTAGAAGAATCCTTATCAGTAAATCCAGAAGATACATATAAATTTGATCTATCCAAAAACAAGGAGATTCTCAATTTACTCTCAGTCAAGATAAATGACGAGAATATTGCAAGAATAACATTATGGGTTTCAATAGATCCAGTGCCAAAACATGTTCCACAAACGTCACATTTGATGGCTTAGAGAAAAAAAACAAGCATTGAGACTTTCGAACAAACTCAAATAAGCACCTTACCAGATAAGCACTGACAGAACAAAGATGCATATTGAACACTTCAAGAGGATGAAGGATGGACTGAAAACAAAAATCTTAAATGGTGAACCTAATCTAATACAATGGTCAACCGAGAAAAGTAAAGAAAAATGGTAAACAGGAAAACAGAAGTACACCCCACTCTAGATTTATGGTTACAATATTGGAGGTTTGGAAACTAAACTTGAGGAGTTATTCAAAGCAGAAGCTTATATATATCTATAATGTAATCATCCTGATATAAAGTTGTCTAGATTGTGACATTCCTGATGGTGAAATCAACTTAGACGCTTACAATATGTTTCTATGTGACCGTAGTGATAAAACAAGTTTGAAAATCAGAGGAGACGAAGTTTCAATTACCACTTGTTCATACTTTTCATATATTTAATGAATAAAAATTGTTGACTTGTGAGTAGCTCTTTTGTTACTTCTGCCTTGACTTTGAAATTACATTGGGAAATTGTGTATCTACCCATTACCCACCTGAGGAACATATTTTTATAAATAAAAAAGAAGTTTTTATGTTTGCTAATTTTTTTATTGAAATCTAGTCCTCTCTATAACCACAGTTCATATGAACTGTAGCAGAAAATGAATGTTAGCAAAAAAATATTCCACACTAACAACTACCTTATTTAATTCTTATAGACCTATACACTAATACAAAAATTCACCTGACTAAATGTTGACTAAGAAATCAAATAATAACTACTATCAGTAAAATCAAGAAATTATTAATGTAGGTCATCCTCCTAAAAGCTCCTTATTCTTCCCCACAGTAAAAACCCCATCATATGCTACTTGGTTAATTTCATCCATAGAATTGGTACTTTCTTCAATACCTTGTGATTTTTCTTCGTTTTCTATCAGTCTTATCTTTTTGATTTAACTTGAGGTGTGTGTAACTGTGTTTTAGTATACAATCACGAAAGAAACTATCCCTTCCTGGGTATGTGAAGGAATAGTCAGATTTGAACATTACATTATAAATTATATCCAAAATCTTAGTCATCCTGTTGAATGTGTTTTTCTCCAGACTCCTACTCATACCTGTCCATGAGTATTTAGTAAGAAGTTGTTTTGTGAAAATGATACCTGCCAACTTGTAACAAGCTGTTTTATATGGCATTACAGATCCAATACATCTGGTCAGGTAAAAACATTTTGTTTATAGGACTCTCCAGCTCTTTCTCCAATTTTTCTAAGGCAGATACCATGTCAATTGGGAATATGTGCAACTCATTCTCATCAGTAATAGTCAAAGATGACTCCGTTTTCTTCAATATACTGTCAAGATTGTCAAGACGCTCAGAAATATCAGCGCACTTTTCCACGATTTTTTCTTTACCTGAAACAGGAAATCATATAGTACTTGATGCCTTTTTTTAAGATAGATTGTTCAAATTAAAAACTAGTGTGGTAGTTTAGTCATCATCGTTTAAATACTTACATTCCTTCAAGTCTTTGGATATCTCATCCACTTTGAATTCCAGTATGGATAATTTTTCCATCAGTATCATTAACAAGCATATTTTCATCTCTTTCACTGATTCCAGCATCAGAGCTTGCTGATCTAGTGGTGGAGGTTGGCGTTTCAGGATCTTGGAGTACCTATACATTGACATTCTATTGGTTTTTCTACTGCCTTCTGTTTATTTGAGCTAAATTCATAAGCAGGCAATCCAGATATTTCATTTTTCAGAGCACTTGCTCTTTTGCTAAAAGTAGGCAAAGATTTTGAGGGTACTATTTTTCCTTTTTCATCATCCCTAGTGTAGTCAGGTAATGAATTGTCTTCAATTGCACATATTTGGTCTGTCTGGGCCAAAGAATGCATAAAGAGGAGTAGTTAAAGGTGTAGAATGCATTGTCCAAACCGATTTTGAATTTTCAGGGCGATTAAAAACGCCATAAAACGAGTACTGACATTGAAAATTTTCCGCGGAAACGATGGAAAAAAGTTTTTTTTTTATAAAATACACATTCGAGATTAAAGAATAAAAACAAGAAAGTAGAATATTGAACGCTGTCAAATATTGATGTTTAAAATATTTGCAATATTGTCACATTGCAAATTAATATCTTAGATTATAAGATATTGAAAAATTGAGATCGAAATCATCATAGATTATATTATTTGGTGGCCCTAAAAAGGTATTTTGTGTATCTCAGCAAATATAAGGCAAATTTATACCTTCTTCTCATTCGGGAAATTAAATTCCCTTCAAAAGATAGGAATAATTTGTCCTTTTCTGCACTATAGATCTATCAAAGACACATGATATTTCCAATACGTTTTTTCTGAAAGATTCCAGCTGTTTGAATCATGCTGTTCCAGGTTCAAATTTTTTTCTATTATACGATTAAAAAAATTACAAAAAATTTATTGAGAATATTTTGCTATAGTTCAAATTGCTAGTAATATCTTCAAATGATCTTCAATAGAAATTTGTTCTATATAAGGAGCAAGGATTCTTAAAATTATTAAATTAATTTAAAATCTTCGACAAAGTCAATCATTCACTTCTTATTCATAAACTGAAACTTTTGGGGTTTAATGATGATATTCTGAAATGGATATATAGCTTCCTGATAGGACGGAGACAGACGGTGAAGATAGGAAATTTTGTTTCAGATGAAATAACTGTATCCTCAGGTGTGCCACAAGGTGCCCATTGCTCGCCTCTTTTGTTCAATCTATTTGTGAATGATATTGGCAAATCAATTGTAAATAGTTCATTTATAATGTTTGCAGACGATTTGAAATTGTATAAAGTTATAGTAACTGATTCCGATAGACAGGATCTACAAACTGATTTAGATAGCCTAACAAAATGGTGTAACCATAATTTATTGCATTTGAATATAAAAAAATGTAACCTCATGAGTTTTTATAGAAAAAACAAAAAAGTGGATTCTACTTATTATATAAAAGGGATTGAGCTCAATTCTACAAAATGTATAAAAGATCTAGGTGTTCTATTCGATAATCAACTCAACTTCATTGAACATATAAATACAGTCTGTACCAAGTCGTCCAAAATGTAGGGATTTGTTTTAAGAAACTGCCATGACATGTCCATACCCACAATTAAAACAGTTTACTGTGCACTTGTTAGATCGTATCTTGAGTACGCGAATATAGTCTGGTCTCCTATCTATTCAACCCATAAAATTGCTCTGGAAAGGATTCAAAATAAATTTTTAAGATTTTGTTCTTATAAATTACATCAACCGATCGAAGATCACGATTACTCATCCATACTTCTAAATGTAAACCTATCTAAACTAGAGAAAAGAAGAACTAATTCTGATTTGTGTTTTATCTTTAAGTTAATAAATGGATTGATTGTGTGCAATGAGCTTCTAGAACTAGTTAAATTGAATGTACCAAATAAACAACTGAGAAATCCTAACACATTTCTGGTAAATTTTCACAATACTAACTATGGTAAAAATACTCCTCTTGATAGAACATTAGACACTATAAATAAGCACAAAATTGATGTCTTTGGTATCAGCCTAGTACAATTTAAAAATTCCTTGATCAATAATGTTTAATGTGGTCTCGGTAGTGTAGTGGTTAGCATATCTACCTATCAAGCGGAAGGCCGGGGTTCGAATCCTCGCCGGGCCACCGTGCTGGGTAATCGCACGTTAAAAGGTAAGGCCTCGTTGATCCATTGCTCGCACAAGTTTCGACTTCTGAGGGTTGACGTTCGTCAGCTGGTTAACGAAAACGAACTAGTTGCCCAAATATTTTCCCTCTGTATACCCTCTAACCTTTTTCGTACTATTAGGAGCAATGTATACTTTTTATTTGTATCGATTGTATATTGTATTTGTAAACCGTAATGGGGTTTTCCCGTTTATTATTATTAAATAAATATTTCCTAAAAAAAAAAAAAAACTGAAAAAATGAAAGGTCGTTATTCCTCGATCGTACTTGTTTTTTTAACAAGTTTAACATATTGCATCCTGGATTTTTTTTTGTTTTCTGTCCCCTGGAAAAGAAAGTTTCAAATTCTTATACTTAATACAAGCATGTTACGTACGTATCGTATTTTTTATGAATTTGGAAATTAAACAAAAAAATATATCAAAAAATGCATATATACTTCCCCTAGGCGACGTTTCGGGTTATTAGGACCCTTTGGTAGCTATAGCATATGTATGTAGCATAAAATGTATGTTAGTTGATGCAATAGTTATGCATGCAGCCGCCTACATGACTTTATTTAAACAAATATAAGTGTATATTAAGGTCAGAAATGAATATATGGCTGTCACAAAAAACTGAATGTGATTGAAAAAATTATTATATATTTATGACACCAACAAAAAACTTCACAAGGTTTATGTGACAAAAACAATGTTGACCAGTGTTATCTGTTTGGTGTTCTGAGACTTAGAAGTTTTGTTTGAAGTCTTTAAACAAACAGCACAACTAAGTTATTTCAGTCGTCTCATTTTTTACTGAGGCTGAATGGAAATATACTAATCATAATTGTACAAGATATATAGTGAAATGTAGTTACCTATTACCAACAAAATTCATTAGTAGAAAATATATTTATGTAATCTCTATCTCTCTACTTTGGGTGGTCATATAGGTTCCTGCTTCGGTAAGGCGCATTCGACCAATATTAATTGTTATGGTTTACTTCTTATATTTTATTTACACCCTGTATTTTTTGTTGACAATTGTAATGAAAATCTAGGTTGATATGTTAAAAAAATGATTGTTGTTGATGAATAAAAAAAAAATTTGAAATAGACATCTTTCCTAAAAGAACAAAAATTCGTTCTTCGACTCGGATTAAAGCATAATTTGCAGGTATTCAAATAACATTTATTTAATCAAAAAGACAGATTGGGATGTGTCTTTTAGCTAAATGTTTATGAAACAGTTTCAAAAAAGTCTATGTATAGGAACGGCATATACATTCAAGAGCTTGAATGAACATTCAGATACACAACATACCTGTGAGTTAGATATTTTCGATACTACAGTGTGCAGAATTTGATAAATCACATTCTGTTAATCATTCTGGAAAATATTATGTTGATAAAAAAACAAATATTCACAAAGAGGCCTAGTCCAGTGTAACTTCACAACTTGACCATTAACAAAAAAAATTGTTGCCAGAAAAAATAACATTTGAAAAAAAAGGACCTCAATTGGAATACCAATATCTAAATCACAGAAATCCAGGAGATCTGTGAGCTGAGTATGTTCATTTAATTTGAAAATGTCTGAAATATTTTGAGTACAAAAAAGTCACCATACAAAATGTCAATTTGTCTGGCTCTGATATTTGATAATATGAATATCTGGTATACTATATAGAAAAGTGCTTATATTTCAACAGCACACATTTTTTGAAACAATTAAAAAAAAATGGAATACTATACCTATAGAGTGTGGAAGAGCACGTTGAATCCGTTTTTTTGGCGACTCAGAATTTTAGAAGAGTCAAGTCATTGAGCTATTTTATAGATCTACAACTCAAATAATTCTGCCAAAAGCCATTTTTCCATATGATTGGTGCAAGATCCTGTCATGAATATATTTTATGCTACTTACTGTACCTCTAGATGAAAATGCTTTTACCCTGGATTGTACTGGAATGTAAAAAGTTCTAACAAGAATATCAAAAGGTGTTTTTTGTGATCGGTGGACTGGGACATTAAAAAGACAGTCTATCTCCAGCCGTCGTTTTATTTAAAAGATACATACACAACAGATCCTATTAGTGAATAAGTTCAATACAATACTCCTTGAAACAAAACCAAAGCATTAAACTTGAGTTTTTCTTTCTTCATGTGCCGTTTATTAAAATTAGTAAGCAAATATCAGTCAAAAACTGAACATTTGTACAGACACTTTGAGTACATTTTTTATGAAAGTGTTTTTATTGAGAAAAATAAGTAATACAAATTATGAAACAACAAAAATTAATTGGCGATCCGGGGCGACTTGATTGATTCTAGTGGCACATTTTCTTTTTCAGCTGCAGGAAAACCCAGAAAAACCTGCAGCACCACATCACCTGAAAATCTTGATCTGCCAATGTCCTCTCATTCATAGAATAATATGTAGGGTGTCTCCTGGGGCTTCAATAAATCCAAGATATCGCCAGAATATTTAGTGACACAACTATCGTTAAACTTAAACCAGTCCGTTTCGTTTTCGACCAATTAGTAATAATGGCCAGATTCAATGCCAGAACCACAGCAAACAATGACTGCATGAAGATTATAATAGTGGTCTGCTAGATTGAAGTGTTCATCTATTTCGAATCTTCGTAAGAGTTTGGTGCTTCCTCCAGAGATTGAATTATGTTTGAAGGGCATCAGTGTTATTATTAGATTGACTGGTGCCTCAGCTATACTTGTTGTCTTATAATGGTAAGTCAGTTTGGCACATATTTGGCAATACAGTTGATGATCACCTGTTAAAAGTTCTTTCTTGAGATGTTTCAACAGTAAGCTTTGCAAGGATTGGTTATCAGTCTTATTGGGAAACGCCACTTGAAGTTCCAGAAAGTCACAAACGTTTTTGCCACCTCTTGTACATGTACTACAACGTAAAAAAGTGGGGATTTTTCCAACAAAAGTTCTAGAAACACAAGACAAGATGGACTGTACGGAATCATTCAATCCAGAGCGGTCAGGAGTATTGATTTTGCTATTTTCCTGCTCACGAAGAGTATTCAACAAGAATTTGGAGCAATCCTCTTGTTGTCCTAAAGAGTATGTAGTGGACTTCAAAGACTCCAGGAAATCAGTTGGTGGGAAAGATGATACATTCTTTCGAAACTGCAGCTGTATGAACAGGTCTTTGAGTTTGGTGAATAGGTAGGAAACGTTCTCGTTCATCGTTAAAAACTTGTTCTCGAAAGTCTTCGTTATGAACAACACTTGTGAAATGTCACCTCTTTTTGTCATTGTTTCACTTGGTGCTCGCCATTTCAATATTAGAATTGTATCTTCAGGATTCAGGAAAAGAACACCATCCGATTTCAGAGGGTATTCTTGTTGATTATCATTGTCATTAACCTGCAAAAAATATATTTTGAATTATTTTAAACTCTTGTATTGAAAGGTAAAAGGAATCAGAGAAACTCATGTTAAATATTACATGCTATGGTGCTAATTGATTAACACAATCAACATACTTGAATTTATTTTTGAAGAATCCTTTGACACGTTCAACTCAAATGAATTTTTATTTGTCAACCTCGTGCAGATCTTACGAATCATGTGTTTCTTGAAGAATTACGTCCCACCGATATTTTTTATTAATAATTAATTATTAAATTTGTTAGCATTCTAGCATTACTTTTTTATATCTTTATAGAGATTCGGTTCATAAATGATGACATAAAAAGTATCAAGTTTTTGACAGCGGTGCGGTATTTCTTTCTGGTGTGAATAAAACAGAGAAAGCAATAACCGCTTGAGTGATTCCAAAATGAATCGAGAACGGCTTAGCCCCTTCGAATTAGACTATTTTCATTGCACGTTGCCAAAATTATTAAGATTCTAACGTCAGCCCATATATTAAATTTTGAATGCGCGCGCATCCAAATTATGATAGATTACGATTCTGATAGAATCCGTTATGATATTTTACGAATTCTATGGTGTACGATTTCTATCCTGTACGATTCTGATGGTGTCCCGTTATGATATATTACGAATATGATTTTGTCACGTTTCTATCGAATACGTTATGATAAAATACGTTATGACGAAGTACGTTCTGATAATGTACGTAATGATAGTATACGTTTCTATAAAATACGATTTCTATAAAGTACGATTCTGATATTATACCATTATGACGCTTTACGATTTCTACCATGTAGCGTTATGATATGGTATATTATGATGCAATATATGGACCCCCTGCATGGTACCTGAGGCTAGGGGCAGGGTTCGGGGAAATCGAGGTTGGCAATTCTGGGGTAAGGTGGCATAACCACATAGAACCAAAGATAAACAGAAAAAGTGCAAAGAAATTGTCACAGAACACACAAACATATTTGTTTCATGAGATTGATTACTGATTGTCTCCGAGCCCAGATTTATTTTTCACGAATTCGATTATCGAATTGTTTAGAACATCCGTATATTTTCGGTACAGCGCATTCTACAGTCACAGTCTGAGCTACTCGACAATCGAATTCGTGAAATAGAATCTGGGGGCTGGTCTCTTGGCATCTTTGTGGTAAAAGAAAAGGATTGTTGCGTTGTCACAGCCCACAGCATACCTGCGTTACGTTGTGTATTCTCTGTCTTGTCTTTGTGGAGTTTAGGGAATCATTTTTCAAGTATTTTAAGTCGTTTTTTCAATTTTTATTAGTGTAAGGAGTTTCTTAGAGTAACATTTTACTAGCTTTAAATTGTTTCTATTAGGAAAAGTTGTTGGTGTTTTTTCTTGGGTGTTTGTTCGATTTAGTTATTGTGTTGTATAAAAAACTTTTTGATCAGTTATTATGACGGGAAACAAGTGCTGTGTAACGGGCTGTTTAAACACTTGGGGAACGCTATTAAGCTCAAGTAGAGCCTTAAGGTTTTCACTACATTTCCGAAGAATCCTGTTGTAAGGCAAGAGTGGATAGCATTTTGTAATAAACCCGATACGTGGATTCCGACAAATTATTCTAGAATATGCTCGGAGCACTTTTATGAAAATGATTGCGAAATAACAGGAGAGGACCAACCTAAGTCACGAGTGAGGTTGTTGAAAAATGGTGAGTTCTGCCAAAATCGAGTTTACCGTTTTCCCTAATTTTGTAGATATAGATATTTGCTTGATTTCTCATTATATTTCAGTTATTCCAGCAAAGAAATCACGGCCAGATGAAAATCACTTTTTACAAAATACTGGTTGGTTTACATTTTTCTCAAGTATTTTTGGGGAGTGTAAAATAATGTATATATATTTTAGAAAATGTGCTGGAAGAGATTTCACAAGGAGGTGCATCAGAAACATGTGTTTCTGAACTTTCAAAGCTGAAAGAGGATTTGAAAAAAATTCAACAGGAATTCCAGGAACAAAAGGAGATGATGGAAAAACTCAAAGAATGCAACACATTCCTAGGAAATGAACTGTCGACTAAAGAAAGAATGACAAATTCGGAAAAAATAATTGTGAATCTTGAGAAACAACTTCAGGAAAGTCATTATGAAGTTGGTTAATTTCCATCTCTCATTACTCAAAACTGCTGCATAATTCGATGTTACTTTTGAATAATTACATCAGTTTCTTTAGTAATGCTATTTTCGAATCAAATACACTACATGATTTCATTCACGAATAATCATGGTACTCATTTTGTATGAATGACTATATCACAATTGGTTGCATGATTACAAAGCGATATTTTTGAAAATGTATTTTGTTCATAAGTTCATTTGGATTCCTATATAAATTGAACACTATACATTAGAAGACGTAGATAACATTCAAAGTATAATACAAAGCTCAAACATTTTCTTGGCCTCGGAAAAGATCCTTGAACGACTGGTAAACCCAAATACTTTCCATTTCATATACGAGTATAATTATCATACTCTGGCAAAGTACTTCTTGCTGCATGAGGAACAGTCCCACTTTTTTTTAAACAAAGGTATTCTTTTCGGATTCTCACCAACCATACGTCATACACAGTCAATCAATTTTTCATTTGCTTCCGTTTTCAATTTTCACAAATATCGAGATCGAGTAGAATTAGCTGTAGCTGAGTTCGTTTATTAAGCTCTGAGCGCTCACTTTGCTCGAAGCCGTTGGTTTATTACAAATCAAGCTCTCCAAGCTTATAAATAGGTGTCCATTTATTCACTGAGCGAGCAAATCGAGCAAGCTCTCTCAGCTCGGCTGAGCTTATTCCACTCAAAATCGTTCGTTTATCCCAAATCGAGGAAATCGAGCGCGCAGAGCGATAACATGATGAAAAATAAAACATTGAAGTGAGGTTATTTATTATCGTTATGGAAAAAAAAACCTTTTTTCAAAATTATTGCAGTTGTAATTATATTTTTAACATGTGAAAGTCATACTGACGAACTATACCAGTTTAGTAAAGGATTATGAAAATGAACTTCTCGAAGTACCTATACCTAAGATGTCTAGAATGATGGTGTACTGAGTTATACATAGGCATGTTTGGGGTATACTTGGCGGGTCCATACATTGCATCATAATATACCATATCATAACGCTACATGGTAGAAATCGTAATGCGTCATAATGGTATAATATCAGAATCGTACTTTATAGAAATCGTATTTTATAGAAACGTATACTATCATTACGTACATTATCAGAACGTACTTCGTCATAACATATTTTATCATAACGTATTCGATAGAAACGTGACAAAATCATATTCGTAATATATCATAACGGGACACCATCAGAATCGTACAGGATAGAAATCGTACACCATAGAATTCGTAAAATATCATAACGGATTCTATCAGAATCGTAATCTATCATAATTTGGATGCGCGCGCATTCAAAATTTAATATATGGGCTGACGTTAGAATCTTAATAATTTTGGCAACGTGCAATAAAAATAGTCTAATTCGAAGGGGCTAAGCCGTCCTCGAGTCCTCGATTCATTTTGGAATGACTCAAGCGGTTATTGCTTTCTCTGTTTTATTCACACCAGAAAGAAATACCGCACCACTGTCAAAAACTTGAAACTTTTTATGTCATCATTTATGAACCAAATCTCTATGAAGATATAAAAAAGTAATGCTAAAATGCTAAGAAATTTCAAATTGATAAAAAATATCGGTGGGACGTAATTCTTCAAGAAACACATGATTCGTAAGTATCTGCACGAGGTTAACAAATAAAAATTCATTTCAGTTGAACGTGTCAAAGGATTCTTCAAAAATAAATTCAAGAATGTTGATTGTGTTAATCAATTAGCACCATAGCATGTAATATTTAGCATGAGTTTCTCTGATTCCTTTTACCTTTCAATACAAGAGTTTGGTAATGTTAAGTTTATCGGGCACCAAGCGATAAAAAAAAATTTTTGCGGGAACTTACGTATTTCGACCTCCTTAACAAAAAACTTAGATAAAAATTTTGGCGCTCTCCAATAGTTTTCAAGATACAGGGCATTTTTTGGGTAAAAAATGGGATTTTTGAATACACGTTCCTGCATCAAAATTACACTTGAAATTCATCCTTCTTTTTTATCAGCACAATGTACACATCCCTAATTATCCGTTCCACACTTTTTTTCATTCGGAAACACTAGTTTTATAACAAAAAAATGCACTTTTCCTCAACAACAACAATAACATTGAAAATTCGGCATGTCACTGCTAAATGTTTAGTATTGTTTAGTGTATTTTTTTATGAGGGGTTGGTACCTTGGAAAACCAGAGCACACTTTTCAAATCTTTATTCAAAGTGCATACTGCATCACACCTCGGGCATTGAATTGTCGAGAGAAATATTCCTATTGTTGTAAGGTAATTAACTAATGCCCTCTTATTATGCACTAAGGCTGTATATTCGAATAATTTCATCATTTTAATTATTTACGTAAAAACTTCAAAATGAAGGAAAATTAATTCACGATATTTTAAATTTGAATAGTGTGCTCTGGTTTTCCAAGGTACCAACCCCTCATAAAAAAATACACTAAACATTTAGCAGTGACATGCCGAATTTTCAATGTTATTGTTTTTGTTGAGGAAAAGTGCATTTTTTTGTTATAAAACTAGTGTTTCCGAATGAAAAAAAGTGTGGAACGGATAATTAGGGATGTGTACATTGTGCTGATAAAAAAGAAGGATGAATTTCAAGTGTAATTTTGATGCAGGAACGTGTATTCAAAAATCCCATTTTTGACCCAAAAAATGCCCTGTATCTTGAAAACTATTGGAGAGCGCCAAAATTTTTATCTAAGTTTTTTGTTCAGGAGGTCGAAATACGTAAGTTCCCGCAAAAATTTTTTTTTATCGCTTGGTGCCCGATAAACTTAACATTACCAAGAGTTTTAAATAATTCAAAGTATATTTTTTGCAGGTTAATGACAATGACAATGATAATCAACAAGAATCCACGTCTGAAATCGGATGGTGTTATTTTCCTGAATCCTGAAGATACAATTCCAATATTGAAATGGCGAGCACCAAGTGAAACAATGAGAAAAAGGGGTGACATTTTACAAGTGTTGTTCATAACGAAGACTTTCGAGAACAAGGTTTTAACGATGAACGAGAACGTTTCCTACTTTATTCACCAAACTCAAAGACCTGTTCATACAGCTGCAGTTTCGAAAGAATGTATCATCTTTCCCACCAACTGATTTCCTGGAGTCTTTGAAGTCCACTACATACTCTTTAGGACAACAAGAGGATTGCTCCAAATTCTTGTTGAATACTCTTCGTGAGCAGGAAAATAGCAAAATTAATAGTCCTGACTGCTCTGGATTGAATGATTCTGTACAGTCCATCTTGTCTTGTGTTTCTAGAACTTTTGTTGGAAAAATCCTCACTTTTTTACGTTGTAGTACATGTACAAGAGGTGGCAAAAACGTTTGTGACTTTCTGGAACTTCAAGTGGCGTTTCCCAATAAGACTGATAACCAATCCTTGCAAAGCTTCTCAAGAAAGAACTTTTAACAGGTGATCATCAACTGTATTGCCAAATATGTGCCAAACTGACTTACTGTTATAAGACAACAAGTATAGCTGAGGCACCAGTCAATCTAATAATAACACTGATGCCCTTCAAACATGATTCAATCTCTGGAGGAAGCACCAAACTCTTACGAAGATTCAAAATAAATGAACACTTCAATCTAGCAGACCACTATTATAATCTTCATGCAGTCATTGTTCGCTGTGGTTCTGGCATTGAATCTGGCCATTATTACTCATTGGTCAAAAACGAAACGGACTGGTTTAAGTTTAACGATAGTTGTGTCACTAAATATTCTGGCGATATCTTGGATTTATTGAAGCCTCAGGAGACACCCTACATATTATTCTATGAAAGAGAGGACATTGGCAGATCAAGATTTTCAGGTGATGTGGTGCTGCAGGTTTTTCTGGGTTTTCCTGCAGCCGAAAAAGAAAATGTGCCACTAGAATCAATCAAGTCGCCCCGGATCGCCAATTAATTTTTTTTGTTGTTTCATAATTTGTATTACTTTTTTTTTCTGAATAAAAACACTTTCATAAAAAATGTACTCGAAGTGTCTGTACAAATGTTCAGTAGGTTTTTGACTGATATTTGCTTACTAATTATAATAAACGGCACATGAAGAAAGAAAAACTCAAGATTTCAATGCTTCATGACAGATTTTGTTTCAAGGAGTATTGCATTGAACTTATTCACTAATAGGATCTTGCACCAATCATATGGAAAAATGGCTTTTGGCAGAGTTGTAGATCTATAGAATAGCTCAATGACTTGACTTTTCTAAAATTCTGAGTCGTCAAAAAAAAAACGGATTCAATGTGCTCTTCCACACTCTATAGGTATAGTATTCCATTTTTTAAATTGTTTCAAAAAATGTGTGCTGTTGAAATATAAGCACTTTTCTATATAGTATACCAGATATTCATATTATCAAATATCAGAGTCAGACAAATTGACATTTTCTATGGTGACTTTTTTTGTACTCAAAATATTTCAGACATTTTCACATTAAATGAACATACTTTTAGCTCACAGATCTCCTGGATTTCTGTGATTTAGATATTGGTATTCCAATTGAGATCCTTTTTTTCAAATGTTATTTTTTCTGGCAACAATTTTTTTTGTTAATGGTCAAGTTGTGAAGTTACACTGGACTAGGCCTCTTTGTGAATATTTGTTTTTTTATCAATATAATATTTTCCAGAATGATTAACAGAATGTGATTTATCAAATTCTACACTCTGTAGTATCAAAAATATCTAACTCACAGGTATGTTGTGTATCTGAATGTTCATTCAAGTTCTTTAATGTATATATGCCATTCCTACATAGACTTTGTTGAAACTGTTTCATAAACATTCTGTAATTATTGAAGTGATTATTTCCCTCAATGCGAATAAACGATGAAACAGTTGAAGGCTAGACTGCTTTTACAGAGTTTTACAGCGATTAAATGCACTAGACCTTTTAACCGATTAAAATGTTCGAAATAAACTGGGCGTTTGGATCACTTTTCAGGTACTATCTCTGGTACTATATTGTTCCTGTCTTCGATTTTGATGTTTACTGAGTTTACATGTTTTCTGGAAATAATCTAAACATATATATATCCCTCCTTCACCAAGTTCAATCGACCAAAATGCGTGCATTTCCATGATTTTCAAAATTTTGCTTTCAAGCAAATGCTTTCGTGTATAATAATTTAAAATAAAATCCCTCGACCTGCGGTCTCGGGATTTTATCAAATTATCATACACTCAAGTCATTTGCTAAGCAAAATTTCGAGAATCATGGAAGTGCAGCACACATTTTAACCGATTAAACTTGGTGCAGTCGAGATATAACCCCCGAATAAAAATCCCATCTTATCAGAAACACTAATTTAGCTAAGAGACACATCCCAATCTTAGTAGTGTAGGGATCTTTTTGATTGAATAAATGTTATTTGAATACCTGCAAATTATGCTTTAATCCGAGTCGAAGAACGAATTTTTGTTCTTTTAGGAAAAGTCTGACGTCTATTTCAAAATTTTTTTTTATTCATCAACAACAATCTTTTTTTTAACATATCAACCTAGATAACACTAAATATTGGTCGAATGCGCCTTACCGAAGCAGGAACCTATGACCACCCAAAGTAGAGAGATAGAGATTACATAAATATATTTCTACTAATGAATTTTCTTGGTAATAGGTAACTACATTTCACTATATATCTTGTACAATTATGATTAGTATATTCTCATTCAGCCTCAGTAAAAAATGAGACGACTGAAATAACTTAGTTGTACTGTTTGTTTAAAGACTTCAAACAAAACTTCTAAGTCTCAGAACACCAAACAGATAACACTGGTCAACATTGTTTTTGTCACATAAACCTTGTGAAGTTTTTTGTTGGTGTCATAAATATGTAATAATTTTTTCAATCACATCCAGTTTTTTGTGACAGCCATATATTCATTTCTGACCTTAATATTCTTATATTTGTTTAAATAAAGTCATGTAGGCGGCTGTATAACTATTGCATCAACTAACATACATTTTATTTTCGTTAGGTACATATGCTATTAAGCCACCAAAGGGTTCTAATAACCCCGACCGTTTTTGTTACGTAAATATGTGTGGAGAATTAACTTTTACATCTCAGCGTCGAAATTTCCCCCCATTAATTGAACAGTGCTATTTAGACAATTTTGGATTTCCTGAGCAGCATCAAGATAAATCCTCTGGTCCCACATAATGATGTGTGTTTTGTTCCAATCTGCTCGGTCATAAAGAGTGCACTTGCATTTTGTTAAAGGGAAATGAAGATATTTCTACTTGTTCATTGAGTATAAATCAATGTTGAAAGCCTCTTCTGAAATGGGAAGTTGGACTGGGAAGAATCAATTTGAAGTAGGTTGTGTCAAAATCGACGTAGTATGGCATCTGATTAGTCATACCAGTGTTATATTTTGACACTACTCACCGAAAAAATTCAATCTCTTAAAAATTTCAAGAAGGCTTGGAAGGAGGCAGACTAGCTTCCGAAACGTCGCCTAGGGGCATTTTTTGACATATTTTTTTGTTTAGATTCCAAATTCATAAAAAATACGATACGTAACATACTTATATATTATAAGAATTTTAAACTTTCTTCTCCAGGGGACAGAAAACAAAAAAAAAATCCAGGATGCAATATGTTAAACTTGTTAAAAAAAACAAGTACGATCGAGGAATAACGACCTTTCATTTTTTCAGATTTTAAATTAATTTAATAATTTCAAGAATCCTTGCTCCTTATAGAACAAATTTCTATTGAAGATCATCTGAAGATATTACTAGCAATTTGAACTATAGCAAAATATTCCGAATACATTTTTTGTAATTTTTTTAATCGTATAATAGAGAAAAAATTTGAACCTGGAACAGCATGATTCAAACAGCTGGAATCTTTCAGAAAAAACGAAATATCATGTGTCTTTGATAGACCTATAGTGCAGAAAAGGACAAATTATTCCTATCTTTTGAAGGGAATTTAATTTCCCGAATGAGAAGAAGGTATAATTTGCCTTATATTTGCTGAGATACACAAAATACCTTTTTAGGGCCACCAAATAATATAATCTATGATGATTTCGATCTCAATTTTTCAATATCTTATAATCTAAGATATTAATTTGCAATGTGACAATATTGCAAATATTTTAAACATCAATATTTGACAGCGTTTAATATTCTACTTTCTTGTTTTTATTTTTTAATCTCGAATGTGTATTTTATTAAAAAAAACTTTTTTCCATCGTTTCCGCGGAAAATTTTCAATGTCAATACTCGTTTTATGGCGTTTTTAATCACCCTGAAAATTCAAAATCGGTTTGGACACCGCATTCTACACCTTTAACTACTCCTCTTTATGCATGCTTTGGCCCAGACAGACCAAATATGTGCAATTGAAGACAATTCATTACCTGACTACAGCACTAGGGATGATGAAAAAGGAAAAATAGTACCCTCAAAATCTTTGCCTACTTTTAGCAAAAGAGCAAGTGCTCTGAAAAATGAAATATCTGGATTGCCTGCTTATGATTTTAGCTTAAATAAACAGAAGGCAGTAGAAAAACCAATAGAACGTCAATGTGTACTCCAAGATCCTGAAACGCCAACCTCCACCACTAGATCAGCAAGCTCTGATGCTGGAATCAGTGAAAGAGATGAAAATATGCTTGTTAATGATACTGATGTAGTGATGGAAAAATTATCCATACTGGAATTCAAAGTGGATGAGATATCCAAAGACTTGAAGGAATGTAAGTATTTAAACGATGATGACTAAACTACCACACTAGTTTTTAATTTGAACAATCTATCTAAAAAAAGGCATCAAGTACTATATGATTTCCGGTTTCAGGTAAAGAAAAAATAGTGGAAAAGTGCGCTGATATTTCTGAGCGTCTTGACAATCTTGACAGTATATTGAAGAAAACGGAGTCATCTTTGACTGTTACTGAGAATGAGTTGCACATATTCCCAATTGACATGGTATCTGCCTTAGAAAAGTTGGAGAAAGAGCTGGAGAGTGAGTCCTATAAACAAAATGTTTTTACCTGACCAGATGTATTGGATCTGCAATGCCATATAAAACAGCTTGTTACAAGTTGGCAGGTATCATTTTCACAAAACAACTTCTTACTAAATACTCATTGACAGGTATGAGTAGGAGTCTGGAGAAAAACACATTCAACAGGATGACTAAGATTTTGGATATAATTTATAATGTAATGTTCAAATCTGACTATTCCTTCACATACCCAGGAAGGGATAGTTTCTTTCGTGATTGTATACTAAAACACAGTTACACACACCTCAATTTAAATCAAAAAGATAAGACTGATAGAAAACGAAGAAAAATCACAAGGTATTGAAGAAAGTACCAATTCTATGGATGAAATTAACCAAGTAGCATTTGATGGGGTTTTTACTGTGGGGAAGAATAAGGAGCTTTTAGGAGGATGACCTACATTGATGCGAGAATAATTTCTTGATTTTACTAATAGTAGTTTTTATTTGATTTCTTAGTCAACATTTAGTCAGGTGAATTCGAGGGGGAATTTTTGTATTAGTGTATAGGTTTATAAGAATTAAATAAGGTAGTTGTTAGTGTGGAATATTTTTTTGCTAACATACATTTTCTGCTACAGTTCATATAAACTGTGGTTAGAGAGGACTAGGTTTCAATAAAAAAATAAACAAACAAAATAAAAACGTCTTTTTTATTTATAAAAATATGTTCTTATCAGGTGGGTAATGGGTAGATACACAATTTCTTAATGTAATTTGAAAGTTAAGGCAGAAGCAACAAAAAAGCTACTCACAAGTCAACAATTTTTATTCATTAAATATATGAAAAGTATGAACAAGTGGTAATTGAAACTTTGTCTCCTCTGATTTTCGAACTTGTTTTATCACTACGATCAAATAAAAACATGTTGTAAGCGTCCAAGTTGATTTCACCATCAGGAATGATAGATACATAGATAATTGCTTTATTTGCTTAATAACAAAGTAGTTTTAGCATCGTCAGATAGGCCAAATTGCCAAGTAAGAATACTTACACACTAAATTACATTAAGTACAATTTCTTTAAAATTACAAAATACTGCACCAAGTTAAAATACAATGATTAAGTTGAAATACAATGATTCAAGATGGGCCTATTAAAACATGTGTACATATATATTTACATATCACGTGGTAGTTATACAAAAAACTCTTCGACACTATAAGGACATAAAGATAGAAGAATTTCCCTGGTAACAATACGGAATCGATTAACAGTCTGACACTTTACGTTACTAGGAAGATGATTATACAATCGGATTGCCATTGTAACAAAGTTTTTGTGGGTAAATGTTAATCTATGTTGGGGAGGAACTATGAGATTTTGATTTCTTGTATTATATGAGTGAACATTTTCGTGTGTAACATAATTCATATAGTCATTCTTAATATACAACAGGCATTGATGAATGTACAGAGCTGGCAAGGTCATTATTCTAAGATTTCTAAAGTAGTCTCTACAAGAGTCACGATTTCCCAAGTTTGCCATTATTCTAACAGCTGTTTCATGCTGAATGT
Source organism: Zygogramma bicolorata (assembly GCA_032362365.1). Taxonomy (NCBI): domain Eukaryota; kingdom Metazoa; phylum Arthropoda; class Insecta; order Coleoptera; family Chrysomelidae; genus Zygogramma; species Zygogramma bicolorata. Next base: position 442,223 of record JAVJAQ010002056.1, read on the forward strand.
CACAATCTAGACAACTTTCTATCAGGATGATTATATCATAGATATATAAGCTTCTGCTTTGAATAACTCCTCAAATTTATTTTCCAAACCTCCAATATTGTAACCATAAATCTAGAGTGGGGTGTACTCCTGTTTACCATTTTAGTTTACTTTTCTCGGTTGACCATTGTATTAGATTAGGTTCACCATTTAAGATTTTTGTTTTCAGTCCATCCTTCATCCTCTTGAAGTGTTCAATTTGCATCTTTGTTCTGTCAGTGCTTATCCGGTAAGGTGCTGATTTGAGTTTGTTCGAAAGTCTCAATGCTTGTTTTTTTCTCTAAGCCATCAAATGTGACGTTTGTGGAACATGTTTTGGCACTGGATCTATTGAAACCCATAATGTGATTCTTGCAATATTCTCGTCATTTATCTCGACTGAGAGTAAATTGAGAATCTCCTTGTTTTTGGATAGATCAAATCGAGGATCAAATTTATTTGTATCTTCTGGATTAACTGATATGGATTCTTCTAAACTATACATCATTCAGTTATTTATCCTGCTATTGAGCTGTCCTATTTCTTGTAGGATAAACTGTGTTCACTATACCTTGTTTTTGTTGTTGCTTGTTCAGCTCTTCTTTGACCTCGTTTAACTAGCTTCGAATAATTACTATTTCATGTTGTAAGTCTTCGTTGATTTTCAATTGTTGATCATGTGTCTATTCGTTATTATTTTCCATGTTTTCCAGTTTTTTTCATGATATTTTCTAGTTCTGTCAAAACATCTTCGGTGTAAATCTGGACGGTCGTTGGGATATTAGTCACATTCAACTCGCTCATCACTTTAACACTAGTTGCAATTTCATATTTTGCCACCTGCTTTTTTCAATTCATCTTCATACAATTTATGAATTAAGCCCACACAAGCAATGTGAAACCATATTGTACAGATATTACATCTGATACCACAAGTTTTCTGCAGCGATTTAATGCACACCCCACACTTGTCAGCCCTTATATCTTCTTATTGAAAACAAGTCTTACGATGTTTCCATTGCCAGCATCTACAGTATATTTCTCGTTTAGGTTGTTTTTACTGAGTATACACTCCATTGTTAACTTTTTATAGTCCAGATGTATTTAGGTGTTACTACATGTTTTTGTTGAAATACGGAGTCTTTCTCTATATTACTTGGACCTGAAAAAAAATACTTATAGAAACCAAACTAAAACTTGTAACAGGATACATATGGAATCTTAGGTCATCATAATAGTTCATATACCTAATTTCGCGACTCTGGAGTGAAAGTAAACAATTGTTCGCATCAGGAGCAAAGAATCATCTAGGTGATCATTCTGGCAATATCAGTTTTTCCTCGCACAGATTTATGTAGAGAAGTAGGTAATCACCAGCCATTCAATCTTTTTAACACTTGATTTAACATCGCTGTCTTATTTTAGTGCATAAACTTTTTCAATAATTGAATAGATTGAATAATAACAATGAATCAAACAGACACATAACAGTGCAGTGCCCGCTTGACTGGCAACAGTGTCATGTCAATATAGGAATCAGGGTAGGCAACATTTTTTTTGAATATTGAAGAATACAAAATATAAAAATTAGCTACAATAGGTGAAAAATAATGTTATTATTCAATTTTTCAAATATATTCAAGATCACAGATCTCTCCTGGATTCCTAAATGACAGCGGATATCCCATTACCATATATTTTTATTAATATTGTAAGCAAGCCCATGTACTATTAGATTATGATAGAGTACGTTCTGATACTTTACGATTATGACGCAATACGTTTTGATTTTTTACGATTATGATAAAATACGTTTCTGATTTTGTACCATTATGATGAGTTACGAATTCTATGAAGTACGGTTATGATATTTTGATGTTCTGATATTGTAGCGATATGATAAGGTACGATATGACGAAATACGTTCTGAATATGTCCATTATGATACATTACGTTATGAAAGTGTAGCGTTCTGTTACTGTACGTTTCTATTTTGTACTATATGATAAATTACGATTTCTATTATGTAGCGTTATGACGAAATAGGTGACCCCTACTTGGCGACACATGCCTACTATGATGATAAGCATCATGGCTTTTCGACATCAAATCAGTTCAGATATGGCGTTCGCAACGAAAAGAGTTACAAATTTCCTAGGAAATGTATAAACGGCCGACCTGACGTCTGGCTATACTTTTACTTTTGGACACTGACTGATCAACAACCTATATTATTTGTTTAGAATACCTACTGGCCAAATTCCCTATAATTGTGTTCCTTTCATTCGATTTTGTTTTTTATGAGTATGACATTAGATTTTGCTCATTTTGTTGATTTCTCGAATCAAAGAATATAGTTTGTCTATCGATCGGTTGACTATGCACTTCCAATTAGCGTCAACTAGCGATGGAATTGAGAAACACACCACGATACGTAAAAATGACACTAATGGCAGAAAAGTGTCGCCATACAATTCTAAACAATATCGCATCGGTCCCAGCACCATTCTTCTAGACGAATATTTTCGAATTTGCTCCATGTGATGTGAATCATTTGAACTTATTTGATAGATATGCCATCGTTGCCAAAGTGTATCATTCGAATTGAATTCATTTAAGTGAATTTATGAACATTTCATTTCACTACAATTGAAAACTAGGTATAGCATTTCGGAGGTCAATTGAAAATCGAAATATTTCAAAGGTGAATTGACTTTCACTTATATTCAAAACTAGCCCCTCTGGTCTTCCTGATATTGATATTGGTTGCATGATTACATCTTTATATTATTTTCCATAATATTTTTGTGCATAAACACCAAACAAAAAAACTTTGGTTATGTTTTTGAATGTTTTGACTTTTGATCGGCTCTCGCTGTCAATGAGCTACGCATTCAGGCGAAACGAAGCAGCTGAGCAACAGCGGCTACAACATGCTGAGTGGCTAAACTTAGCCGCTGGGACCTCCTGAATGTACCCAATGAGAAAAAGCGGGGGTGATACATATGATGTCATTTGAATCTTAGCATTTGACGCCAACAAAGTCACGTGACCAATATGTCAAACTCGCGGTAACCTAGTCCAGTAATATATAGAGTGATCTTGGATAGAATGAACTTACCTGTGAAGTGAAATGATATTCACAGATATCACTTTTCCACCCAGGCACCATATTAATATATTATATCATTATGAGTATCCTGAATGTACCCAACGAGAAAAAGCGGGGGTGATACATATGATGTCATTTGAATCTTAGCATTTGACGCCAACAAAGTCACGTGACCAAAATGTCAAACTCGCGGTAACCTAGTCCAGTAATATATAGAGTGATCTTGGATAGAATGAACTTACCTGTGAAGTGAAATGATATTCACAGATATCACTTTTCCACCCAGGCACCATATTAATATATTATATCATTATGAGTATCAATGAATATGGTCCCAGCCCCTAGTCCGGTTCTCTCTCGGCTTTTCAGGGCTGCCATTTTGGGTACAATTGTACTTTTAGATTACATTTTCACATTTTGAAAATATAAGATGATTTGGGAAGTAGGAGGATGGAATAAATCGATCAAATACACAGGACACCCCAACTTGTATGTGACTATTCTGTGCGCTATCACATAAGCTTGACGCTATGACTTCGATGCCACTGACATATGAGACAGTGACAGTAGACATATTCAAATTTCGAATATTTCAGGGTATGGTCCGGAAGTAACCACTACTAACCGAGATTTTTTGACAGCGGTTACCTGAAAAACGAAAAAGGGCGCTTTTTATTTTTTTCCATCCTCTCCGACGGCACTGCAAATTCATTCGGTCTTGTACATGCTATCTATGAGTCATGCGCTTTATTTTAGTGAAAAATTCACCAACGAACATCCACTATTCACTGAGATATGAGCAAAAATGTAAAAAAAAAATGTTTTTTTTTCCACCCTCTCCGACGGCACTGCAAATTCATTCGGTCTTGTACATGCTATCTATGAGTCATGTGCTTTATTTTAGTGAAAAATTCACCAACGAACATCCACTATTCACTGAGATGTGAGCAAAAATGTAAAAAAAAATAGTTTTTATTTTTTTTCACTCTCTCCGACGGCACTGCAAATTCATTCGGTCTTATACGTGCTATCTATGAGTCATGTGCTTTATTTCAGTGAAAAATTCATCAACGAACATCCACGATTGACTGAGATATGAGCAAAAATGTAAAAAACATTAGTTTTTATTTTTTTTCGCCCTCTACGACGGCACTGCAAATTCATTCGGTCTTATACATGCTATGAATCATGTGCTTCATTTTGATGAAAAATTCATCAACGAATATCCACTATCGACTGAGAAATTCATCAACGATGGATAAAGATCAAGCGAGATACCAGAAGGTAGAATATCGTGGCCAGAAAATCATTGAACATGACGCAAAATTCATCAACGATCATCCAGTATTTGGCGAAATATTAGCAAAAATATGTCGTGATGGACACTTCCTTATCACTTCTGTTGCGTATTTTGAGGATGGTCAATTGCATATGTTAAGCCATGTATTGGCGAAATAATATTATAATTGCAATATTTGGTGCGTTGGACATATTAATATCTTTTGAAATAAATCAAATTCCGAAATAATTACATCAACAATCATTTATTATCATATTAACTGCACAAAACTCATTGCAGAATATTCGAGAAACGTGGCAACGTCGCACGTAAATCCTACCTCATTCTGACTTTCTTGATGAAAGCGTGGCTAGAAAAGTGTGGATAACTTCACATAAACCTACCTACCTATTGAAACTTTTCCTAGAGATCAATTATCCTAACACCAAACTGATATTTTTGCACTCGACGCGCCTTTTGCTAACAAGGTTAGCATCTTCAGAAGAAAATTGATACTTGAGTATCAATTTTCTTCTCCTGAAGATGCTAACCTTGTTAGCGAAAGGCGCGTCGAGTGCAAAAATATCAGTTTGGTGTTAGGATAATTGATCTCTAGGAAAAGTTTCAACTTTTACACCAAAGGTTCCAAAACTCATCGTTTACTACCTACCTATATTTTCATTCAACATGATCTTCATGGCGAATGTGGATAATCAAAGGAAAATTCGTAAACGCTCAAGCACAAATTGCTCGAAAGAGATAAAATAAATACAAAAATATGAGGTTATGTTACACGCTCCAAAGTCCGGCCGAAAGCTCAAAACCCGTTAATTTTTATATCTTAAGCTCCATGCGCTCAGTGCTCAGTGATCAAATCAGCTGATCTCAGCTCAGTCTCCACTCGCTCCATGAATTAACCACAGAACTTCATAATTATAACTAGAATGCGTTTCATGTATCGTCGACTAACGTAAAATTGACAAATCATAAATCATGGGCATTCGCAAAGGGGGCAACTTGCACCAAGTAAACACATACGTCATTCCTTATAATTTCAAGAGGAAATGAGAGAAATCTAGGACGTATGTCTGTTAAGATAACTAGTTTGTTTGTAAATAGAGCGGCGTTGTCAGTTTTATTTCTTTCTGATTTGGATATTGGACGCTGTGACGATAGTAAATATAAATATTGGATATTTATTATTCATCGATTATATTGTGCATAGACAAGAGTTATAGGTATATTGGTAATATTATGTACATTACCCGTTCGATACGATGAAGTGTTTTGTTAAGGATTGTGGTAATTCCTGGAGAAAGGGGAAGAAAAAAGAAAACCTTACTTTCCATAAATGAGTTCTCGAAAAACCTGTTGAAAGTGTCTCTAGAATAAAGAAAACGTTTTCAGATTTCAGCTTTCAGAGAGTGGTTTTGCAGATTAGGAAGCAGTGATCTACATTTGGAGTGGCCTCAACCACAGCATTACAAAATCAAAATCTGCACTGAACATGTTCATTTTTCAATCCGATTCAATTCATACTGAAGCTTATACCATTAGGTTTGGGGAAAGTGGTCTAGACCCGGTCTGGCGTCCTTCAACTTAAAAAAAATATTTTCAATGTAATTTTCATTTTAGTAGTAGGATATAGGAATAACTTTTTGGTGTGAATCAAGATCTCATTTCGTATCTTCTATTCAAGGATTTTTTATTATAAAACGTCTATGGATAAAACGATATTTTTACTGTTCTGATGTTCCATTTGAAACTGAAATTTCCAGTTTTATAAAACCAATCCATTGCCCATCCCCAAGTTACGCACGTTATATTTTGCGCCGCTACTGTGAAGAGGACATTTACAGTGTTGCAGGTTATGCATGATTTGGTCCATCCGCCATATTTGAAACGCATTCTAGTTATAATTATGAGTTCTGTGGAATTAACGAACTTAGCTATAAAACATATATGTTTGTGTGTTCTGTGACAATTTCTTTGCACTTTTTCTGTTTATTTTTGGTTCTGTGGGGTTATGCCACCTATAGAGATTTTTAATTTACCCAATTTACCCCAGAATTGCCAACTTCGATTTCCCCAAACCCTGCCCCTAGCCTCAGGTACCCCTTCGCCGATAAACTCGTGACATTTTGTAACTTCGGTTACGCTAGGTTTTCTTTTTTTTTTCATTCATGAGTTGTTTGAAATTAGGTTAGATTATGATAATTCATATGGCAAAACAACGTTTGCCGGGTCAGATACACTTCTATAATAGGTTTGTTCTAGCAACACATATGACCGTTTGGAAATTGGTCTGAAGCAGTTAGAGACATACGCAAGGTGAATACTGGAGAGCAAAATTCATTTTGCGCATGCCTCTGACCAATTTCGGATCGGTCGGATGTGTTGCTAGAACAAACCCATTAATAATCTTTTTTCCTCAGTTCTGATTTTTGGCCCATATGAATTCAGATCTCGACTATTTGGTGTTATGTCTTTCATAGGTGTTACTGTTCATGAACGGTTTGTTCGGCACAGAGAAAATCTCATTCATAGTGGAATATCCAGTTCCAGTAGATATGGTGGATAAGACTAAGTCTCTCTCTCTGTGTTATTGGCCTTTGCTTCCTCCAAGGCGCATTCAGCAATAAGACTAAGTCATTTTTGATATGAATTCGCTCTTCTTGATTTTCTATTGGATTAATGTTTTTTCCAGATTGCGCATACTGCAATGGAATGCGATCTGGCTCTTTAATCCCATTCTGTATTCATTCACAGGATAAATGTCTCTAAACGGAACAATCAAATAGAGGGTGTTTGGAATGCCAACAAACTATTGGAACATTTTCAGGGGTTCAAAATGTTGATTAATGAAAAAAAACTTTCATAAGAACTACAGCCATTCTATGAATTTTATTTCAGTATTCGTTTGTCCCGTGCTCAATGTGGTTTTGTTTGTACCTAGAGTGTGTATCTAAAATGTCTGTTTTATACATAGTTTTAATATTTTTACTCGGAAAAACTGATTTTTGGTAAGTACTTTTAAAAAGTTTTTTTTCATTAATCAACATTTTAAACCCCTGAAAATGTTCCAATAGTTTGTTGGAATTCTCTTATTTTATTTATATCATACCACTTTAACACGAAACTCATTGTTATAGAGCCCTGATGATGAATTTATTAAAATTCGAAACGTTGGCAAAGAAACAATAGTTTTTCTTCAATCAAATTGATCCCAATCCCATCAATACCACCATTGAAGAATTTAACTCTGGATCACCAAACCTACCAAAGGTGTTTGGAATGTTTCAGAAAATGTTCAATGTTTATCAGACGCCTACCTTTTAATTATATTTCACTGGATCTAGAACCGCAATCATGATAAAACTTCGCACAAATGAAGTTTCCCAAGCTACTATACCTAGATAAAACTTTGCACAAATGAAGTTTCCCAAGCTACTATACCTTTGATTTTTAATTGGCGCACTTGTCGGTGAGTCACTTTTTTTTTCATTCATTTTCAATCTAGAAGTGAAATCATGAGAAAACTCTGCACAAAAAAGTTTACCAAAATAAATACCTGTAGTTTTCACTTGTCGATGATAAGGGTTTTTCATCAGTTTTTTCTTTCATATCGGCCAAAGAGAGTGATATACTAGAAATTATTTCACAATTTCCAATGATTTCCTCATTACAGCCTCATCCTTGATATTTGAAAATACAAAATCAGAAATTACTAACTTCCCAATATTTTCTTGCAATCTAATTATCAATATGGCATTCAAGAATTGTTACATCTAAGATGCCTAAAACCCTGGTGATTCCAGTGATTAGATTTTGTTTAGATTTTTTGTGGCGAAAAAAACAATCGACGCTTTTGAAGGTTTCCCCTATTTTTTCGGTAGATGGCGTTATGTTCTCATTTTCAAATTTGATGACAAGTGTCAAGTTGATTGTCATATTGTCATGTCACTTTGAAATTTTGATGTGTACGATGTTTTTATCGTGTTTATTTGTTGATTTCATTGCTTTCAAATATCGAAACGTTGTTACTGGTATTTCATTGTCCACCCATTATCCTTTAGGTTGCAATCTCTTCTCACTAGCCAATCAAATGAAAGTAGTAAAACCCGACTGCACATTTTCACTTAGTGCGAATTTAGCTTCAGACGAGACTGACAAGAGCGTGTTGGCGACATCTGTTCGTATTGTACGGAAACCTCCAAAAGCTCAATTATAGACCTGAAATCAAGCAATCCAGATTTCGCCACTTTTATCCCAAACTTTCACAGGTATAAGTAAACACACCAGGGTTTCTAGGCATCTTAGTTACATCATACCAAAAATTGTTATCACTTTGATCAAAAACATATGTTCCTCAAAAACGACGGAATTCTTACCTCAATCATTTTCGTTTTTATCCACATTGTGGAAATTGGTAACTGGCTGCGTGAGAAAGATGGAAATCAGAGTAATTATTTTCTTTGTCGTGAATCATAAATAACTAATTTCCCAATATTTTTGTTGCAATCTAATTATGAATCGATTGATAATGTTAGAATGAATAGCAGGGCATTCAAAATATGTTACAACATAACTAAAATTATTTTCCTAAAAACGAAGAAATTCTTACTTCAATGATTTCTGTTTTAACCGCGTTGTGAAGTTGGTAATTGGCTTTGAAAGAATAAAAACCATAGTATCTCCTTCGCGAAGGAATTGTTGAAAAAAAAAATGTTTTCATAGGTACTTATACTTCCCTAATTTGCATCTTTTCTGAGCAAGTTTTCTATTACATCGCCTCTCACTTATATAGAGTTTCTTTTTTTGCAATCCACTCTTAGTACTTGCCAGCGTTCCCATTTATGAGGAAGTTAGTTTTTGGCCAAAATCAACACTGAATGAATAAATAGCACCTTACAACACAAACCTTCGACCAATTTACACATAGCTCAGTGTTACCAATGTCAAATATAAAAATTATCCCACTAGTATCATGAAATTATCCGCAATTCTCCCCCTAGTAGAATGACATTATCCGCAAATATCCCCTCAACTTTTCCCAAATAAAACGCGCCAATTTCGAAAATTGTGCCTATCTATAGGTTCTTTTGATTGCTTCAAGGTGTAGTGTGGTAACCTGAGGTGTTCTGTGGTGAGGTGTAGTGTAATTCACACCAGATTTTGAATCAACTGCAGATTAGTGCAGATACAACAAAGGATGGCTCATGGTATATTGGACAAATTTGGCGATCATTTGACGTCACCACTGTAACCTGTCACCAGGCCTGTCTATACTTTTTGACAGCGGTTTTTCTTCCTGTTGGTGAAATTTTTTGTCGTGCCTGTATTTGGTGAATAATTTGACTTTCCGTTCAATGCTTTTCTAGTGCCATCATAGAAAAATGGACCATCCTTTCTAGTGCATAATCGTTGAATCCAATCAGCATACGAATACCACAATCGAGTGTAATTTACACCACGTGTAGGAAAGTGCTACACTTAGTACACTTCGATGCAATCGAAAGAACCGTATATTCATGTAAATGAAAGTGTACGAAATACGTAAAACACAGAACATTTAAGCTGTTTTTTCTTGTTTAACCGCATTCGAGTTTGATTTCGAACCGCTTTCAATCGTGACGTAAACATTCATGTACTCAAGAAAACATACCATTTTGAAACTAAATGATAAAAGTGTCAAAATAAACCGAACCGTTCTTATAGAAGCTTTCAAAACATAATGAACCGTATTCATTTTTGACGTCACTGATTCAACAACAAAATGTTTGGTTTCAAAACGCATTGAACACGGTTCTTCAAAAAAAAACAGCTTTAGTAATTTTCACGGTGCTCCTCGGCGCGCTAGACAAATTTTAAAGAGCGCATGCGCGCATGTGAAGTTGCTCTGAATTCTGAATGCGTTCAGGATTAGTTCCGCGGCTGCGAAAATGTCCGAAAATTATCCGCAAAATTTCAGGATCCCCAAGTACTCGAAATTATCCGCAAATCGGACAATTATCCCCTCATTGGCAACACTGACACAGCTAGATGTCCCAAAGCACAACGAGTGCTTTTTCTACGTGTTATCACAGATCACAGTTGAGTTACACGGAACAGTAACTATTATAACTTTTTGCGTGTATCATGATTAAGATGCCTAGGAAACCCTGGTTTATCTAGTTATACCTGAATAATTTTGGGATAAGCTTGGCGAAAACTGATTGCTTGATTTCTGAGATCGCAAATGCTTCAGATCGCTATTGTAGATGGCGATCAGTCATATACCATATGAAGCTTAATTTTCAGTAGAGAGGAATGTGCAACCGAATATTCTACAACTGTTTATTATTTGCCCACTGAGATTTTGACAGCCCTGAGCCCTGACAGTCAATCAAATACGTTTCAGAAAACGTGCATGTAACGTGGAAACCTACCGTTAACAACCTGTCAATACTGTTACTGTTACCTCTACAAGTTTTCAGTGTGTTTATATCAGTTTGTAAGACTAGACTTTGATTCCGAGAAAATTTACTTTGCCCATTCACCTGAGAATTTACGACAAAGTTCATGCTAGTGTATTGAAAGTGATAGACTGTCTTGGAATTGGGGATACACACATCAGTTGTGCAACGGTTCAAAATACGTATCACATCGATATTTCCTTCATTTAAACAAAACTTTGTTTTCAATATCTCACTGATAAGAGCTACAGATGTTTCCTCCTCGATATAGGACTTTTCGCTCAAGCTGAAATGAATAAAATTAGCTACAACGCCACATTCATGTTATTATTTTGGGGCAATTTGTTTTGTACTTACCTCAGGTGCTGAACAAAGAAGAATATTTGGATCCCCAGATTTTGACTGACCACACAAAATACGAAATCTTCTACACATCGTGAAATGTACTTGTAATAACTTCAAAACTTATTCTACTTATATAGACTCTCAAACACTGTTGAATGCGAAGAAATAATTTCAGAGTTTTCGTTGACAACAATAAACCTCAGAGTTACGTCAATTTGTCAAAACCGACATTTGACAGATTTTCGAAAATGCTCATCCCCCTATACAAAAATTAAAAAGCTTTTGTAATCGTCGATTGTTTTTCGCCAAGAAATTCTAAACAATATCGAATCACTAGATACACCAGGGTTTCCTAGGCATCTTAAGGGCCGGTTTTTCAATGCAAGATATCTGTCAGATTAAAATAACCATTAGTTTTTTTCCTTGTCACTGCCAAATATTATCCACGCGCACCTCCTCTCTCCTTTCATCTCTCTGGCAGATAACTCATTTATCCTTGTATTGAAAAACTGGCCCTTAATCATGATCATGAATCCCTTGCGCACTCGGCTGGACAGTTGCAACGACTTGAGTTCATTTGCCTTTTTATGCATATTTGTTGAATTGTTTCAACCGATATTTTCGGTAATGTGGTTCGAAAAATTTGTTAGAACAAATCGCATTTTGCGATAACCGCTGCATTACAATGAGTCTAGTTGTAAATGAAGTCTCTGCCACTGTTACTGGTAGGCCAAGTGGAGCGCATCCCAAAGTTTACGATTCGCACTGAAATGATGGCGTCACTTTCTGTCAGTATTTGTATTATGTCATCTTCTAAGATATTTTATTCTGGAAAGTGGACTAACTTAAATAATTCTCTATTTCAATCAGTTAGGGGCGAACTCGTGGAAAACCAAAAATGACGATAACTTTCCGTGAAAGAGAATAATATTCTTAATCGATTGGTGCATGTTACATTGAATTCCAACCAGAGATAGGTAAATGTTTTTGTACCGAGGGTTCGAAGATGAAAGTATTTAGATCATTGTTCCTGTCATTACAACGAGCAAGTAGGTTTTAATGAGTGGATATAAATTGAAAATTTTTAGATTGACCCGTCCCAACCATCCAACAAATAACATTGTGAAATGGGTGTTCAAACAAAGATAATTGGTTATACCTGGATACCGTCAAGTTTTCATTTCTGGCCAAAACATTTACTTTGCCTCAGTTTCTTATGAATATATCATCTACATATATCATCCCCTCAACTTTTCCCAAATAAAACGCGCCAATTTCGAAAATTGTGCCTATCTATAGGTTCTTTTGATTGCTTCAAGGTGTAGTGTGGTAACCTGAGGTGTTCTGTGGTGAGGTGTAGTGTAATTCACACCAGATTTTGAATCAACTGCAGATTAGTGCAGATACAACAAAGGATGGCTCATGGTATATTGGACAAATTTGGCGATCATTTGACGTCACCACTGTAACCTGTCACCAGGCCTGTCTATACTTTTTGACAGCGGTTTTTCTTCCTGTTGGTGAAATTTTTTGTCGTGCCTGTATTTGGTGAATAATTTGACTTTCCGTTCAATGCTTTTCTAGTGCCATCATAGAAAAATGGACCATCCTTTCTAGTGCATAATCGTTGAATCCAATCAGCATACGAATACCACAATCGAGTGTAATTTACACCACGTGTAGGAAAGTGCTACACTTAGTACACTTCGATGCAATCGAAAGAACCGTATATTCATGTAAATGAAAGTGTACGAAATACGTAAAACACAGAACATTTAAGCTGTTTTTTCTTGTTTAACCGCATTCGAGTTTGATTTCGAACCGCTTTCAATCGTGACGTAAACATTCATGTACTCAAGAAAACATACCATTTTGAAACTAAATGATAAAAGTGTCAAAATAAACCGAACCGTTCTTATAGAAGCTTTCAAAACATAATGAACCGTATTCATTTTTGACGTCACTGATTCAACAACAAAATGTTTGGTTTCAAAACGCATTGAACACGGTTCTTCAAAAAAAAACAGCTTTAGTAATTTTCACGGTGCTCCTCGGCGCGCTAGACAAATTTTAAAGAGCGCATGCGCGCATGTGAAGTTGCTCTGAATTCTGAATGCGTTCAGGATTAGTTCCGCGGCTGCGAAAATGTCCGAAAATTATCCGCAAAATTTCAGGATCCCCAAGTACTCGAAATTATCCGCAAATCGGACAATTATCCCCTCATTGGCAACACTGACACAGCTAGATGTCCCAAAGCACAACGAGTGCTTTTTCTACGTGTTATCACAGATCACAGTTGAGTTACACGGAACAGTAACTATTATAACTTTTTGCGTGTATCATGATTAAGATGCCTAGGAAACCCTGGTTTATCTAGTTATACCTGAATAATTTTGGGATAAGCTTGGCGAAAACTGATTGCTTGATTTCTGAGATCGCAAATGCTTCAGATCGCTATTGTAGATGGCGATCAGTCATATACCATATGAAGCTTAATTTTCAGTAGAGAGGAATGTGCAACCGAATATTCTACAACTGTTTATTATTTGCCCACTGAGATTTTGACAGCCCTGAGCCCTGACAGTCAATCAAATACGTTTCAGAAAACGTGCATGTAACGTGGAAACCTACCGTTAACAACCTGTCAATACTGTTACTGTTACCTCTACAAGTTTTCAGTGTGTTTATATCAGTTTGTAAGACTAGACTTTGATTCCGAGAAAATTTACTTTGCCCATTCACCTGAGAATTTACGACAAAGTTCATGCTAGTGTATTGAAAGTGATAGACTGTCTTGGAATTGGGGATACACACATCAGTTGTGCAACGGTTCAAAATACGTATCACATCGATATTTCCTTCATTTAAACAAAACTTTGTTTTCAATATCTCACTGATAAGAGCTACAGATGTTTCCTCCTCGATATAGGACTTTTCGCTCAAGCTGAAATGAATAAAATTAGCTACAACGCCACATTCATGTTATTATTTTGGGGCAATTTGTTTTGTACTTACCTCAGGTGCTGAACAAAGAAGAATATTTGGATCCCCAGATTTTGACTGACCACACAAAATACGAAATCTTCTACACATCGTGAAATGTACTTGTAATAACTTCAAAACTTATTCTACTTATATAGACTCTCAAACACTGTTGAATGCGAAGAAATAATTTCAGAGTTTTCGTTGACAACAATAAACCTCAGAGTTACGTCAATTTGTCAAAACCGACATTTGACAGATTTTCGAAAATGCTCATCCCCCTATACAAAAATTAAAAAGCTTTTGTAATCGTCGATTGTTTTTCGCCAAGAAATTCTAAACAATATCGAATCACTAGATACACCAGGGTTTCCTAGGCATCTTAAGGGCCGGTTTTTCAATGCAAGATATCTGTCAGATTAAAATAACCATTAGTTTTTTTCCTTGTCACTGCCAAATATTATCCACGCGCACCTCCTCTCTCCTTTCATCTCTCTGGCAGATAACTCATTTATCCTTGTATTGAAAAACTGGCCCTTAATCATGATCATGAATCCCTTGCGCACTCGGCTGGACAGTTGCAACGACTTGAGTTCATTTGCCTTTTTATGCATATTTGTTGAATTGTTTCAACCGATATTTTCGGTAATGTGGTTCGAAAAATTTGTTAGAACAAATCGCATTTTGCGATAACCGCTGCATTACAATGAGTCTAGTTGTAAATGAAGTCTCTGCCACTGTTACTGGTAGGCCAAGTGGAGCGCATCCCAAAGTTTACGATTCGCACTGAAATGATGGCGTCACTTTCTGTCAGTATTTGTATTATGTCATCTTCTAAGATATTTTATTCTGGAAAGTGGACTAACTTAAATAATTCTCTATTTCAATCAGTTAGGGGCGAACTCGTGGAAAACCAAAAATGACGATAACTTTCCGTGAAAGAGAATAATATTCTTAATCGATTGGTGCATGTTACATTGAATTCCAACCAGAGATAGGTAAATGTTTTTGTACCGAGGGTTCGAAGATGAAAGTATTTAGATCATTGTTCCTGTCATTACAACGAGCAAGTAGGTTTTAATGAGTGGATATAAATTGAAAATTTTTAGATTGACCCGTCCCAACCATCCAACAAATAACATTGTGAAATGGGTGTTCAAACAAAGATAATTGGTTATACCTGGATACCGTCAAGTTTTCATTTCTGGCCAAAACATTTACTTTGCCTCAGTTTCTTATGAATATATCATCTACATATAACTGATGGAATTGGCCAATACTTGAAAATACATAATTGAAAAACACCTCAAGAAGATATCGTTTAGTGCAGAGGTTCCCAAACTTTTGTTTCTCGTGGACCGCTATTTTTCATTATTTTTGGTAGACCCCCTGCTGCTACATTTCTACTGTATTCCCAAACTCCTAAAAAATATCACCCTGAAATGTAGGTGTTGAGAAAAAAAGAGTAGCACATTTTCTTGGGTCAACAGTTGACAAAAAATCAACAATGAATTCTGAAATGTAAATCAACAATAAAAGATTGTCATACTTTTAATGAGACGGATGTACTTTTTGAATTGACCGCAAATTATCAATATTTGGCTTTAGTTTTGTAAGAAGTTATTTCAAATCTCCCCGTTCTGTAATGTTCAATATGCTCTTTTTTTTAACAGTTTGTTAACTGACAAAATAGTTGAGGCTTTCGCGGCCAAGGTTTTCAGTATCACTACTTTTATTCGGGTTTGAAGGCCGTCGTTTTTTGGAATTTCTTCCTGACGTTTCGCTGGCTCGAGTGGCTAGCTTCTTCAGAGGTTCATTCATCTTGGAATTCACTCCGATGACTGGAGATTGTTTCTTCGCAAGTTGTATTTATGCCGAGTCAGGTAGTTTGCGGTGCTAATTATTCTATTCGGATTCGGGGAATTGTCATTAATATTGATTACCTTGTTTACTTCCTGTGGGTTCGGAGAATAATCATCATTAATATCTGAAGAACTACCTGCAGTTATTATCGATTTTCTTAAAATGGGATTCCATATTCGGTTGAGGTTGACAGCTTCTTCTTTTCTGTTGAAATTATCCGTGTGTTTGTGGATTTCTATTGCCTCCCGTACCAGTCGGCTATGGTATCCCTGGTTGGGTGCAATCAGTTTTGCATTTTCAAACAGAATCCTGTGGTTTCCCTCACTAAGTGCGTGTTCCGCCACAGCCGACTTGTCAATTTGCCCTAGTCTGCAGTTTCTCTCATGTTCCTTTAGCCTAGTTCCCATGGATCTTTTGGTGGTACCGATGTACCTGTGGGAAGGTATACATCGGTACCACCAAAAGATCCATGGGAACTAGGCTAAAGGAACATGAGAGAAACTGCAGACTAGGGCAGATTGACAAGTCGGCTGTGGCGGAACACGCACTTAGTGAGGGAAACCACAGGATTCTGTTTGAAAATGCAAAACTGATTGCACCCAACCAGGGATACCATAGCCGACTGGTACGGGAGGCAATAGAAATCCACAAACACACGGATAATTTCAACAGAAAAGAAGAAGCTGTCAACCTCAACCGAATATGGAATCCCATTTTAAGAAAATCGATAATAACTGCAGGTAGTTCTTCAGATATTAATGATGATTATTCTCCGAACCCACAGGAAGTAAACAAGGTAATCAATATTAATGACAATTCCCCGAATCCGAATAGAATAATTAGCACCGCAAACTACCTGACTCGGCATAAATACAACTTGCGAAGAAACAATCTCCAGTCATCGGAGTGAATTCCAAGATGAATGAACCTCTGAAGAAGCTAGCCACTCGAGCCAGCGAAACGTCAGGAAGAAATTCCAAAAAACGACGGCCTTCAAACCCGAATAAAAGTTTGTTAACTGCACTAAAACTTGTTCCAACAAGATATGACGAGGGAAACGCTTAAACGATGAGTTTTGGAACCTTTGGTGTAAAAGTTGAAACTTTTCCTAGAGATCAATTAACCTAACACCAAACTGATATTTTTGCACTCGACGCGCGTTTCGCTAACAAGGTTAGCATCTTCAGGAGAAGAAAATTGATACTAAATCTAGAACTGAGGTTAGTTATTTATATACCTAAAGTTTTCCGGTCCGATATGGACTTCGTTTGTTACTGTTAATTATTCGAATTAATTTCTCGGTAATGAACTGACTACCTGCAAGTTCCGTCATCTGTTAGTATTGATTTCTGATTACTTCCTCAACAATAAATTGAAAAACGGGCTAAAAGGGATAGGTCCCTCGTCACCATTCATGCTGTTTTTACATTTTGCTATTTCTAGACTCTCACATGCATCGAGTAATCTTGTGTCATGCACATGCTTGATCAGTTTCAGATTGCTTTCACCAATTTTGTGATCATTGTGTAGAGTGTGTTGGGTGACACTGGATTTTTCTACCCTTCCGTATTTTATATGTGCAAAATGCTCTTTGAAACGGGTTTTAATAGCTCGTCGGCTCTGGCCGATGTACTTTTTGCAATCTTGACAACTGATCTCGTAAATTCCCGACTTCTCTGAGTTTTCTAGTTTAACTCTTGGGTTACCAAGAAGCTGCTGTAATTTAACTTTTTACAAATTACAGCAGCTTCTTGGTAACCCAAAAGATAAACTAGAAAACTCAGAGAAGTCGGGAATTTACGAGATAAGTTGTCAAGATTGCAACAACAAGTACATCGGCCAGAGCCGACAAGCTATTAAAACCCGTTTCAAAGGGGATTTTGCACATATAAAATACGGAAGGGTAGAAAAATACAGTGTCGCCCAACACGCTCTACACAATGATCACAAAATTGGTGAAAGCAATCTGAAACTGATCAAGCATGTGCATGACACAACACTACTCGATGCATGTGAGAGTCTAGAAATAGCAAAATGTAAAAACAGCATGAATGGTGACAAGGGACCTATCCCTTTTAGCCCGCTTTTCAATTTATTGTTGAGGGAGTAATCAGGTAGTCAGTTCATTATAGAGAAATTAATTAGAATAATTAACAGTAAAAAACGAAGTCCATATCGGACCGGAAAACTTTAGGTATATATATAACTAACCTCAGCTCTAGAATTTAGTATCAATTTTCTTCTCCTGAAGATGCTAACCTTGTTAGCGAAACGCGCGTCGAGTGCAAAAATATCAGTTTGGTGTTATAGGGTAATTGATCTCTAGGAAAAGTTTCGAGGGAAACGCTATCAAAAATTTTCTCGCAATTTCCCACAGCCCTGGATATTTTTCGGGTATTTCTGCCTGCAGCCAATATGTTTGATACCCTCTTTCAAATTTCACCTTCAGCTCCTCATTGCTAATAAGTTCGAGTTCTTTTTGTAATATCACATTCAACACTCCCGTTTCTTCAAATGGATTCAGATAGATACATTTGTAGCACGTCCTAATGACAAATGAAAAATGTAGATTCCAGGAAAACATTATTATTTTCATGAATCTATACATAAAGTGGTTATTTAGATCAAATTTCTTATTTATTTGTTAGAAGTATCAATTATAAAACCGTTATAAGAATTTGATTTGAATAAAAATAAAACATCAACACATAATAAAATAAATAATAGCACATAATAGATATCACAGAGTATGATAAAAGTTTGCATTAAAATAAATTCAAAAATAGACAATGGCACTTTACAAAAATTCTGACGGACACGTATTCAAAAACTCATTCACAGAATAAAAGCAGAACTTCAGGAGAACCCTCTTCATTCTGCTTTTGAATTCCTGATAATTCAGGTTTCTCACTTGCAGAGGCAATTTATTGAAAAGATCAATTCTCAAAGAATTCTTCTCGGACATGACCAGTCTACGTCTTGGTTTCACCAATAGATCCCCAGATCTGAGGGGATATTCGTGTCCAGAAGCTTGTGTTGTATAGAGACTTTTACTCTGATGAATTTGGAGAAGAGTAACATAAATAAAAATTGTTGGAAGAGGCATGATACCGTATTTCAGAAAAAGAGGTTGACAATGTTCTCTGAACTGTACACCCGCCAGAATCCTGACAATTTTTTTTCTGCGGATGAATATTTTGTCAGCAGAACTTGCGTTACCCCAACATACCATATGAAATGCGGCAGTGGAACAAACTGAAATACATCGATCTTAAAAGCTCGGCATTGATTAGACATTTCAATCTAGGAAAAAGAACACCACACAATTTTCGCCCTAATAGGTCAATATGTTGAGACCAATTCAGTTTGTCATCCAGAGTTATGCCTAGCAAGGTGATACTCTGACCCTTCAACAATTCTGAATGGGATGATATCGAAAGTTGTTGGTTTTTACTGGGATTCATTTTCAGTTTATTAGTCGTGAACCACACATGAGCCTCTTCCATTGTGCAATTCCCTGTCTTCTGTAAATCGCTAACACCTCGGCCGGAATTTACCAGGGTAGTATCATCCGCGAAGAGAACACAGTCGACTGGCATCATATAGTGATATAAGTCATTAATATATATTGTGAAGAGTAGGGGTCCTAACACTGAACCCTGAGGAACCCCGTGGGTTAATTTAACCAAAGATGATGTTTTCCATTGGCAACAACACATTGTGATCTATCACCAAGATAGGACTTGAAAAACTGAAGAGCTGTTCTCTCACTCCATAGTGGAATAATTTCTCAAGAAGTATATCATGTGAGACACAATCAAATGCCTTTGTTAGGTCACACGAGATAAGAAGTGAGTGTTCTCCTCTTTCAATACCATCGAAAATGTCCGACAGAATACGTAATATTGCACTGGAGGTCGACTTATTAGTTCTAAAACCGAACTGACCTGAACAAATCAATGCATTGGATTCCATATAACTCTCAAGCCTCTGCTTGACCAATTTTTCCACCATCATTCCAAGAACAGGAATTATGGAAATTGGTCTGTAATTTTCTATTGCAAGTGGATCACCTTTTTTCAATAAAGGTAACACGATTGAAATTTCAAAGGCGTCTGGAAATATACCAAGAGAAAAACATTCATTTATCAAAAGGGAAAAGAAATGGGATATTATATCTGCAACTTCTTTCAAAACATAACTATTTAAATCGTTATGATCCATGGTGGTATTTCCATCGTCAGAATATCTTCAAATCGAAGTCATCATGCAAGGTATTTAAATGTAATATGATATGATTGATAAATTAAAATATACAATAAAAATATGTATAACAAATAGGCAAATACTTTTTCCGGCACTGCATACACTGACATCGATTCACTCACAGTCACACTTTTATGTTCGAAATACCGGAAACAAATGAGTTACGTTTTGTTCTTTGCATTCTTATTTATACTAATGTAGATTGCAAGCACAGCGCATTTCATCCCTTTACAGGTCTAAACAAGCATCCCGGACGAGCGGGCTCAAGGGCGGCACTTTGCAATTCTCGACATGTGGTGTACACTTGTAATTTTATCTATAATTCTATTCAATTCTGCGTTTCAAATGAGTTTTTAATATTTTAAGTACTACCTACCTAGTGAATGATGCTACCTGCCTACGTTGATAGGTGAATCCAAGCCAAAATTTTTGTTCTTTATAATAAAAGCCAGAATTTTTTTTGTAGACCCCCACTTACAACTTGTGAACCCCTATTTTCTTTTCCCTTCTACGTGGACCCCCGTGTGGTCTCCTATGGACCCCTGGGGGTCCACCTGGACCACTTTGGGAACCTATGGTTTAGTGAAACATGTGTAGCGTCTCGTGAACTGTTCAGTGCAAATCACACGATAGCGTTTTTTAAAACGTCATCCAGATTCATTCTCTTCTCTTCAGTTCCAGTAGAGTTTGAATTCTCATCTCAAATGAAACACTCATGAATTTATCTTCTTTTATTCAAAGAAAATACACGAAAACAAGCCATATACAGGTGTACAAATAAATAAACAAAACTTGAAGAGTCATACACCCATATTTGACGTAATAAATAAATAAATCTACCCCAAAGGTAAATGACTTCCATATAAAATTCTAATTAATACAAAAAAATTGTAAGACAAAAAGCAGTCGCTGATAACTCGAAATTAATTAGGTACCTAATTCAATTATATCATTCACTCAGTCACACTCGCTCAGTTTTTTCAGTCTTTGATTCAAAGGTCACCTCATAACTCGTCTTTTAGGTCCTCTTCTTCCTCGCCTGTGGGTGGTGGTGGAGGCCCGCCTGCACCTTGGTACAATTTAGCGATGATTGGTTGAACAATGTCTTCCAATTCCTTCTTCTGTTTCTTGTAGTCCTCTGCTTCAGTATCTTGATTGTCCTCCAACCATTTGATCTTTTCGTCGATGGCTTCTTCCATTTTGGTCTTCTCATCATCAGACAATTTAGCACCAAGTTTTTCTTTATCGCCAATTTGATTTTTCAGCGAGTAGGCATAGCTTTCCAATTCATTTCGTGCTTCTACACGTTCCTTGAGTTTTTTATCCTCGTCGGCGAATTTCTCTGCATCCCTGATCATCCTATCGATATCGTCGGGAGTCAGCCTATTTTGGTCGTTGGTGATGACGATCTTTTCCCTGTTTCCAGTACCTTTGTCTTCAGCGGACACTTGTAGTATACCATTGGCATCAATTTCAAATGTTACCTCGATTTGTGGTACACCTCTGGGTGCTGGTGGAATGCCTGTCAAGTCGAATTTTCCAAGTAAATGATTATCCTTCGTCATTGGACGTTCACCTTCATAAACTTGGATGGTAACAGTGTGTTGGTTATCTGATGCAGTCGAGAAGATCTGCGATTTCTTTGTTGGAATGACTGTGTTACGTGGGATCAATTTTGTCATCACTCCACCAACTGTTTCGATACCCATAGTCAAAGGATTGACATCAAGGAGAACAATAGCATCTGTATCTTGTTCACCAGAGAGAACACCAGCTTGTACGGCAGCACCATACGCTACAGCCTCATCGGGGTTTATTCCTCTTGAGGGTTCTTTGCCTCCAAAAAATTCTTTGACAAGCTGTTGTACTTTTGGAATTCGAGTGGATCCGCCCACAAGGACAATTTCATCAACATCTTTTTTGTTCATATCTGCATCTTCGAGAACTTTTTGAACTGGTTTCATAGTAGATCTGAAGAGATCCTGGAATAGAAAAACAAAATTAGTAGTAGCAGTATTTTTTTTGAGATGAAGTTTGGATTTTTCTCCTCCAAAAAAATAGAAATGACAAAACTTCTATGAAAAAAAATTCAAAAAATCTTATGGTAGGTACGTGTATATCATTGTAAGGAAGAAAGAATCCATCTAAAGCAGCTACTCTCTTATCTATATGGCGCGACTGGCACCGAATCACACATAAAAAGTGGTTCGGGGCCCATATAGGCCATGAAGTAGTTGCTATAGATATAGATGAACCTTTTCTTCCTGTTTGTGAATGAATCAGACGTCAATATATACAGAGTATCTCTAATTCACAAACATTCGCCTTTCAAGCGGAAGACCAGAGTTCGATTCCCCGCCAGGCTACAGTGCTGGAAGATCGCAGGTTAAAAGATAAGGCCCCGTTGATCCATTGCTCGCACACGTTTTGACTTCTGAGGGAAGACGTTCGTCAGCTGGTTAACAGAAACGAACAATAAAATTGTTTTTACTCCTTTCATAGAAGTTTTGTATTCTCATTTGTCTTTGAATTTCAAGAAGAAAAAGCCGAAAACTCCTCATAAAATTAATAATTTTGAAAACGTATACGATTTAAACTTATCAATATCTCAAAAAATTCAACACAATGTCAACACAACAAAACATTATGATATTTCGAAATTGTTGAAAATACCTAAGTATCATTTCATATCTAGTTTCCAATCATTCAGCAGACCTGGTAAAAGATATCGAAAAATTGACTTCACCAAGTTAAACAGGCATTTCAAATTGTATCAAAACAATAACATTTATTTATACAAGTGCAAAATATGTTTATTATACAACCCTTGAATAGTCATTTAAACACTTGTTAGTGGGGAAGTAAGAGCTGCCAAGCCAAGAGTTTCATCAGAAATGAAAATGGCATTTTTGGTGAGAGAGGTTGTTGATTGGATGATGGAAGGTGTGACTGAATAATCATTGAGCCCACGTTCTGCACCTGTTATCTCAATATCTAAGGAGGATGGACAAAAATGAATGATATAGAACTTTCTTAGGTTTATGTTGATTCTCAACACAAGCTTTGAATGTATTAGAATGTGGGTACATGAAGACGATGAGGAGAAGACTGCATTTTTGATCTGAAGCGGACTTTACCATTTTACTGTTATGCCTACTGGACTGCGCAATGCTCCAGCAACATTGAAAAGACTTATGAAGCTGAGAGCTGATCTTGCGCGGGTTCACTGGGAGGCTTCCCTTGTATACCTCGACGACGTTTAAGTCATAGGAAAGACATTTGAATTTGCGAGAAGTCTTACGGTTCAGGAATGTCAAACACAACGTCATCAGGTGACATCTGAACAGACGGAAGGAAGATGTAGGCAGAAGTTTTCGAACAGACGGAAGGAAGAAGTAGGCAGGAGTTTTCTATGTCTCCGCACCTACCAGCGTCAGTTCGTGGAAACATTTACTGTGCTCACATTGGGGCACCTTTACATAAGTTGGGAGAAGTTACAACGATAATAAACGAGCATTTAGGAAACTGAAAGTTGCACTTTGCTCCAGTAGGATTTTAGGTTTTCCACGTCAAATAGGCCTATTAGTCTTGGATACAGATGCCAGTTATAATGGTATTGGAGCCATACTGTCACAGGAACAAGATGGTCGGGTAATCGGGTTCTACAGCAAAGTAGACTACCGACTGAACCAGAATGGAATTATTGCGTGATAAACAAATAACTAATGGCAATAATCAAAGATGTTGCCTCTTTCACAAATATCTGTATGGTGTGGAAGAGAGTTCCTCGTTAGGACAGATCATGCAGCTCTGAAGTGGTTACTTCAGATGAAAACACCTGGAGGACAATCGGCAAAGTGGATTGAGAAGTTCCTCCTCTATAACTTCACATAAATTACGACAAAAGTTTTACTGAAACTTGTTTCTGTAATATCAGTTATCTGGATAGAATAAGGTCGGCGTTCACTTGGGCTCGACTAACTAATCCGTCGACGGCGCCACGTTAAATTTTAATGAATATTCGTTTATAAATATGAACCCTCACTGCAGTTCGTATCTGCTATCTTTGTTTTCGTAGAGATATCTGGTATCAGAACTAATTTCTATCTAAATATTGAACTATGTTGTCAGATCGTTATTTATCCCTACTTTTTCGATGGTCTCTTGGACTGTTCGGAAAAGTACACAATAAACTATTATCTAAGGGTTCATAAATTTACAGTCACATAGATTGAGGAAATTGAGACGAGCACTCGAATGATATTTGAAATTGACAAGGATAAATACTATATTTTAAAATTATTTTCTTGCATACTGGGTGATTCAGCCGAGCGTGGCCAGCAAAAGTTATATTTTTTCAAATGGAACACTCAGTATATGAATACGTCATACGATTTCATATTTTTTTAGCTCTCTAAGGAATTTTTGTTTTTGAATTTCCATTGCGGCGTTGCCAAGTTATTTCGGAAAAGCCTATTTTGCAGACAATATTTTTTCAATTCACCACCCGCATGTCTACAGCAATTGAGAGGATTTTTTATAGGAATAGTTAGTCAACATCACAATGATAATTTGTGGAATCTCAACTTTCGGAAACAATATATAGGGTGCTCGGTAAAACCCGTCAAGTTTTATTCATTTCCAAACAGGCATAACTCTACTTTTTCTAATGGAACACCCTGTATTTTTTCATTTGTATGGAATGTTCCAACATTTCACTATTTTTCATCATAGGTATACTATACTAAAAAACTGATATTTCCCAAAATATATCCAATTTTATTAATTATTGTAACCCCAAAATCAATCAATCTTAACAATAAAGCCTAAATTTTTTATTGATTAGGGGATTCCAAAAGATGTTCAATATGGCGACCATTTTCTGCAACACATAATGTCAGTTTTTTTTAAAACGAATTCTCCACACGTTCCAGGATATCCTCTGGGATTTCCCTGAAAGCTCTAGTTATTCTTTGTTTCATGTCTTCTATAGATGTTGGAGGAGTTTGGTAGACAATCCATTTGATATACCCCCATAAAAAATCCATTTTGGTTAGGTCAGGTGATCTGGGTGGCCACACAACAGGCCCACCTCTACCTATCCATTTTTTATTGAAATGATCGTTGAGGTATTCCCGTACCTCAGTTTTGAAATGTGGTGGCGCACCGTCTTGTAGGCACATTCTAAGTCTAGTTCCATATGGAACCTCTTCCAATAAATTCGAGAACTCATGCCGAAGGAATATAACATATTATCTTCCAGTTAGATGCCCACCCAAAAAATACGGACCGATAACTCTTTTTCCGAGAATTCTACCCCAAACAGTGACCAACGCTGTTGATGGTTCATGCAACGAACAAAATGGGGGTTTTCCGTTGGATAATAATGCATGTTATGCCGATTCACAGTTCCATTTTTATGGAAAGTCGCTCAATCAGAAAATAACACGAAATCGAAAAAATAAATTTCCTGATTGATCTTTTCTAAGCCCCATCGACAGAATTGAACACGTTTTTCAAAATCTCTTCCTCTTAACTCCTGTATCAATTGCATATGGTAAGGATGAAATTTGCTTGCTCGTATCATTCGAGACACGCTGGTTTGAGAAAATCCTAATTTCCTGCTCAGCTCTCGAGTACTCACATGGGGATTTTCAACGAGGTGAAGAGCAATTTGAAATGTATTTTCTTCATTTGTTATAAGGGCAGACACGTTCAAATTTCTCGTGATTGACATTGCCAGTTCTTTCAAATCTTGTTTTCAGAGCCTGAAATGCTCTTCCATCTGGTTGTCTTCTTTCGGGGTACTTCTCTTGGTAAACTCTAGATGCAAGGAGACAATTTCCGTCACTATCCCCCAAAGCATAGACCATTTGCAACATATCTCCCAACACATAATTCATAATGAAAATAATTCAATGTAACATGCGGAAGAAACTCCAACAGCGTTATTGAAAAATTCCGAGATTCATTTTTTGATGACAGTCATGGATAACTGGTTTTTGAAGAAAAAGGCAGTATATATTTTTTTTAAATTTTAACGCATTTCTTACCGTTGAAACCGTTAATAACTACCACCAGATGGTATATTAGCCTATATATTGTATTCGAAAGTTGAGATACCAGAAATTATCATAGTGATTTTGACTTACTATCCCTTGAAAAAAAATCTACTCAATTGCTGTAATTGTGCGAGTGGTGAATTAAAAAAATATTGTCTGCAAAATAGATTTTTCCGGAATAACTTTGCAACGCTGCAATGGAAATTCGAAAATAAAAATTCCTCGGACAGGTAAAAAAATGTGGAATCGAATGACGTATTCATATACCGAGTGTTCGATTGAAAAAAATATAACTTTGGTTGTCCACGCTCGGCTGAATCACTCAGTATGCAAGAAAATAATTATAAAAGATAGTTTTTATCGATACAACTGCGAAAAAAATTGAGCAGTTCAAAAAATTATTGCTCCTGATAGCAATGGACAGAGGGAATCTTGTTGACTCACCCTGTATATTGCAATTCTGTTATTTTATTCTTTTACTTCAATTTGTATACCTACAAACGCCCTACTACCATTAAGACAAGTTATTGTCTAGTTCCGAAATGTAGCTTTCAATCGTGTGCTAGTTTGTTCAGATACTTGTTTCTAGGAAGGACACTAACACTAACTATTATTCCGATGAGTATTCAAGATGAGTGAGCCTCTGAAAAAGCTAGCCACTCGCGCTAGCGAAACGTCAGGAAGAAATTACAAAGAACCCGAAGACAAGTAGTGATACTGAGAACTTCGGCCGCGAAAGCCTTAACAATTTTGTCAAATGGAATAAAGTTCAGGTTGTCTCATTAACAATTTTCAATCAGAATCAAGTGACCTAAAATTATAGTTCTCAATATATAATGTTAAAGCATTCTATGAACCAAGCATAAGAACTCCCGAATATATAAGATTAGTTTTTTTTCTTCAAGATTATTTTCAAAATATAGTTCTGTATTACGTTCAGTTTTTGCAAAGAAGTCTCATTAATTGCTTCCCAATCAGAATACCATAACAAAGAACAGTGATTCAGATAGAGATTTGTAAATAAATATGATTTTTCGATGGAAACTTTCGTATCTGGTAAAATTTATATATTAGCTTCCTCACTTTTTTGGTCAGATAATCAACATTAATCTTCCATTTCAGATTTTTTTTCAATAATTATGCCCAAATACACGCTCATTTCTTTGAATTCCTCCATCATACCCGGAATTTTAACACGAGAAATTAGGTCTATTTGTTGATGTTATAGAGAAAGCAAGAAACTTAGTGGATTTTGCCAGCGTTTAATGAAAGACGATAATAATAATAATAATAACAATTTATTCACAATAAATCTCAATATTACAATTTTAAAATAAATAAAATGTGAATAAATATTTAAACCTTACGAAGTTATTGAACTTGTTGTAAGGATTGGATATTTTCTGAATAATTATTATGGATTAAAAATAAATGATTTAATAACATAATAACATTTGAACAATAAATGAAAATAACAGTATAATCAGCACACTGGCAGTCACATGGAAATTTTCAATTCTATAAGATTCTGGAAAAATAATCTGGGAGTTTCAAGAATCCATTTTTTCACCAGTTTTTTATAAGAATATTTCGACTTTGTTACTTTAATCGAATTTGGTAATTTATCGTAAATAAAGGATGCTAAATATAAAAAGTTTTTTTGTGATTTGGCTTTGGAAATTTTATTTTTAGCAGTAATTTTGTTTTTATTTCGTGTATTATATAAATGTTTATTATACTTACAGCAGTTTTTATGAGAAAATATGTAAGTTATTATATTGAGACAAAATAATTGTCTGATATCCATTTTTTCACTTTCACAAAATAATTTATTGGAGGAATATAGAATATTTTTACCATACATGATTTTTAAGAACCATTTTTGTAAATTTTCCAAATTTTTCAGATAATTCTGATTAACTCCCCCCCATGATAGTATACCATAATTTATTTGAGATTGAAATAAAGAAAAATAAATCATATCCATGTGTTTTTTACTAAGAATATTATGAAGAAATTTGAATTTTGGCAATAGAGGGCGTAATTTTTTTATTAGATAATCAATTTGGAAATTCCATTTCAAATGCCTGTCTATCATGATGCCTAAATATTTGATATGGTCGACTTCTTTTATATATGAATCATTTATTTTAATAGGTCCAAGATAAGGTAGATGATTTCTATAAGAAGTAAAGGGGAGATAATGTGATTTCTCGAAATTGAGAGTCAATAAGTTATTGTCGAACCAATTTTTCATATTTTCAAAGTCATTTTGTAGGAGTATTTTAAGAGATTGCCATGTATTTGATTTATAGATTATAACAGTATCATCTGCAAAACTGTGTATGGAACCTTTGTTTTCACATAAAAAATGTCATTCAGGAATATGTTGAATAACACAGGACCTAGAACTGTTCCTTGTGGAACTCCATAATTCAAATTTTTTTCTGAACTAATATAGTCACCTATCTTGACACATAGTTTTCGATTTTCCAGATAACTTTTCATCAATTTATAACTTAATCCACGAAATCCAATTTTTTCTAATTTTTGTAGTAATAATTCATGACTCACCGAATCGAAAGCTTTAGCTAAATCTAGAAATAAACAAACAATTGGGGATTTTTCTTCCATGGCTTCATAAATTTGAGTTGTGAGATGGCATAATGCATGCTCAGTTGAGACGTTGCTGCGAAATCCAAACTGGTTTTTAGAAAGAATACTATTTTTTTCAAGATATTCATCAATTCTGATTTTCAATATTTTTTCAGAAACTTTCGCTAATGTTGAAATCAATGATATTGGACGATAATTTTGTAATTCATTAATATCTCCTGCTTTGTACAATGGTTTTATCAATCCTGTTTTGAATGCATCGGGGTATTGACCAGTATTTATAATTGTATTGAATAAGTGCATAAGTGGTTTTGCTACTAAAATATTAATGGTTTTCAATATCTCTGATGTTATACCATCAATACCGGGTGATTTATTAGTTTTTAAACTGGATATAATATTCATAACTTCTGTTTCAGTAATTTCATTTATGAAAAAAAAATCGATGTAACTTGGAATTTTATTCATTTCCGGGGTTTTATTTATCAATCGAGATTTAATTTTGTTAGCTAAATTATCACCTACATTTGCGTAGTAATCACTGAATGCGTTTGCAATTTGATGTCCATCATCAAGATCAACTTGATTGATTTTGATGAAATTGGGGGATTTATTGTGATGTTCTTCATTACAAATATTTTTTATTGATTTCCATAAATTTCGAGGTGTATCACAATTTTTTTCAATACCTATGTAATTTATAAAAGTGAATTTTTTGTTTCTTTATAATAGATGTGAATTTGTTTTTATAATTTTTATATTCAAGGAAAGCAAGATTGTATGGTTCTTTTTTTATTTTCTTGTAAAGATCATTTTTCTTTTTTGCAGATTTGATTAGTCCAGGTGTTATCCAATCTTTTCTTTTGCGTTCATAACTCTTGACTCTTAGAATATTCGAGCTTTTTTCAACATTATATTTGATTTTGTTTATTATGTCAACTGCCATTTTCTGAGAATCTTGGATTTTATAAAAATAATCAAAATTTTCAAGTGAAAAACTATTAAATAATTTTTTATGATCTAAAAATGTTTTATGTTTCACTTCATTGCCTTTTTTTCTATTTTCCTTCAAGTTAATATTTAAAATTATTGGTAAATGATCTGTGATTCTGTATTCAAATATAATTGGTTTAAAATTATCAATATTTTCTGTGCTTCTTAAAAAAATATGATCTAAGCATGATTTCTGGTTGTTGAGTATTCGGGTTGGTTTATTTATAAGCGATATGAAACCTTTTTCACTCATGTTATTACAATATTCATGAATTAGTGAATCATTAGAGAGAATATTTAGATTTATATCGCCTATAATGATAACATTTTTTTCTGTGAAAGTAGAGAGAAACTCTTCAAGATTGGAATTGAAAATTTTGGGACATGTAGATGGAGATCTATATAATGCAATGATATTAAATACTGTGGACATAGTCATAAATATTTTTAGATGTATAACTTTCAGTTCTCCAATACTTAAAATGTTGTGAGAAAACTTAAATTTTTTATTCACATATAAAACAACACCGTCATTCTGATTGATATTTCCTTCATTATAAATTATTTCATATTCTTTAATTTTGAAGAGATTCAAATTGGGGATTTTCCAAGTTTCTGAAAAAATTATCAAATCAAAAGATTCATCAAATTGATCAACAAATAACATACATTCATCAAAATTTTTGGAAATACTCCTTATATTATTGTGCAAAATGGTGAATTTATTTGGATCATTGAAACATACATATCTATATTCATCCATATCAGTAACTACCTGGGTACTAATTATACCTGTATCTAAATCTTCAATGTAAGGATCCATAAAAACAAATTAATTTGAATATAAGTTTCGTGAAATAGTCTATACATATAACTTTTGGATATCTGATTCATCACTAATGACAATCGATTTTTCAGAATCTGTTTTTCGAACCAAAACTTTTTGATTTTGCCACCATACAAATTTGAATCCATATCTTCTCAATTCTTTCGATTTCCCAAGTAAATATTTATTTGTACTTGTCAGATCTTCGTTAATATAGATAATTCTAGACGGTCCTGGTAAATCAATGGATTTTGTTGTTAATTTCTCGTTTATTCGATTTTTTCTTTTTGCTGCCTCCATGATACTTTTTTTGATTACTTCATTTCTGAGTGTGATTTTTATTAGGCTCTTATCTGGATTGGTATGGGTAGTTGGAGTTCTTTTTATATGACATATATCGTGATCATCAACTTTTACTTCCAATTTTTGTAAAACTCGTTTTACAATATCTTCATCTTTGGTTTCTTTTTGAATTTCCACTCCTTTTATTTCTATATTGTTCTTCAGTTTTTCTTGTTCATTATTGTTGATATGTTTTTTTATTGAAATTATTTCTTTCTTCAGATTTGCTATTTCCTTTTTCTGTTCTTCAGTTTCTGCTTTCAGCTCTGCTCTTTCTTTTCTCATATCTTTCAGTTGTTGCAGAATTTCATCGTTTCTTGTTCTTATCTCTTCATATTTATTGGAAATGAATTCCATCGATTGTTTAATTTCAGAAACAGCATCAACTAACTGTTTCCAATCTGAATGTTCTGGAAGACCTTCATTTGTGCTGAAATCACAATTTTCACAACTCCATCTTTTACCATTGGTTTTTTTCATTTCTTTAATGAAAAAATCCAGATCTTTACTCTCCAACTTGGTACATTTCAAATGGAACCATTTTTTACACAACTTCTGGCATTGAATTGTAGTTTGGTTGGCCTTAATTGCTAAATGGCATTTGCCACATTTGTATTCGGCTTTTTCTGAAATTTTTGATGATTTAGATTGTCCAGCTTCTCTAATATCTTGAGACGTTATCATGAAATTTTCAATTCTCTTGTGAAAATTGTTGTCTTGTGGGTATTTCAGTGGAAGATACTCGTTTTCTTCATCAGAAGATTGTATAGTTACACTTGATTGTGTATTCGCTTCTTGCCGTTTGCATTTGCTTCTTCTGGTCATGTAGTTCAATTTTGTGAATCACTCTGTTCTAATTTGTTGCACTTTATTGTTATGATCACCCTATTCAATTTGAAGTTGTATGACGTTGAATGTCAGTTTATATTTCTTCTTGAATTTTGCCTTGCTCAGCACAATACTTTGGGAATTTCTAGTCTAAACAGCAAATAAAGACTAAAAATTTTATAGCACCTTGTTTCGTTATTTGATTTCTTCAATTTCTTTCAAATTTCGATGTTGAAATTTTAGTCAGATTTGACATGCAACTTGACAACTATCTATAAAATTTTTCCATACTCAACTGGACAAAATTGTTAGTTTCAGACCATGTTTTCATTGAAAATAACAACCGTATCATCAGCATATGATATAATTCTTGCTTTCACTTCCAGAGTAAAGACTTTATGTAGGCTTGAAAAACCATTGGACCAAGAACGATTCCTTGGGGGACCCCTGTTCTTTAGTCATAGATTCCCTAAATGTTTCTTTACACATTGTTCCCAATCAGTCAAATAATTGCAAAAGACATCCAACACTACCACAGACACCAGAACGTTCTAGTACGTTAAAAAAGTATTTCATGATCAACAGTGTCAAATGCCTTTGTCAAGTCTAGAAACATTGCAATAACACTTCTCCTGGCGTAGACGGAATGTCTATGCCAAGGGAAGTGTTATTTTTTAATGTAGATATATGCTCTATTAATTGTGAACAACTACGCCAATGTCTGACCTTCAGCATGGGTCTGTAACCAAAACTGCTTTCTGAGATCATATGCCCTATCACCATCTGTCACTTAGGTGCTAAATTAGAAATATTAAGTTGTGACATATTTCATGAAACTCATTCAAAAAGTTGGGAAATGCCATCAAAATCTTATTTCTAATTCCATTTTGTAAGGAAGCATTCTGGAAGTTTGATTTTTAACAGAACATACGTAACTTTTCAGACGTTTCAATTGAAACAATAGAAATGCCTCTTTTCCGAATTAATTTCCAAAATAATTGTTTTTTTTTTAAAAATTTCGAAAGAGGAAATTTGTTACATTCATTACAAACTTCAACATTTTATGAACAACTGTGAAAAATTTCAACAAAAAGTTTAATAAAATGGAAGGCACTGATCACCGGTCTTAACAATCTACAAGAAAATACAGATCATAATCTGATTTTTTTTCAGTCGGAAATCTCATAAAGTTTGTTTTTGAAACTTTTATCATAGGCCCAGTTTGATCACAGGAGTGTTTGAATTATTTGTATGCTTCACTGCTATATTTCACTATACTTCCAATTTCATCACTTGACATTAAAATTATTGTGTCATCGGCGTGTTTTTTACAAATAGTGCTGAATATCTATATCACTCACAGAAATTTTGTGCCGTTGAAAATGACAGTTTGTGTGTGGTTTATGAGATATGACTGCTCATTCTATAAGGCTTGTCAAGTATCCCCTTAACCTCTAACTTCTACAGCAGCAGGTTCTGATCAATCATGTCGAAAGCACAGTTCAGGCAAAGATAACTCCAATTCATAAAAAGAAAGATAAATCGTGCATTAAAAATTATAGACCAGTATCAGAGATCTCTCCTTTTGCAAAAGTATTAGAATATTGCATGTCAGACAGGCTTTCATCATTCATAGATATAGTGATACCAAAAAAACAACACTGTTTCAGAAAAGGAGAATTACTACAACTGCTACACTTTATTCTCTCAATAATGTCCTTGAAGGAATCAATTATGGGCGATCACCCATAGGGTTCTTTTGCGCTTCAAGTAGTATGTTAATGTTTTCAATAAAAAATAAAAAAAAGTAGAACTTTTGATTGTGTCAATAAAATTTTCAAATGCAAACTAGTTCAGATGATAATTGTTAAGTTTTTGTAACGTAATTTCATTTACATGCTCTGTACATGATTTTTGTTTATCGTTAACATTTTCCGAAAAAAAGGCTATTATCATTAAGATGAAGATGCATTTTTTTACCTGAGGGTACCATTTTTTTGTTGTCATCTTTTCATAGGGAAAGCTACATTATAATAGTTCAGGAGAGTGTTGTAAAATGTGGAAAACTGATCATGAAACTACACTGCACTTCATTCCAATATTCTTGAGAAATTAGAGTTTGGAATGTTTGATCACTAATTATAAAGAAATTTCTCAGATAACAAATTTAATATAATAGTATCCTCATTAATCTTTAAAGTGACCCAAAAGTTACATCACCACAGTGTTTAAAGGGGATTTTTTTCAGTAGTTTTGTAATGAGAAGTTCACTTACACAATAGAATTTTGTTATATAAACAGATTTAATTAACAGTAGCACCAAACCCAAAATACTAGCACTTGATGCGCGTTAAGATACTATAAGTAGGCTCAGCAGGAAAAATCGACCGATTGACTCAATTTCGCTTGGCCAAAATATAATTGATATATCAGTCTATGCCATACAGGACTTCCCAACAAAAAATGCATTTCCTGAATATATCCCATACAAGTGAAAATTAAAAATATCCCCATGACACTTAGTTTTAGATATCGCAAGTCAAAATATGATAGGGTAAAGTAAGGAGGTAGGGTGAACATTTGCGGAAAAATATTATGTATATGTCATAGAAAGAACCACACTCCTGATCATGATCAAGATTTCTTCTCGAGGCACAAGATGTGTGAGGTACCTCGAGTCATTCAGGCATTAGAATATGCTCTTCAGTGAACCAATTTGTTCATTGAAAATATTATTAATATCATTGTTTCAAAAATATTCAGGTGATTGATATACTCTGATATTTTGAAATATTTTTCTATCAATGATATCTCTCAAAAAATGCATTGCAAATAGTTGGTTGCTACTAGAAAAAGTTGGGTGTTCAAGCCCAAGATTAGACCAGGCGGCGGAGACGGATTTTTTTGGACTAATTTACAAAGTCTGCCAATGATAGAGGAATTTCCTAGAGCTACAATGAATCGTAATCTGCAAAAAAATGTCTGTGTTGTGAAGTACTGCATGTAAAACCCAGAATTTGCAAGTTGAAAAATTATTTTAATGAACAACTTTTTTACAGACTGCCTTTCATCTATTATTCATTCATTGCTCAAATGACAAAAATCATGCAGGAATATGTTTCAAATGATACAAGGTGAGTCATGAAGTTCACAAATGTGTGGTGAAAGAATTCAATATAAACCGATTTTTTAGAGAATAGCATAGATTTATTTACCAATATAACAGAGTATGTACACATGGCAAGACGCAATATAACTTGAAATAGTTTTATCATGAGAATGATGATTTTTATCTTTACTGGATCTGTTTTGGTCGTGAATAAATCTTTTTTTTTAGATTCAATGCTATTGCTCAATCAATTTTAGTTTTAGTACTTCACCTAAGGTATGTTGCATGTGTCAACGCCAGGTATACTATTCAGAAATTGGTACGCAACATGTTCCAACAAAACCCAATTCTGGGTTTTGCATGGGGTACCCCACAGCACATAATATTTTGCAGATGTTATGTCAAAGCTCCAAGTGTGATTTCTTTTGAAAGCAGACTGTAAAAAATTGGTCCAAAAAATCTGTAACTGCCGCCCGGTCTGAGTCTTTAGGATTTTTACAAAATGAAATAAATAAATGAATAAAATTTTTCATTGGGCACAAACACCCAACAGGTCTTCGACCGAATTCCTACGTTGGGAAGTCCTCTATGTCATAGGCAAATGTATTCATTATTTCTCACAGGGATGATTTGAATTGATTGAATTGGATATTTATTTTCCTGAGGCAATTTGGTAGCCAAATAGGCACAGAGTACAAATGTTTTCAGTCTATTGCTAACGAAAATGAGCTCTGTTGAAAAAAACATTCTAGTGATATAATTGATTTTTAACAGTGAAAATAACTAAAAAATAGGCTCGTAGCACAGCAGTTGTGAGGTTTTTGGTCATAAAATATTTCATAGTGTGAGATTGGAAATTATTTTATTCAAGGCCTCTTCATTAGAATATGTAGTTTAGTGGGAGTAGTAATTGTAGTAAATGTAAGAAATGTAAATTTAATCTATTTATCCTCCTCCATCCTCACTGATGGAGCGACTAATCATCATATACTTCACTTAATTTGTAATTTGTCACACTGAAAGACGGGTTTTCAATGCAGGATATCTATCAGATTAAAATAACCAACAGTTTTCATCCCTATCACTGCCAAAAAATATTCACGAATAAATTCTCATTTCTCCATCTATCTGACAGATAACTTATTTATTCTTGTATTGAAAAAACTACCCTGTTCAAAATACAACCGAGTGTTTCAAAAATGGAAAGAATTTGTTAATTCATTTTTTTGACTATATCTCATTACACATCCCCAGTCTCTTGACAAAATGGTTTGCAAACATATTCAACTAAGAATGCTTATACGTGTAACCCAGGCAAGTAGTAACAAATGATAGACAGTTTTATTTAGATATCAAGGTTGTAGCGCAGCAAATTGTATCAATTGTTGAATAAAACTTACCATATTCAGTTCCTCAAATTTAGCTCTTGTAAGGGTTTCTGAGAAATCATCACCTTCAAAGAAAGACTCAATTTCAATCCTGACTTGATGACTTGCAGACAAGGCTCTCTTGGCTTTTTCAACTTCACGTCTCAATTTTTGCACAGCCCTATTATCTTTCCTGATGTCCTTGCCCTTCTTCTTCTTGTACAGTTTGATGAAGTGATCCATTACTCTCTGATCAAAATCTTCACCACCCAAGTGAGTATCACCATTTGTTGCTACTACTTCAAACACTCCATTATCAATTGTCAAAAGGGATACATCAAAAGTACCACCACCCAAATCAAATACAAGAACGTTCTTTTCTCCATCTTTCTTATCCAAACCATAGGCAATTGCCGCTGCAGTGGGTTCATTAATGATTCTCATGACATTAAGGCCTGCAATAACGCCAGCATCTTTGGTAGCTTGCCTCTGAGCATCATTGAAATATGCAGGTACAGTGACCACTGCATGTGTAACCTTTTTACCCAAGTAAGCCTCTGCCGTTTCCTTCATTTTTCCCAAAACCATGGCAGATATTTCTTCAGGAGCAAATACTTTATTTCCTTGGCTTGTTTCCACTTGGATATGGGGCTTTTGGTTCTTTTCAATCACTTTGAAAGGGAAGAGCTTCAGATCATGCTGAACAGTTGAGTCTGTGAAATCACGACCAATTAGTCGCTTAGCATCAAAAACTGTATTCTCAGGATTGGTCGTCAGTTGGTTCTTAGCAGCATCTCCAATTAGACGTTCTCCATCAGCGGTGAATGCTACATATGAGGGAGTAATACGGTTTCCTTGATCATTTGCAATTATCTCAACTCGGCCATTTTTGTACACACCAACACTGTAAGTAGAGACCATATAAGTATTACATGAGAAATTATATCCCAGCACAGAAAGCTTAAATGAAATAAACCATCTGTATAAAAACTATAGATATTATTATTCTCACCAAGAATATGTGGTTCCAAGATCAATACCAATAACCGTGCCAACATCATCTTTCTCCTTCTTGTCTTCTTTGGCCCTAACTGTTGCCAGCAGGAAAAGTAGTCCAATCAAGAGATATAACCTCATTTTGGACGTTTCACTCACGAATATCTGAAAATTAACCTGATTTAACACTACAGCCTTTTACAGAATAATAACGGTATCAATGGTAATATAGGTAAATGTACTATTTATTTGTCCGAAGTTAACTGTACTTGACAAAGACACGTCATATGAAAAATATACTTTTTTGACGAGAAATGAGGATGGAAAAGGAATGCGATTGAAAAAGCAAAACAACCACTGAAAGTTGGCTCGTTTCATTAAAAACTGCAAAATATTTTTAAGTTATTAAATTGCTGAAGCATTCCAGACACCGGTACACTGAAAAATCCTACGAATAGATAATAGTAGTTAAGAATTTTAAACTTATAAACATTTACATTACTTACACTTTGAATTTTTCCAAAATTCAGTTCACAGCAGGAAGAAACCACAATCAATAATTTACTTTGCCACAACTACTCACTTCAAATACTTTGACAAACTGGCAAATATTTTGGGATGTGTGTGAAATATAGGACGAGAAATTAGTCGTGTTGTGCTGTGATTGGTTACCTTTCGAACGAGGCGTACATTCATTGGTTAGAAATAAGTTTGTTGGCGTGAATTCATTGGACCAGCGCAGACTTTTCTGGAATGGAAATGTTCGAGATCGTGACTTCTGGAGAGTTGTACGCGTTGGTCTCATAGAAAGGATGATGCAACGTACGTTTTAGATGATTTCATAAGAAGAATCTCAGGCGGACGCGGGACTTTCGTTTTTAAAATTGATGCTGGAATGAGACCATGGAAATAATCTTCACTTCACTTCAAAAACGATTATTCAAAATTGAGAAACGAAGGAAAACATTACTAATGATTTCTCATCATCATTCATAGAGATTTCCATCTGGTTAGAGGGCCGTAAGCAGGCATTCCAAATCACGTGATGTGTGGGGGGCAAATGTCAGTTTTACTATGGAAAAAACGAAGGAAAGGTTCTAGGGGACAGAAGATGCCGCCGTATTAGAGGCGTTTTCTGGCGCTCTTGTATTTAAAACGTATTGCTCTCCCCATTTCTGTCCAACTATTTGTCTGGCCGTAAGTGAGAGAGAATGAGACAAACGAATACGTTTTGAATACATGAGCGCGAGAAAACGCCTTGGGTTAAGCTTTTTCGAGTTTTGAGCGCGGAATTCGAACTCGGGTCAATCAGGGAAACCTGTCATTTAATTTCCCACGTAAATTTCATGGGACTTTATCGCTTTGTCTTAGAACTGCTCTTTCATGGAAAAGATGGAACAGAGTGTCCTTTATATGTCTATCAACTACGAATATGGATAATTAGGACAGCCTATATGGAACCCAAAAAAATTAGCATCGATTTCAAAAGTGCCGCTGGTGAATTAATGCGCTTGCACCACCCGGTTTATCCCACATCACTTTGGTACCTACTTGATCCGTATACTGACAGAAAACATGTTACAACCATTATACGAATTAAAACTGGACATTGTTTATGTAATGCACACCTTTATAGATTGGGAATTAAAGACTCTTCGTTTTTTGATTGTGGTCGGGTTGAAACACTTGATCATATCTTTTTCGAATGCCCTATTATTGTTGTTCCAAATAAAAATATATACTTCGACCTGATACAGGCGGGGGTACCCACCGCTATGAATATGACCATTGTCCTACAACATATCAATAAATTTGTCATAAAAATGTTGTTACAATTTTTAACGTTCAATCACATCAAGTTATAAGATTGTTCCTACTGTTCTTTTACATATTTTACCTTCCTTCCCTGGGACTTTTCCGAGGCAGCATTTCGGGGTTGTGTAATGCTTCGTCGCTGCCCCGAAGCCTGAAGAGTCTACCCATTTGTAATAACTCCAAGCACACGGGAAGAAAGAAAAGTGACCACGACGCCTTCAGTTTCAAACTGGGTCACGTGGAGTCATGTTGTAACCCCCGGGACGAGCTGGCAAATTGCACCAGTTACGGGAGCAACGCCAAAAACCAAACGAAGAAGAAGAGATTCCTAGCAGGACACGTTTTTGTTATCTTATAGGCGAAAATCGTCGACCGCTAGGTGGCGCTGCTGAATCCAAGACGGCTTCATTTTAGGGTGAACAACAAATTTTGACCATTTGAAGTGAAGTAATGGTACTATTAGTTCATGTTTTGCATTCTTGAAGACTTGTTGCGTGATAATTACTATTAAAACGTCTTCAGTTGCTTTGTGTACTAAGGCAGTTATATGTTTGGCTAGTATTACAGCCTCATTTTAGTAGTGAGTGTTAAAATTTGAACTACTGCACCTACCTACATCCCAGATCAAAACGTCTATTATAGATATATATAACTGGAGCTACATAGTATTCTGGATTACATGGGAAGCAGAACTAGACTGTTGAAAGAGGGTGAAGCTGTATTCAAAGCAGGGCATATCATTGCATGTGGAGTGGAAGAGTATATCCATAGAAAATAAGGAGCTTATAGGCGAGTTTAAATAAAATAAGGAACGAAATAAAACAAAATAAGAAAGTTAAACATATAGATCTTTATTATACAAGAAATAATATAAAATAAGAAATAAGAATAACAACAAAAGATGCCATCTTTCACTATTTTATTTGGAAACTGATAATGCACATGACCGAAATATTTTCTGTACTTAACGTTTCATGTTTGGAATTATCTTAACTTCTTTTCCTACGATAACAACCTCAGAATATTATTTACTGATAATCTTTGCTATATGTAATAGCATCAAAATTCAAAATATCAACAATGAGGTTAGTTACTGTAGCCACTGTCAAAACGAAATTGTGATATTCACAGAACACAAAAGTCATTGTCAAAAAAGCTGCAACTTGATTGGTTCATTCTTATTTCTTATTTTATTTCAGTCATCTGTTGTCATGTTCCGATTTTCCTGAACAGTACTGTCCAGCTGATTCAGTCGTTCCGATTTTACTCAATCCCTGGCAATTATTTTGCGCCAATTTTTGAGGTACCCTGTTAGAGACTAAAAAGTTACTGGTGCTACTGCTGCTGAAGTGGTCCTTGAGTTAGGTTAGCAGGGTTGCCAGGTCTGGAGATTTGGTATCAGATCTGGAGATTTTGAAGAATTTTTGAGACCCTGGGATTCCGTGAGCAGATTTCGACAAATCTGGAGCTTTTTGTACAATCTGGTACCGTGACTGGGGATTTTTAATTGGGTCAGTCTGTAAATTGTCTGGTCTGCTAAAATACAGGCCGAATCACCCTGACAACTGAGGCCTTTTCACAAAAAAGAAGACCGCATTTTAGTTTTGACATGAAAAGGCTAATCTTCAAAAAAGAAGGAGATAAGATTTTGGAGGTTATTGTTGTTAGTTTGGTTTAATGGGCACTGTAATTTTTGCTATTAGTAAGTGTGTGTGTATCAGGCTTGTTACTAACTCCTTACGCCTTACTCAGGAGCAGCATGGTTATTCTCGCGCCCGTCAACCATAATCTTTCGTTGATCTTTAACTTAACAACTGTCAAAAACTTAAAACATGAAACTTTCCTTGTGTTCCAGCCTTCAGGTTACAATGGGTACATTCAGGAGGTCCCAGCGGCTGAGACCGCTTAGTAAGCGGTCTATCTGAATGCAGCGCTGCTTAAAAGCTGTTCGACAGCGGCTGAGTGTTTTGCTCAGCGTAAAAATTTGTCGCTTTCGAGAAAGCGGATCGCGATTTTGACATTGACATGTCATTTTGAAATTGGGTTATGTATGTTTGTGTTGATTGTTATGATATGAGTTACCTACATTTTAAAAAATTATGGTTTTCTTTTACTCTAGGGGATTCAGGATACTCATTGAGGACATATTCTCAGGTTCATTTCTCAAATCCCATGCCCAACTCTCCGGAAGCCCTATATAATGCAGCAATATACCAGAACCGCCATTGAATGTTGTTAATGGGTTATTGAAGGCACGATTTCGGTGTTTATTAAAACACAGGATACTCCATTACAAACCCTCAAAAATAATAAATGCTTGTGCAATCTTGCATAATTTTTGTATAGAACACAATAGTGATTTGCCACCACCTGAAGAAATAAATAATGTTGATTTTGGCGTGTTTCATTTAGATCATTG
This sequence comes from Zygogramma bicolorata, assembly GCA_032362365.1. Lineage (NCBI taxonomy): Eukaryota > Metazoa > Arthropoda > Insecta > Coleoptera > Chrysomelidae > Zygogramma > Zygogramma bicolorata. Next base: position 483,916 of record JAVJAQ010002056.1, read on the forward strand.
AGAAATCAACTGGTAGGAAATTATAAAAGAGAACTTCGAGTCTGAAATAATTCGTTGGTAAAAAATCTTTAAGTAAAAAAATCGATGCTTTTCGTGAGAGTGATTGAATATGTCCAGATATATGAGGTCAGATATATCTAGACTATTTTTAAAATATTTTCGTTTCTAATCTATTGAGTCGGGTGTAAGTCACAATACTTGTAATTACCAAAGATATTTTTGTAAGGTGTAGCAATAAATGAAATATAAAATATTTTGAAATATTTTTCAATCGTAGATTCACCTATATATAACTAATAAATAACACAACATAAATAAAAACTTTATGTTCATTTTGTTAAGCTTATAGTAAACTAACGAATCGGTGAAAAAGTTAATAAAAATGTAACATACGTATATCATTCTTGTTTAACCTTATTAAATAACTTAATAACAGTACAAAAATTAAGTCACATTCTCGTTTAAAGTTAAAAATAACATCCAACCAATACACACATAAAAATCACTGTTGAAACAAAAAAGTAATAATTTCCGATTATTAGATGGGCTAAGCCTCTCAGTTTTAATGCAGCTGCTATTTCTTTTTCAACTGCGTCTTCTCTTTTAACTTGTAGTTTTTCTTGTTTAATTCGAGTATTTTCTTCCAAAATTTCAAATCTTTCTTTGTAATAATCTCTTTTTAGCCCAGTTTCAATTGTATTTCTTGAATAATCTTGTAGTGTTTCAGTTAATCTTTTGGATTTTGTGGCACCTTTTACTGAGGGTGTCTGAATATTTGGCACTTTTCAAGAGCCCGTCACGTTTCCACAATCTATTATAGATTCTTCATTTTCATCTTGAATTTCGGGTTCCTCATAAAATTCAAATAATACTTGAGAGAAATATTATAGTCTCCTTCGATTATCATGTGGTCCAACATTTCTTTAATTTTTGCTTTGTAGTCTGATGTTTCCGGTAATGGAAGAACTTCTGTACCGGTTTCATATTTATTAGCCCCCCTGGTCTTCCTGATATTAATATTGGTTGGATGATTACATCTTTATATTATTTTTCAAAATATTTTTGTACATTGTGCATAAACACCAAACAAAAAACTATTTGGTTATGTTTTGACTTTTGATCGGCTGTCGCTGTCAATGAGCGACGCATTCAGGCGAAACGAAGCCGCTGAGTACAGCGGCCACAACATGCTGAGTGGCTGAACTTAGCCGCTGGGACCTCCTGAATCCTGAATGTACCCAATCTTACAATCTGGGGATTTCTGGGGATTTTTATAACATCTAGCTGGGGATTTAATTTTTCTACATCTGGCAACCCTGGTCGACCGTTTATGAACCAAAGTAGGTTAGGTTGTGTTCGAATAAATGTCAACGGATAACATTAAATTTGTTGTCAGATTATTGCAATTGCAAAATTATCAAAAAGTTTCTAGTTGTATTGGAAGATATTTGCGTACAAGTTGATTCTGAATTGAAATGAATCCAGCAGATCAATACAATCTGCGAGAACCTCATTTTTCGAGAATGCAAGCCTAACTCACTCACCTGAAATCTTGTTTGAAATTCTCAGGGAGGTGAAAACCTACTACATTCTGAATGTACCCTTCTATTCTTGGTATTTTTTCTATGCGACCTCTAATTTTTTCGAGGATTATAGTTTGTCATTATATTCTCTGAAGACTCATTATAAGAGCTTGAGCCCTCTGAATTTTCTATTTCCGTATCGCTAGTGCTCAATATTTCTCCAATATTCAATTCATTTTGAAATAAGATAGTCAGGGCAATTCACTAAGTGAAGTGGTTATCGCAGTTGCTAACCGTCGTAGCAACTCTGACAATTAGGCATTCCAGATCAGGTTATGTCTGGGGGGCAAATACCAGTTTTAACCAATCACAAACTTATAAAAAAGAAAACAAACGAAAGTTCCTGGGGGGCAGATGCCGCCGATTGGTTCATTTCGGTTTATTTGACATTTTTGACAAGTATCTGGAATGCCTAATAACTTGCCATATGGACGTTGGTAAGCTGTTTTTCCTTACAAGATATCTGTCATGTTCCGATATTCCTGAACAGTACTGTCCAGTAAATTCAGTCGTTTCGATTTTACTGACATTCACTGGCAATTATTTCGCGCCAATTTTCGAGGTACCCTGTTAGAGACTAAAAAGTTACTGGTGCTACTGCTGCAGAAGTGGTCCTGTAGTCCCAGTATTCCCAAAATTGAGTTAGGTTAGGTTGTGTTCGAATAAACGTCAACGGATAAAAGATTAAATTTGTTGTAGAAGTCGATGCTGAATGAAATGAATCTAGCAGATCAATAAAATCTGCGGGAACCCCATTTTTCAAGATTGCAAGCCTTACTCACTCGAAATGTTGTTTGAGAATCTTAGGGGTGTAAAAACCTACTACATTTTGAATATACACTTCTATTCTTGGTATTTTTTCTCTGGGACCTCTGATTTTGTCGAGGATTATAATTTCAGTCATTATATTCTCTAAAGATTTATTAGGTATTATCAGAGATTGAGCTCTCTGAATTAACTATTTCCGTATCGCTATTGCTTAATATTTCTTCCATTATTTAATTCATTTCGAAATAAGATAGGGTAGATCACACTTAAGATGTCTAGATCACACCTGTCACCGCTGACAGTTCCTTTGATGGATGTCCGATAGCGATCCGTTCCGATATCATCAGCAGTAGATTACTATCACTGCAAAAAGCGTTCCGAAAATGCTTACTGTAGCCAGTAATACCAGCAATATCGGAACATAACAATCTAAAGCAGTTGCCTGTGAACCACTACTCACAGCAACTGGTCATTATAGTAGCTCGCGCTTAGCAACTGACCTTGAACATAACGACAATTTTTAGTCGCTATCCATATCCATAACTAAATGATTTTTTTGCGAGTAACCGGGTTACAAATGGTAACGATTTTCAGTAACCGGTTGCATTTTAGCGATATGCGGTAATAGAGGGGAAGTTGATGTGACGTCATTAATGATGTCACTATTTATTACCGTGTTATTGAAAACGTAACCTTGCTCGACAGCAGGGTTATAGGCGGTTGTATGAGAAGATGATAAAATCGACAGAGACAGAGGAAGATAAACACACAATTGTAGACAGTTCACAGTACATTTAGCATGCAACTGGCTGAAAGTGTATTTTTTTTTTAATCGAAATAGTTGGAAAAACGAAAAACGTATTTTCATGATACTGCTTCAGATTAATATTATGATCTATTGGCATCCTTAAATGAGTTTCACATGTTTTTCCTATTGGTAATCGTGAATCTCAATCATTAATCAAGTTCAAAATGTGGAAATATGAATTATATTGTCACTTTAGAAGAAATCTTCGAAAACAACTTGATATTTCAATATTTCCATATCTATAAAACTTTCAAAATAAATAGTAAACAATAACAACATAACCTCACTGTTTTTCATTCAAAATTAAAATATAACCAGATCTTTCACGCACGTTTTTGCGAAATCAAGTTTGTGTTACCAGTTTTGAAATTTCGTGAAGTGGGGGTTATAACTTGACGGTTACCGGCTTTCTAACCGGGTTACTCGCAAAAAAATCATTCAACTCTGCTTAGTGAATAGCCCTGAGGGTACGTCACACCTGTCACCGCTGACAGTTCCTTTGACTGATGTCCGATGGCGATCCGTTCCGATATCATCCATCAGCAGTAGATTACTATCACTGCAAAAAGCGTTCCGAAAATGCTTACTGTGGCCAGTAATACCAGCAATATCGGAACATTATAACGTATTTTTGTTACACAGCACACCGGTGCTCTTCGTCTGGGAGCTTTGAAGTCGTGAGTTGGAGGAAACTTAACTTGTTATATTTTTTTATGTTGAAAGAAAAGTGAAAATATTGAACGCCACCTGATTTTTAAACTACCCAAATTATCCAAACCACGGAAATTATAATTCGGAGTCAAAATTTGCCTTATTGACCAAGAAATAAGAAAATGTAAAAAAAAATATAAGTATTTAATGAAAAGTTGAGTAGAAATAACAGATTGAGTAGATTGATAGTTAAGTATTTGAGATGGTACGTTTGTGAAACAAATATATCGATGCCTATAAAATTTGATGGTAAAGAATTTTTTTAATCAGGTTTCAGGCTCGTGATTCAAATTAGCTTTCGCATAGTACTATGTTTGGCCTTACAAAAAGGATGTTATGTCTGCTTCATTTGCAGTTTTGTTTCGATGAAACTACCATGTGAAAAATCAAAATTATCAATATACATATATAGGTAGGCAGGAACAGCAACTTTAAATAAGTGTACAAGAGTGACGTAGGAAAGATAACGTCAAAAAAAGGAGATAAAGTTAACCAATTTCAGAAAATAATAAAAAAATGGCTCTGGCCTTATTTTCCAGCGAAAGTTGATTTCTTGGAGTCCTCAACGACAAAACGGCTTGTTTCTTCGATGCGGTAGAGGAATTGTTTGATTTCCAAACCCAGTATTCGAAGGATACCAAAGTGAAGGGAATCAGGCAGGTTAAATTCGCCAACGATTTGTTCAAAATATTAGCCCCTTATTCCGTGAAGGTATACAAAACAGAAGCTTCGATTATGCTCCAATAGAACCTACGAGAAAAATTGGATAAAAAATAGGAATATTAACTCATATTGGAAATCGAAAGAAAGAAATTCTTACCCGTTTCCCAGGAGTTCATTCAATGGCACAAACAATTGGATAGGTGTTAAACCAATTGAAATATTAGAAGTGATTGACAGAGTTTAGTTTATTAGCAATGAACAGATCCAATAGACGAGTTCCTCACAAGTTGCCAACTTATAAAATTCGTCGAAAAGGTCTGCCTCTCCAATTTTCATTATTTTAAGATAGTTGTGTAGAGAATCAAAAATTATATACGCTGGATCGTTTACTTTGAGTCAGAAAGCCTTTATAAAGTTTTTATATCACTTATGTCAATCATAGATTTTTTGTCTAAAAATAGGAACTGTTGGTAACGCAATTCCATGACAAAAACATTGATGGTGCTTGTAACATAACCTGATATTTTTGGGTTTATTTTTTTTCACAATATTAGGTAATTTGTGCTTGAATGTTTACGAATTTTCCCTGATCATCCACATTCGTCATGCATATTGTTTATATGATGCTCTTGTTGAATGAGAATGTAGGTAGGTAGATTGAATTATTGTTTTCTTTACAATACCTAATGTGTTTTTATGTATGAGACGAGGTTGTTTTAAGATATGGGTATTTTAACATTCAGACACGACAAGGCATTTCATATTCACCAATAAAGAACATATCAAAATTGCTAAATCTTTGGAATGAATACACTGCATTGTTTGGTGAACCTTCTTGTGCAAGAGCTAGAGAAATTTTGATGGATGCTGTTCATGTAACCACTTGAAAAAAATCCTTTTGTATAATGAACGTGATTCCTGTGGGACGAGAAGAAAAACTATGAAACTGTTCGAAAGGAATCCGGGTTTATCCAATGCTACAGAAAAGATGATTGAACAGACTCTACATTTTATTCTTGGAGCGGTAATTATCCGTTAAGCGGGCTCCATAGTGAAATTGAAAAATTTTTGGTGGAACTTACGTATTTCGGTCTCCTGAACAAAAAAGTCTAATAAAGTTTTTGGGGCTCGCAACTAGTTTCGGAGATACGGCCCCCCAAAGACAGGAAATCGGGGTTTTCAGGGTTGACATTTATGTTTGTTTATTCAGCCAATTCCGCTCGAAATTCATCCTTCTTTCTATCAGCACAATATGCACATTCTATACCACCTTCTTAATCACTTTCCAATAGAATTATAAGCATTTTTCACAACAAAACTCTATAAAAGGTAAATCGTCATAGGAATTCGAGGTTAGCAAAAAATTTACCTTTTAGAGTTTTGTTGTGAAAAATGGAAAAATGCTTATAATTCTGTTGGAAAGTGATGAAGAAGGATATATAGAATGAGTATATTGTGCTGATAGAAAGAAGGAGGAATTTCGAGCAGAATTGGCTGAGAAACAAACATAGATGTAAAACCCCGATTTCCTGTCTTTGGGGGGCCGTATCTCCGAAACTAGTTGCGAGCCCCAAAAACTTTATTAGACTTTTTTGTTCAGGAGACCGAAATACGTAAGTTCCACCAAAAATTTTTCAATTTCACTATGGAGCCCGCTTAACGGATAATTACCCAAATTTTTTATGATGCAAAGATTGGAGTGGTACATACTCTTAGAAAGGCAGAAAGAAAATTTCACCTCAAGATATAGGCGAAAGAAGATTATGAAGTTACTATGCCAACTATTTAATTAAGACAAAGTGTATTCACATTCATCTTAATGATCAAGATGTGTGAGATTTGTATTATAAGACTACTGTACACAGAAATAACCATGACCACTGGGAGATCTGTGTACTGCACACCAAGGGTCTGCGTTAGAGAGAAAAAGCAGGGTTCTAAATGCAATATATAAAAAAAAACATGTTTTTTATACTAGCAGGTGACATGTTATAATCAAAAATGTAGTTGGTAAATAGGTAGGTACATTGGCAAAAATTAATAGAAAAATATTATTTAATTTATATTTATTTATATATGATTGTTTTCTGTCAAAGGACATGAATTAGCAAGAATAAATATCTGAATACAGAAATAAAAAATTCATGTACAGGACACTTCTGGATTTAATATGAGTGATTTTTTTTTTCTCCAAGATGATGTCTTAAGTATACTAAAGTAACATAAGATAATTAGCAAACTTCTGAGCAGATATCAATCAAAAAGCAATAGTAAGCATGATAATTTGAAAATAATGGTAACATTCTTCATTCAGAAAACAAAAAAAGCTTAGCCAAATATTCTCTTCTATGTACTAATAAAATAAGGACAATCCAAAATGATAATGTTGTGACTATTAATAATCGTCAATATTTATAAACTGCAGTTATCAAATTTTCTAGCTATCATAAGGGATATTGAAGACAAACAGAAGTATACTTGAAGCTTGGCTAACCCTGGGTTTGTAGAGATTTATTGAGTATATTACATACGTTATGCATTTTTATATATCTGTCAACTTTTCATTTTGAAGATTTTTCACCTCCTTCATTTCAAAAGTCTTGTTGAGGGTATTTTTTGTCTACACGTTACAAGATAATAATTGTTTTTTGATAAATTCATTTCAAATTAGGTAAAAGTGCTGATGATGTAAATGGCTCATCTTCTGATATCTGATATTTTATTGTATGTTTCCAAAACCTTTGTCAAATTTTTTGTCACTGAGTATAGGTAGGTAATATAATTTTTGTGTGATCCAGGCATTTGAAGATATTCGATAACATAATTGGAAAAATTTGTAATTCAGTAGATCACTCTTCTTATTCAGCATCCTAAAGATCAATAGCCATAGCTTATATTTTCAACAATGTCTTCTGAGAAGAACTTTGTTGAGACTCTATTTTCATCGATACATATCTAACACTCTTGAGGTCTGAACTCCCATTTTATAGTTCATAATTCCTGAAATAAGACGAATCATTATTATGATTGATCTTGAAGCCTCCATCTACTTAGGTTTTATTGTGGTTTCATTCGGTTTTTACACCAAGATGATTGTGATTGACATTATTGACAAACTACCTAGATTTATTGTTCACTCCATAAATTCTTCTAAACAGGATACTAGTAGTATCGATCGTCAGTATGAATTTCACGTGTAAAAAATTTGGGGAAAAAGTTTCTATCCCCATAACAATAATAAATAACCTCACTTTCTAGTTCAATCAGTGTTGCCAATAGGGATTTGCTAAATTACACGATGTCGACTGTCAAATTACACCCTCTTTACACGCAAACTCTCTAGATTATTCCTTTTGGACACCCTCTTTGAAAAATCTCAAGCTCAAATAATATTCAGAATTAGGCTTGAAATTGAATATGAAAAAACTACTTTGAAAATGTTTTTAAAGATATCTTTTTTCTCATAATCACATTACTGAAAGCTACATGTATCCGAATTTCGCAACTTTTCTGGGGAAGTTGTTGATTATTTTGGTGATTTTGACAGAATTCCGTCGAAAAAATGCGTAATTCGGAATTCTAGAATCTTTCGACTTCATCAGCCAGTTTTTTTTAATATCTTTCAACCAACTCTCGCAGAATTTATATTTTCTAGCTTTCTTCAACTTCATTGTCTGACTCTTAGTCTGACTAGTGTATTCGCACTGAACATCAGTAGATGTACTCGGTTCTATCCATAGATCTTGCATAGCATATAAGATCTATGGTTCTACCCGCAATTCTGATGATATTACAGAGTTAAAAATAACCTCACATTCATTTACAATATTTACATTATCCTATGAATAAATGTAAGTTGCATTTACATTAACGATTGATTGAGCCAAATATCTAACCTTTCTACCTTTCTTAACCAACTATCGATAGCCTTTCAATAAAAACAACAATAATGACATGTGACAATAATATGATTGACATATCTGTGAGTGATGTGTCATATCAGTCATGTGACACCATTTTCAACACGAATATAAATCACAGAATTGACAGAACAGAACTCAAAATCTTTCATGTTTTCTGCGATAATGATATAATGATCAGCATGTGACTTTGGAATTTCAGAATAGGTTGGAACGTAAAGGTAATGATATTTTTCCCTCTTAGAATTTTGCATTCTGCTGGATTACACGCAATTACACGCAAAATGCTATTACACGAATAGGACACGCAAGCTCTCAGGATTACACGCATTTCGTGTAATTACACGCAAATTGGCATCACTGAGTTCAATCTCAAATTTATTTCGAATCATTCGCCAGCGCCAGTGCCGCCAGTTACGGAAAATGAAAATGTTTTTTCATGGACTTGCGTTACCAACAGTTCCTATTTTTAGACAAAAAAATCTATGATTGACATAAGTGATATAAAAACTTTATAAAGGCTTTCTGACTTAAAGTAAACCATCCAGCGTATATAATTTTTGATTCTCTACACAACTATCTTAAAATAATGAAAATTGGAGAGGCAGACCTTTTCGACGAATTTTGTAAGTTGGCAACTTGTGAGGAACTCGTCTATTAAGGTATTGCCTAAAAGCAGTTTGTTAATAACTCAGGAAGGCGTTTGCCAAGACGGAATATCACATCACTTCCAAAAGACTGGAGAATATCGAAGTGTATTTTTATGAGGTGAACATTTTTTTGTTTCCTTGGAATTTGAAAAGAAATTTAAATATGAAGAACATACCTACAGTGCCCTCTTTTAGAGAATAGGTGAAAGTAGTTTATTGATGGTAAAGGATACTTTATCGAGTATAATATGAGGAATTGTTAGAATGATAAATATCCAAGGTTTTCGCGCACTAATAAGCTGATCATGAACCAAAAATAGCCACTATTTAAATGACGCTGCGGTAGAAAATGTGAGAATATTCAAATATCGTAACCCAAAAATATAAAATGATATACAACATGACGTATACACACGTTTTCTGTCCTTATTCTTAATTAGTTTCTTATTTTATTCTTATCGTATTTTCTTTGCTGTTCAAACTCCCCTTATGTTTGCAAACTATGCCAGTTTCCACAGACTTTCACGTAGGGAAAGAATAGGTAGGGCTTGCCTAATTTGGGGATACCTTAAATTTGTGGAATGGTTTCCACCAATCAAAATTATGAATTTCCCAACTAGGTGGAGAAAGACACTGGCAACAACGCAAAATTTTGGGAACATTTTATATTTGTCAAGGTGAGTTGTGCACATTGGTTAACCTTAACCTATAATAATTAGGCATTCCAGATACTTGTCAAAATGTCAAATAAACCGAAATGAGCCAATCAGCGGCATCTGCCCCCCAGGAACTTTCGTTTGTTTTCTTTTTTATAAGTTTGTGATTGGTTAAAACTGGTATTTGCCCCCCAGTAGAGATGAGCGATATCGTGATTTTTGAATCACACTGATATCTGTTACTGTGATTTTTCAATATCAGTGATTTTTAAGAGGGGGGATTCACAAAATGCCGTAAACATACCTCTATTGCTGAACGGGTTTCTGCCGAACGGTAAGTCCGATAGCAAAAACTATGATATTTTCGTAAAGACGAAAGTTGAATTAAGGTACTAACACCATTTTGGATTTGAAATTCGTTTGTTGAAGAAAGCTGTTGACGATCAAAAAATGTAAACAATGAAAATTTTTTTGTCACAGATTGTGATAATATTTTAAAATGTCCTTCCTACTATATTGGACTATACCCTGCCTGAATATCAACTTCCAAAATGCAATCATTCGGAAGAAACCCGGAATAATGTGAAAAAATGCATGATTTTGCTAAATCTCCTCGGCGTCAACGATGAATGTATCAAAATCTAGCATGATATTAGTTCAGCCTTTGGCTCGAAGATGGCGACTCAGTAGGTAGCAATTTGGATGGTGGCTAGAAGATGACAAGGACAAACTACAGTTGACTGTAATTGTGACGACTACAAGTCATCTCATGTACACTAAGTGTCAGTGCCGGTTTACGATAATTTCGGGCCCTGTGCGCAGGCGATTTACTGGCCAAAGGGGGTTTTTGGATCCACCACTTGTTTGATAATCTATGGCCATTTATTCTTCAAAAAAATGAATATATAAGTTAAAAACAAAACTTGTTTTATTATTATTTCGCGTAACTTGATATTGGCAAACTGTCGTATGGCTGTATCACAAGGTCATTTTCTATGTACGGAGTGTTCCAGTATATATATATATATATATATATATATATATATATATATATATATATATATATATATATATATATATATATATATATATATATATATATATATATATATATATATATATATATATATATACCTGTTTCAATTGCATATCACAGCCATGTCTAAAGTAGAAAATTTGAAATTCCTGCCATACTACTACAAACTAATGAGTGATATATGGCAGGACCAGAAGCGTTACGTCAGGATGAATGTAAATATTCTAACGTTTGCCTGTGATTTTCCAATTTTGAAATTCAAATGATGCAATACAAAATACATTTTATATTTTGGGAAATACAAATGTCTATTTTGGAATTTGAAATGTTAGTTTTTGAAATTAATTCGATAATATTGTGTTACAAACAGTGATATTTTTTTTAATAAAAATAAAAAGAATTTCCAAACAAGGCCCGATATATTTTTCTTATATTCTATTTAGTAACAATGCCTAAACACTTTCTATAATATTTTGGATTGAGGTGGCCTTTACTTGATGAAAATCCATAGTTATTACGCTATAAGGTAGACACGATTAAATTTCCACAAAATTTATTGTCTTCGCGACATGTTTCGATACACTGTATCTTTATCAAGCGAATGTTTCTAAACACTAAATTATTCTTTGTCAAAAGCTCCTTAAATAGATCAGGGTCTACTCTAATTATCTCTGATACCTAGAATAATACAACTTGACTGATGATGATTCCTAAACTTATTACCTGATGCTAATAACTGATACTGATTCCTAGAATTACACTGATAATGATTATGATATCGGACCATAGTTACTTATTAATCTAATAAGTTCAACAAAGGGGAACTATTGAGATCCAATTGATCATTTAGCAAACAATTTGAATTTTTCAATTTATTGATTTCCAAAAATTCTAAATAATTAAGTCTAATGCCTTTATTTTCAACATGCAGAATTTCGAAATTTTTATCGAAGTCATGGCCTTCCTCCAAAATGTGATAGGCATATGATGAATGAAATGTTTTCTTTCCATAATTCATACGATGTTCACGTATGCGGCTTTTGAATGGTCTACCTGTCTGGTCAATTTATAAACTCCCGATTTTTCATCTTTTATTGTTTTATCTTTGTTATTCTTGATGAACCTTCCCAACGTGTTATCTGTTCTATATGCTACTTTTAAATTTCGTTTATGCAAAAATGAAGCTACTTTTTCCGTAGCAGGTCCTGAATAAGTTAAGATTCTATAATTATTGTCCTGGGTCCTCAAAGTGGGGTACACTTCTTGGATAATAAGTAACTATGGTTCCGATATCATAATCATTATCAGTGTAATTCTAGGAATCAGTATCAGTTATTAGCATCAGGTAATAAGTTTAGGAATCATCATCCGTCAAGTTGTATTATTCTAGGTATCAGAGATAATTAGAGTAGACCCTGATATATTCAAGGAGCTTTTAACAAAGAATAATTTAGGGTTTGAAAACATTCGCTTGATGAAGTTACAGTGTATCGAAACATGTCGCGAAGACAATAAATTTTGTGGAAATTTAATCGTGTCTACCTTATAGCGTAATAACTTTCTATAATAGTCTATAGTTGCACCAATTAAGCATCCAAAAAGTTTCTGATAGAATATAATCATTGATAGATATAACACCAACTTGCGAAAGCTTTGGAGATACAAGGTTTTAAATAAAAAAAAATTGATTTGTTGTGCTAAAATGATTTTATTTCATGCATTGTACATTCCAATTATTGAGTAATGGTAAAATTGTTAAAAATTACATATTTAGGTAGGTAACTTATCAATGTGAGACCCCGGTATCGAAATGATGGATTGTCAAGATCAAAATCCCAATTTGTTCATGACTAGGTACTGATTTGTTGAATCAATTTTCATAAAGTGGACACAATCTATGGAAAGGTCGCTTTTTCAGAAGGGTTTGGGGTTTGGTGCTTCAGAATAATGGTTGCTGTCCATATAGATGCATCGGTAGGGTTTTAGAAATGGTATCGTTAGTGGAGCTAAACTCGAGAAGATATTGATGTGCAACCGAAAACACAACGATTTCGTGGTCACACAAGTGTTCCAAGTTCCAACAGACAACAAGTGAAAAATACAATTACCAACTGAATAACAGAAAAAGGGGAAAAACTTTTGTAAGAAAGTATAAGAACATAAAATTACCCGCGAACGCCGGAACGCCGTCCTAGTGATATTGATGCTGCCAGATGCACTCCTTGATCCCAATATCATGATCCATCCATACCGTACTCACCATGAAACTGTTGCATATTCTAATTCTCCTTGTTTTTTTTCCCGTAAAAAACCAATTGAAAATATTTTCATATATTAGCGTTGTAGGAAAGTATTACTATTTTGGGCCTAAGAAAAAACCTAGAGACAAATTATTTTTTGCAACCGACAAATGAAGTCAGGATTTATGATAGATAGGTATTTCAGCAATTCGAAGTCCTTGGAATGGAAGTGTCGTTCAATAGGAACTCTATTTCATTTTTTTGCAGTGAGTGAAATGCAAAATATAATCCATTTTCAAACTGTCCACCGTGACCTCCGTGGCTTATTTCACATTCCAACCTACATTCATATTATATACTCACTTTATTCATGCCCAGCAAACATATCTGATATGTCGCTTCTATGTCTCAGCTTTGACCATCAGGGATATATCGCCATCATATTGCCGTTACCCCACATAAACTCAGTTTTTTCACAGTCACACTCAACTTTTTTTGGCGATGTCTATGCGATGTACATCTGAGGATCTACTTACGAATTATTTATGCGATAACACAAAATAAAATTTGTTGCAAGTGAAATACAAAAATACCGAATACGGAAAAGTAAAGTTCGGAGAAAGTTTGTATCATATGAGAAAAAGTAAAAAAACACGTTATTACAATGCATCATCTGTTTCCATGCAATCTAGGTTCAATTTTATTATAAACTACTATAAATTCAATCAAATACTGTATTGACTAGATAGAATGAAAATTATAAATAAATTATATATGAAATCACAGTAAGTACCTATGTAAAAATGCAGCTTTGGCAACGATGCGCAAATGCTTAGTGAGGTTTGACCCTTTGACCGGGAGTTGCAATTTCTATAGCGCATGCTCTGTATTGAATACACCTTCATAAAGTCTCTTTTAAATTTTGATACGTCATAAATACATTCAGTCCAAAGAAATAAAGATAAAGAATATACAAGGAGGAAATCTGAAGAACACAAATTTGAAAATAAAAGTTTCTTTCCTATCCCGAAAACCCCCTGGGCATGGGAAGTTCGTTTGTTATAAATGAAATAAGATATCGATTTAATTTAGATATACGGTGATTATTGCAGTGGAACTCCATTGCGAAACTCAGTTGGTAATAACAGGAAAAAATTTCAATATTTGCGATTTCAACAATTCTTCCCTGCATGTTTTGTCTACCTTGCTTACTCTTCGTAGAGAAATCAAATTACATATTTAAATTGAATGAAGAAATTGAAATGTTTTATCAGGCTCTATTCAGTAATTGATAATCACAAAAATCATAAAACAATGTAAGTGTTTTGAATTAAATAATCAATAGAATTGATAACAAAAAATCAAAATTTCTCGTAACAAAATTCAATGCGGAGCTCCAAAACATATTCAGTTTTCATATTCAGTTTTCCCTATGCAGACATTTCGGGACACAGTCCGCACCCAGGCCGACCCTGTACTTTATACTAATATGCATTTTACGAACATAGTGGAAGAAATCTCGCGTTATGGAATAATGTAGATTTGTCTTCTTTCGAGCGACACCTGTTGAAACCTGATGTGACTAGTGAGTAGCGAGAAAGCGAGAACTACTGGCTAGGTTGACTTCTACGATGTCTTCTCGATCTCTGAATTTTTATTACGATATGTTCACAGTATGGACATCTATCGGAAATTTTCAGCAGCACTGCTGAATCTCCGCTCTTAAACGTGATGTGATCACAGTTTTGAGGTGAGGCGTTTGGGGTTACTTTGGTATTCGATGAGCCCGTTCACTGGTTTACTATTTACTGTTAGGTTAAGATAGATATATCAGTATATACTAATATATTACCAGGTAAAAAGGTGTTTTGGATGGAATAAAACTAGTTTGTGATGATAACGACCAACATTTGATTTTTATATATTTATAATACAAAGAATAAGAACTATTTTGTTTCCTCTTTATTTCTACCATGTTTCATTCCGAGTTTCACTCAATAGTCTCAATTCAACATCAACTAACTATAGTATACTGTTCTCGATAACAATTAAATATCAGTAAGAGTAATAACAGTTTCTGCGATGCTGAATATTTACGAAAAACGAATTTCGCAGTAGCGCTATTTAATACTCTGTGATATCTTAAAAGTCACAAATCACATATCACTATATAGAATTGATAACGAATAACATTGATGGATAAGCTGTACTTCAGTTACCGAAGTTAATAACGTAAAAGTTCAAAGACCAAACTTTAAACCAAACTTCTGTGAAATGCAATGTTACCCAGTGCTGCCGTACTGATATCAAAAAATCACAGTAACAAATATTAATATCAGTGTGATTCAAAAATCACGATATCGTTCATCTCTAGATAACTGATCACGTGATCAGTGCGGTGGGTGGAGACTAGAGATTCTCGAGAGAGTGTATCTAATCGCATGCATACCGTGTATATATTTATCTATGTACAGCTTATCCAATCCATTTTGGCACAGAATTAATAACAATAACGTATAATATTGATGGATAAGCCCTACTTCATTTACCGAAGTTAACGTAAATAGTTATAATAGTCTCAACTTCTGTTAAATGCAATGTTACCCAGTGCTGCCGTTTTGTGAGTTACTATACTGCCACTTATTACTCCATTTATGAGCATTTTCATCGCTGCGAATTTACCGTGGATTAATAGGAAATAATCGACAACTTTTATGGAAGAATATGAATATGCACCATAAATATTTCTGAAATATCTTCGAGAAATAAATGTCTATTGAAAAAATTTTGAATTGTACCATAAACATAATTGCATTATTGGTCTTATAATCGGCTCTTAGCCAAAAAATGTAATTATTGGGTTTTTGCATAGTTTCCGGCATTCCGGAAATCGTAATCAAATACCAATAAATATTTTACTATTCATTCCCAATCACTAATTATTCAGCCTAAGCTGAATGTTTCTTCACCAAATTTTTAATCATCTCCTTCTTTGAGAATTCTAATCCTGACACTTTTTCTCGTAATTTGGATCATGTTGACCTGAATATAGTTTATGTACAGCTTATCCAATCCATTTTGGCACAGAACTAATAACGTTATAACGTATAAGATTGGGGAATAAGCTGTACTTCAGTTACCGAAGTTAATAACGTTACCCAGTGCTGCCGTACCGTTATCAAGAAATCACAGTAACAAATATAAATATCAGTGTGATTCAAAAATCACGATATCGTTCATCTCTAGATAACTGATCACGTGATCAGTGTGGTGGGTGGAGACTAGAGATATTCGAGAGAGTGTATCCAATCGCATACCGTGTCTATAATTATTATGTACAGCTTATCCAATATTGATATCATAATATAATAACACTCAACGGGAACGGATAGGAAAATCACGTTCACGTAAATCACGTATCACGCTTTATTTGCAAAAAGAGGAACGATCGTTATATGTGACTTTTAGATATCAGTGAAAAAATCACAGTTCGTGAAATATCGCTCATCTCTACCCCCCAGACATAACCTGATCTGGAATGCCTAATTACGTTCCTGTGTTTATTTTCAAGGATTTTTCAAATAAAATAATTATTACATTTATTAGTCTCAAAAGTTTTCAGTTTGTTGTGATTTGTGATATTTTGTCTGGTTGCGTTTATGAAAAATAGCAATGAAGCCAGGAGACCAGCAAGAGGATCTCTCGGAAGATCCAAATACTGTACCTACCCAAAAAAAGACCTCCAAATCACCCCAATAATGAAAAAGAGCTGTTGCTTAATATTATAGAGCACCACAAACAAATTATCGAGAATAAAAAACCGATGATCCTCTATTTGCTCCAAAATATGTAAAACCGTTGGTTTAGTTGATCTGAACCGACGAAAAAACGTAAAATTGTCCTTATTATCTGTTTTATGCTTAACTTGTAGGTAGCCTGAGCTTGGGATGGAAGGTGAAATTAGAATACAGTTTCTTTTACGACTGTAACTCAACTCTTCAATGATGTTTATTGATCAATCTATCAACAACAACTTAGTAACAATATACAAGATGTTATCATGAACTATAAATCTTATATATATAACATCCCCTATACTTTATTTAAAAAAATCAAAACATATGAAAATCTGAAAACTTCCTTGGAATTTTGATTTCTCTCTTGGGCCTTGAATTCTTTTCTTCTCTTTTGACTGTATCTTTTCCTCATAATTTGTTTTGTTCTCTCAGCGGTTTTATGTCTACTATATTCCTCCTCAGTTCTTGTTTTTGGCTATCAATGGAAAATGATCTTGAATTGATTTTTTGTTTGATGATTCCTGGACTCCATACTTTGTCCTCTCTATTTTTTTTGAAAATAATTTCATCACCAACTTTTGGGATAGGTATTGGTTTTGTTTTTCTATCATAGTAGTTCTTTGCTTTCTGTTGATTTTCCCTGATTTTCAAAGGTACGGCTCGAATAATTTTTGGTTTCAATTTGCTCTCCTTGATAGGAATTGTACATCTCAAATTTCTTGCGAAAAGTCTTTGAGCAGGACTGGATCTAATTTTATTGGGTGTATTTCTCTCCAACATCAGCATTTCGTAAAAATCACTGTGACTCTCAATGCTTTTCAAAATCATAGTTTTTGCAGTTTTCACTGCTGACTCTGCTTTACCATTACCTTGGGAATGATTTGGACTGGACGTTGAATGTTCAAAACACCAACTTTTCGAAAATTCCTTGAATTCTGCGTTCACAAAATTAGTTGCATTGTCGCTAATTATGCGTTTTGGTATTCCATATCTACTGAAGACTTTTTTGCACATCAGGATCGTTGTTTTTGCTGACAGATCTCTCAGTTCTTCTATTTCAAACAAATCTGAATAGTGGTCTACTATGATGAGAAATTTTCTGTGTTTTTCTTTCACATTGACTTCGAATACATCTAGACTGATAATTTCGAATGGTTTTTCTGCTATAGTGTGTGATTTCATTGGAGGATTTTGTTGATTTCTCGAGTATTTGAGGCAAATTTCACAATTTTGAATTTTCTCTCGAATTTGCGTGGTGATTGATGGCCAAAAAACTCGTTCCTTCGCCAAATTTATTGTATATTCGATTCCAAGATGACTGTAGTGAAGTTTATCCAAAATTATTTTTCTCATAGGTGGAATGACTATTCGATCCCTACGAAATATGATTCCATGTTGAGTGTGGAGTTCTTCTCTGAATTTCCAGTAAGGTCGTATATTGAGTGGAATGTCTGATTTATTTGTAGGCCATCCTTCCTGAATTATTTTTGTATAATGTGCTCATAGCCTCATCTTTCATTGTGTTTTCTCGAATTTTCTCGAATGTCTGATCGGAAATCGGATTGGTTTCTAGAGAATTTATGTGGTCAACTTGTTGAAAAAATTTGTTTATTTCGTATACTTCAAAACTTTCCTCTGTATTTTTTTCGGGTAATCTTGACAAAAGATCTGCTATATGCATTTCAGTCCCTTTAATGTACTTCACTTTCAAATTATATCTTTGCAATTGCAAAATCATGCTCTGCAATCTCTTTGGAGCTTCTGCCAAAGGTTTCTTGAGAATATTGATGATTGGTTTATGATCTGTCTGTTCGTTTTCGTTAACCAGCTGACGAACGTCAACCCTCAAAAGTCGAAACTTGTGCGAGCAATGGATCAACGAGGCCTTACCTTTTAACGTGCGATTACCCAGCACGGTGGCCCGGCGAGGATTCGAACCCCGGCCTTCCGCTTGATAGGCAGATATGCTAACCACTACACTACCGGTCTGAACCAATACACCATGTTTTCCTGATATATATTGGTGGAATTTCTTGCAGGCATAGACAATTGCAAGCATTTCTTTTTCCAGTTGACAGTATTTTGTTTGTGATGGTGTGAGCATTTTAGATGCAAAAGCGACTGGTCTTGCATCAAAGTACATCCGATTGCGAATGATGATGAGTCTGTTCGGATGGTAACTGGTTTGTTCAAATCAAAATACTTCAGAATAGTTTCCTTCTGTATCATTTCTTTGATATGGTTGAAGGCTTCATCATGTTTTCGTTCCCATACGAAATTTTTATTGATATGAGTGAGTTTTCGTAAAGGTTCTGCTACATGAGCTAGTTTGGGTATATATTTGCTCAAATAAGAAACCATTCCCATGAATCTCATAACATCAACTTTTGTTCTTGGTGTCATCATGTTCTTTATAGCATCAACTTTTCTGGAATCTGGCTTAACGCCTTCATCTGTGAGGTTATGACCCAAAAAGGTTACTTCTCTTTGGCATAATCTCATTTTCTCCTTATTCAGTTTGACATTTTTCTTTCTCAAGCATTCAAGTAAATTTTTCAGGTTTGTATTATGGTCCTTCATCGCCTCTTCTTTTGTATCGCCACTGCCATATACCATTAGATCATCTGCTATCGAAATCACTCCTTTCAGCCCAAACACTATTTGATGAAGTTTCATTTGAAAAATTTCCATTGCTGGGGATAATCCAAATGGAAGACGCAACCAACGATATCTGCCTTGTGGAGTCCAAAATGTCGTCAACTTACTGGATTTTTCATCTAGCTGTATATGACAAAAACCATTTTTTGCATCTAATGTTGTGAAAACTTTCGCATTTGCTAGTTCAGGCATCATTTCTTCTAGTGTAGGTATCTGATATTTATTGCTTTTCAGTGCTTGATTGACTCTCAATGGATCTAGGCATAAACGTAATTTTTTATTGCTTTGCTTCACTAGTATAATATTGCTTGTCCATTCTGTATGTTCCTCTTCTTTGGTAATTATTTCATTGTCTTTTAACTCTTTAAAAATTTGTTTCAACTCTTCTTTCATAGCTATAGGAACTCTTCTTGGTAGTTGAATTGTTGGCTTTATTTTATTATCTATTTCTAGAGATACTTTTCCTTCGATTCTGCCTACTCCTTCAAATACATCGCTGTATTCTCTGATGATTTTTTCTGCTTCTCGATTATTTCCATCTTCCTCTGTTATCTTTTTACATATCTTGATCAATTCTAATTTTTCGCATGCATTTGCTGACAATAGGGGTTTGTGATGGTGTTCGACAACTTCGAATAGCAATTTGTATTCTTTACCATTCCGTATGCATTTGAAAATTTTCTGGCCAACGGGATGAATTATTTTCCCCTCCAAAACATTTCAACTTGGACGTAGAAACTGTTAATTTTGGCGTTTTGCATCGTGTTATCGAACATACTTCTTCGAAACCTATGACATTGCACGTTGCCCCTGTATCTAATTGACAAGTCACCTTGCGTTTTTCTCCTTTCATCTGAAAAATCAATTCTGTATTGATCTCTTTTCGTCGATCATCATTTATACAGAGAATAACTTCTTCGCAGCTTTCAGAATGTTCGCTTTCATTGTCAGAATCTTCTTGGATTTGGTTAACATCTTTCATTCTGTTCTGTTTTCTTCTGCATACTTTGGAAAAATGATCTTTTCTGTGACAGAATTTGCACGTTGCACCTTTCGCTGGACATCTTTTGTGTTCTTCATGCTTATAGCCACAGTAGCCACAGTCTTCCTGGATCTCATCTTTATATTTCATTGTATATTGCTTATTTTTAATATACTGTTTACTGGTGCTCGGCCCACCTTGGAAAACATGATTATACCTTGAACTTCTGTAAACTTTCTTGATTTCCGCTTCTTTCTCGTCTCTCAATGTACTCAGTTGCTTGTCGGATAGTTCTTTGGCTTTGCATTTATCTATAGCTTGACTTAAAGTTATTTGCTTATCTAGCCATAGATTTTCCCTCAACTTGATATCCTTGATTGAATATATTATTTTATCTAATAAAAGGTCTTCTTCTAGAGATCCATATTGACAATTCTTTATCAATGTCTTCAGTCGGTTGAAGTAGTCTGAATAACTTTCATCATCAGTTTGCTTAGCCATATTGAAAATTGCTCGTTCGTATCTCTTATTGATTTCTGGAGAAAGGTTTCTTCCCATTGCTTCTAGTAGAGTTGAACATTCCTCCTTTTCTGTATCTGATATGATGAAGTTGCTATATCTCTTGAATATTTATTCTCTAAGTGCAGTCAGAAGGATAGCAATTTTCTCTTTTTCCTGCCTCTTTTCCAATCCACTGGCTATGAGATAGTTTTCCCAGGATAGCTTGAATATTTTGAAATTTTCGGATATGTCCCCTTCAGATAATGATACTGGCTTCGGTAGAGAAATATTCAAGTTTGTGTTTTCAACGTAGAAATGGCTATTTTCATACAATTTGGGCTTTTCTTCCAGAGCTTTCAGTTGAGCCTCGATACTTGTCATTTTTGACAGGAAATTGTGAAATACGGAGCAATTCAATTTAATGCTTTGCTTCCCTCCTCTTGCTCTTCAACTTCTCTCAGGGTAACCTGACACCATGTTTTATGCTTAACTTGTAGGTAGCCTGAGCTTGGGATGGAAGGTGAAATTAGAATACAGTTTCTTTTACGACTGTAACTCAACTCTTCAATGATGTTTATTGATCGATCTATCAACAACAACTTAGTAACAATATACAAGATGTTATCATGAACTATAAATCTCATATATATAACATTATCAAAGTGGTTATTTCTATCATATATTCTCCTAGGAAATCCATTTTGAATCAACTCAAGTATTTCAAAATCATCGTCAAACATTTCCATTATCATATTTAAGCGAAAAAAAGCGGTATGGGTACAAAAATTATACAGAAATACACAAAAATGATATGACATGAGAAATATTCCACAAAACACTGAAAAATGATGTTAGAATCTACCATTCCTTAACTAGGTGTCTGTTTAGGTGGAGAAATTCGGGCCCCTAAATATAAGGCTGCCCTAGACCGGTTTAGGTGAAGATTTGACTTGGTGGAAATGAAATAGACCCCTCACCCAAAGATATTCTCTACCTAGCGTTAAGTGAGCCCTAAAAATGTTGGTGAATCGGGCATTTTTTAGTAGAGCATCCACATGAAATCAATATATATCTGGCTGATGAGGGATGGAAATGCCAATGCTTCTGCAAAGCTGGTTAATAAATAGGTAATGTCATTATTATACAGAAATACACAAAAATGATATGACATGAGAAATATTCCACAAAACACTGAAAAATGATGTTAGAATCTACCATTCCTTAACTAGGTGTCTGTTTAGGTGGAGAAATTCGGGCCCCTAAATATAAGGCTGCCCTAGACCGGTTTAGGTGAAGATTTGACTTGGTGGAAATGAAATAGACCCCTCACCCAAAGATATTCTCTACCTAGCGTTAAGTGAGCCCTAAAAATGTTGGTGAATCGGGCATTTTTTAGTAGAGCATCCACATGAAATCAATATATATCTGGCTGATGAGGGATGGAAATGCCAATGCTTCTGCAAAGCTGGTTAATAAATAGGTAATGTCATTTCCTAAACATGATCTAGAAGTAAAAGTTGATTTTCATGAAATTTTTGCATGTAATTAGCTTTTTGTGCTAAATGAAGGATCAATATATCAGATTTAATAAAACATGTCACCGATTAGTGTTTCAACAAATGCTTTAATTTTACTATTCCTGTTTTTCCTGATTACTGGAAAAGTAGTTATATTATGCCTATTTACAAGAACGGAGATAAAAGCAATGTCAAGAACTATAGAAGTGTTTGCATACAGTCATCTATTCCCAAACTTTTTGACAGCTTGGTTTGTGATCAGTTGAGTTGGTTATGTCGTAATTTAATAAATAAGAATCAGCATGGGTTTTTTTCGGGTCGATCCACTATTACCAATTTAGTTTTATATCAGAACAGATTAATAAGTGCTATGGAAGACTTTAAACAAATTGATACAGTGTATACAGACTTTTCTAAAGCTTTTGATCGAGTTGACCATAGCATTTTCCTTAAGAGGCTCATCGATATTGGTTTTGGCATAACAACAGTCACCTGGGTCAAGAGTTTTCTGTCTGGCCATCAGCAGAAGGTCAAGGTTGGATCCTTGCTGTCAAACTCTATTGCAGTCACATCGGGCGTTCCACAGGGCGGGCACTGCTCACCGATTTTCTTTGATTTGTTTGTGAATTCTATTTTCGACTGCTTTGAAAACAGTGATGGTTTAGCTTACGCCGACGATTTTAAAATATCAAAGATAATTTCTAGTCCTTCAGACCAACACCTTCTGCAGGAAGACGTGGATAGATTGACACATTGGTGTACAGTAAACAAACTCGACCTAAATGTCTCAAAATGCTGTTACATTAGTTTTTTCAGGGGTAATAGGAAGATCAATACTTCATATAAAATAAATAATGAAGATCAAATATGTTTCAGAAGTTAAAGATTTAGGAGTGATTTTTGACGAGAGTTTGCGTTTTGTTGCACATATTAATTACGTAACAGTTCAGTCTTCAAAAATGTTAGGGTTTGTTTTGAGACACTGCAGTAATTTTCCAGTTGACACTGTAAGAGGAGTTTATTATATTGTTCTTTGGTTCATAATATGACTGTTGAAAAAATTCAACACAAATTCTTGAGGTTCTGTGCATTTAAAATAGGTGAAACTATTGTAGATCACGATTATTCATTATTAGAAAACAGTTTAAAACTTAATACACTAGAAAATAGACGTATTCAAGTAGGATTAGTATTTTTGTATAATTTAATAAATGGAAATTTAGATTGCTGTGATCTATTACGGTGTATTAATGTTGATATACAAACTAGAAATCGAAGAGGTGATTTTGTAACATTTTATATTCCTTTCCATCGCACAAGTTATGGCCAAAATTCACCTATAGATCGTTACTGTAAACTAATAAATGACAAACATATTGAAATTTTTGATATATCTCTGAATATGTTTAAGAATAATTTAAATAGAGTATTTATTTGATTTTTTGTCAGTTCTAAGGTTACAAGTACTTACCTATTCTTATTTTAATATTTGTTATTTAATCATAATGTTGTTAAAGTATTATTAGTACATATTTAGCTCGTAAACTTATTATTGTTAATTGTATAACTTTTAATGGGGTAATCCCGTCAATAAACAATAAACTATTCAAATGAATCATAAGAAAACCTGATTTTTGTTTTGCTACAAAACCTTTTTCTGTACTTATACATTGTATAATTCATTACTGACTATTTTGTTTTTTTTGTTTTTCGAAGAGTTGAAGCAATGGATGCCAATGAATCAGTGAAATTAATCATTGATTTATAGAGATCAACAACCCTAACGCTGAACTAACATCACTCGATGATCAATTCTTTAACAAGGTTATCATTTTCAGAAGAAAATTGATAATATCAAGTGATATTAGTTTGGTGTTAGGTTAACTGATTTCACACCAAAGGTTCCAATCTTACCAATCATAATTGAATCGTGTTTTTTTCAAAAATATTGTCTAATCAAGGAGATACAATTTTTTCTTGGCAGTTTTTCTACTAACTAATTGGGGGATAGTGTGAAAGAATAAAAAACAGACTAGCAAACTATGATTGGCACTACTTTAGGATTTGGGCCCACGCCCCCCCGGAGGGGTTATACATCGATGGAAAGCTTATGAGTGGGGGAACATCTTTATGGGGGTCAGGGGGCGCGCAAACCCCTCCTTCAAGAGTAGGAGGGCAAAATCACTTATAGGATTTTCCCATTGATTTTCAATGGGAATCAAAGTCAATTGGATTGTATTCGCCTCTGTGAGCGTTGTTTGGCGAAGCGCTGCTACAAAAAAAAAAATAGGATATAAGGTTAGGTAAGGTTAGGTTAGGTAAGGTTAGGTTAAGTATTCACTTAACCCTTTTTCCTATTGGAAATCAATGGAAAAACCCTATAATTGATTTTTGCTCATAATTTCTCAAGGAGGCGTTTGCGCGCCCACTGAACCCCACCAATGTGTTCCTCTCCTCAAGGGCTTTCCAACCATGTTACCATGTATAACCCCCCCGGGGGGGCGTGGGCCCAAATCCTAAAGTGCAGCCAATGGCTTCAAAGTGGGGACTGAAACGTCCACTAAACTTATTTTCAGACGCTCTAGAAAGTGAAGGCTACTTACAAGCATATTTTTAGTTATTGGTTTACTAATTTTCAATATATTTTCGCTCCTGAGACAAAGCTTTTTGTCGTTGATCGGGAATTTTTGTAGTGAAATAGTACTAGTATTATATAATGAGCACTGAGACACCGAGCACATTTTTCTCGATTTTGTAGGAATTCTTCAACGAATTCGCTGCATTTTGGTTTGTAAACCACAACAACACTTCATATCTATTTCTCTCTTCGCACTTCTGTACTGTATTGAGTTATAAATATTTCCAAAATAATAATTTTAAATCCAACACTCATAAGTACGACGGCGTAATAGCGCCACCACAATTCATTTTTTTTTTTGAAAATCACAAAATTTTGAGATTCTCAAAATTTTGACATTATTTCCCAAAATTTTGAGATTTTTTCCCAAAATTTTGAGATTATTTCTCAAAATTTTTAGATTTTTTCTCAAAATTTTGAAATTTTTTCTCAAAATTTTGAGATGTTTTCTCAAAATTTTGAGATTATTTCTCAAAATTTTGGGGTTATTTGTCAAAATTTTAGGATTAATTCTCAAAATATTGAAACTCTTTCAGAGAACTCCCAATTGCAATGTCATGTTGTTATGTATGTATCCAGTTTTGAAATAGTTGTGCTTTGCGTTATTTATAGGCGATATCCGATATGGAGAGTATCAATGAACTTATAGAGCGTTATTTCTTCCTGGGTTTGAATTACGTTGAAATCTTAGAGTGTTTGCATTTAGCACATAACACGATCATCAGCAGAAGAACATTACAAAGACGATTGAAATCAATGGGATTACATAGAAGGAAATTTTATACAAACGATGATGAGCTACTTTCTTTTCTCAATAAAGAAATTGATAATTCAGGACAATTACATGGATATAAGTGGATGCATTTGAAATGCCTACAAAATGGAGTTGTAGTGCAACAAGACTCTGTTCGCTTGGCTCTAAATATTCTTGATCATGAAGGAATCACTTTACGTAGGAGAAACAGATTGCGAAGAAGAGAATTTCTTGTGGCACATCGATTCATACGACAAACTGAAGCCATATGGAATAGCTATCAACGGCTGCATTGATGGATTTTCTCGACAAGTGTTATGGCTCAAATCAGCATTCACAAACAATGATCCAGCAGTTATTGGGGGTTACTTCATGGATACGGTGGAGTCTTTAGGGGGGTGTCCAAAAATGATTCGAACAGATATGGATACTGAAAATGGTTACATAGAACAAATACAAACTCTTTTTGGTCAACAAAGAAGTTTGAAAAGTATATTGTTCATTTATGGAAAGAGTACAGCGAACCAGAGGATAGAATGTTGGTGGTGTATATTGAGAAAGCATTCAGCTCAGTTTTGGATGAATTTATTCCAGAGTCTCAAAGATCACGGTTTTTCAGCGGATCATTCATGGACAAGTCATTAATACAGTTTGTCTTCATGGATATAATTCAGGTAAGAATTCAATGACGTATTCAAACGCTCTTTTTGAAACTTTCTTATAAATAGCTATGCGAATTCGTTCCACAAAAACCCATTCTAGGGTTTCTCTGCGCCAATAAAGTTTTTGATTTCATTGATATCTCATAAGCCGTATAAAACACGGAAGAAATGGAACATAACAGCGCAGCTCGAGTGTTGATTTTTTGAGTATTTTGTATGATAATAAAACATGAAATGCAATACAACATTGTATCCACAACTGATATGTTATAAACACAAATACTTTTCCTTTCAGTATCGAATGTTTATATTTTTTTCAGAGGGACCTTGATCAAGTTTGTTTAGAATGGAACACTCATCGTATCACAGGAAAAAAATCATCTGTTACTCCCAAAGGTAGACCATTCATCATGTTTGAACTGCCAGAGTTGTATGAAACGAGAGATTATTTGATTCCGATTTCACAAAATGAGATAAGACTTTGTCAAGATGAATGTAAATACTTAGAATTTTCCTGTGATGTAGATGTTCACGGTTTGTGTAAAATTATCATGGAAGAAAAGGGATATACTGTACAGGAGGATCCATATAAGGCCGTTGAATTATACTTGGCATTGAGGGAAGAAATAAATAGCTTGATATAGAATAATATTTGATAATGCGATCAGAAATCGTATTTATAGCCTATCTTTGATATATTTTTTTAATGCAAGATGACTTGGCTTGTGTTATATTAAACGTACAGTATAAATACATTTTTGTACCTACTCTTCTCTATTCATTTTTCATTTGAGTAAATTGATGTTAATATTTGTACAATTTTTCACCAAACTACCATTTTATTTGTGTTCCTGAATGTAGATATTAAAGAAGACAATTCCTCAGTTCATTCTCATTTCATGAATGTAAGGACCTATGAACATAAGTGTTTTTTAATTTCATATCTACAGGTTGATTCCAGTATTATTTTTTCGGGAATGCAGAAAGTACATGGTAATTGCATTGGTTCTCAGATCAATAAATAAACTAGATAGGCCCAATTCTGAATATGGAAGCAATGTTGTGATCGGCAGATAACTATGAGGGGAAACTGTTTCTGACAGTCGAACCAAAACAAAACAACTCTTAAACAGTGCCGTGCCTTTTTAAGGGGATCAAAACGATTTTTATTCGTCATTTTCGTATATAATTAAAAAAAATAATCAATGACGAATATTGTCACTTGACATTTTCAAATAGTACAAAATCGTTATCTGGGAATTCTCAAGGGCGCAGACGATGTTTACAAGCTTTTATTGAGCTTGTCTTAGATCTACAGGTGCAAGTGAAATTTGACCCACTGCTAGTAGCCCAATTGAAATTTGGTAGATGTATTCAATTGAGGCAATATATTATGCAATTTGTGAAAGAAGAAAAAATACGTGTCCAAGATGACAAACGAGATTTGTGAATATAACCGAATTTTGAAATTGGTATATGAGAATTTCAACGGTGGGAGATCTTGATTATGTTTGTTAAAATTCATAAACTCAAGGTGGCGGATGACTTTTGAAACGATGGTCCGATGCTATTGACATTTGGTGTGTGATCGTTGATTTAGAGCAGAACAAAGTACTGATAAGTCAGTTCTGCCCTCCACAAGAAATCTATAATTTTTTCTATTGTATTTGCAGAACAATCTGTTGCATACATTTTGTTTATGAAAAAAAAAGAATACAATATTGAAATTTGAAATCTTTTCTGATAATAAAACATTTACATCCATTTTTGACCGAAAGATAGTAATCACACGATGGCAGGGTATACAATAAGATAAAACAAAAATAAATGATATATATGTATATATTGAAGGATCATTTATATCACATATAAATATCTCCAGGATAATGCAACCTCTTTCTCTTTCTGGAAAAAAAATCAGAAAACTTTATTGTGAAAATATCTCATCATCTTACTTGGAACGTAAAAGTGAATCTTTTCCTTCGATTTTCACAGTATTCTGAGGCTGTTGAGGTAGAAAAAGAATGAGGAGACCTAAAAAGGAAGAAATGATCAGATTTTTTTATATTGGTATGAACTTAAAATCAGAAGTTGAGGGGGTCTAATTTACTTCTTCATCGATACATGTATCAGTTCAGCCATACAAGTCTCAATGAAAAACCTAACCTATCCCAAGAAAAGTATATATATATATATATATATATATATATATATATATATATATATATATATATATATATATATAATGGAATGAGATTATAACGGCATTCAGGCAAATTACAAGAACTTGAGAAAAATAAACTTCTTCGAGCGGGATTCGAACCCACGACCTTCCGTTCTCTAGGCGGATGCTCTACCATTGAGCTATCGAAGACCCTGAGTTCTCCATCGCAAATTTCGGAAGTCATTCATCTCAAATTCTATTGTTAGTTGTTATTATTCAATCGAGAACCTACGGCAGTTTTCGACCGACGGAGGTGTTAGGTGGGAAGGAGACACATTATCATATGGTCTTAGTACCAAATAGTACCTTTCAACCGAAGCGTCGTCGATGTTTATCGACTTCAGCAGGTATCAGGTGTAGATACCAACCAGATGATTTCAAGCCGGAAAATTTTTCTCAAATTCTTATGATTTGTCTGAATGCCGTTATAATCTCATTCCATTGTTAATCTTAGAGACACTAATACATCTATCGTGTGTATATGTATAAATGTATATACCGTGTGTCACAGACTCATGGTACACCCCCGTTTTCTCCTTTGTTTTTCTAGCTATATTTTTGAGATTCGGAACATCGACTAAGCTCACTGAACAGCATTTCTCGACATATCTGAAAGAAAAAAACAACTTCCAATTTTTCCGGAAATGACATCAACTTTCGATTCTTGAATGGGACACCCTGTATATTGTTACATGATCGGCTAGGGATGATCATGAGGAATCCAACGATACCAGGTTTGATGATGTTATCTCCAATGACTGCGGAGATATCGCCATTTATATTGTCCATAAGCTCAATGAGTGGGAGAGAGAATTGGATTGACCCGCCAGTAAAGTTTTTCAAAATTTTGAGATGTTTTCTCAAAATTTTGAGATTATTTCTCAAAATTTTGGGGTTATTTGTCAAAATTTTAGGATTAATTCTCAAAATATTGAAACTCTTTCAGAGAACTCCCAATTGCAATGTCATGTTGTTATGTATGTATCCAGTTTTGAAATAGTTGTGCTTTGCGTTAGTTATAGGCGATATCCGATATGGAGAGTATCAATGAACTTATAGAGCGTTATTTCTTCCTGGGTTTGAATTACGTTGAAATCTTAGAGTGTTTGCATTTAGCACATAACACGATCATCAGCAGAAGAACATTACAAAGACGATTGAAATCAATGGGATTACATAGAAGGAAATTTTATACAAACGATGATGAGCTACTTTCTTTTCTCAATAAAGAAATTGATAATTCAGGACAATTACATGGATATAAGTGGATGCATTTGAAATGCCTACAAAATGGAGTTGTAGTGCAACAAGACTCTGTTCGCTTGGCTCTAAATATTCTTGATCATGAAGGAATCACTTTACGTAGGAGAAACAGATTGCGAAGAAGAGAATTTCTTGTGGCACATCGATTCATACGACAAACTGAAGCCATATGGAATAGCTATCAACGGCTGCATTGATGGATTTTCTCGACAAGTGTTATGGCTCAAATCAGCATTCACAAACAATGATCCAGCAGTTATTGGGGGTTACTTCATGGATACGGTGGAGTCTTTAGGGGGGTGTCCAAAAATGATTCGAACAGATATGGGTACTGAAAATGGTTACATAGAACAAATACAAACTTTTTTTGGTCAACAAAGAAGTTTGAAAAGTATATTGTTCATTTATGGAAAGAGTACAGCGAACCAGAGGATAGAATGTTGGTGGTGTATATTGAGAAAGCATTCAGCTCAGTTTTGGATGAATTCATTCCAGAGTCTCAAAGATCACGGTTTTTCAGCGGATCATTCATGGACAAGTCATTAATACAGTTTGTCTTCATGGATATAATTCAGGTAAGAATTCAATGACGTATTCAAACGCTCTTTTTGAAACTTTCTTATAAATAGCTATGCGAATTCGTTCCACAAAAACCCATTCTAGAGTTTCTCTGCGCCAATAAAGTTTTTGATTTCATTGATATCTCATAAGCCGTATAAAACACGGAAGAAATGGAACATAACAGCGCAGCTCGAGTGTTGATTTTTTGAGTATTTTGTATGATAATAAAACATGAAATGCAATACAACATTGTATCCACAACTGATATGTTATAAACACAAATACTTTTCCTTTCAGTATCGAATGTTTATATTTTTTTCAGAGGGACCTTGATCAAGTTTGTTTAGAATGGAACACTCATCGTATCACAGGAAAAAAATCATCTGTTACTCCCAAAGGTAGACCATTCATCATGTTTGAACTGCCAGAGTTGTATGAAACGAGAGATTATTTGATTCCAATTTCACAAAATGAGATAAGACTTTGTCAAGATGAATGTAAATACTTAGAATTTCCCTGTGATATAGATGTTCACGGTTTGTGTGAAATTATCATGGAAGAAAAGGGATATACTGTACAGGAGGATCCATATAAGGCCGTTGAATTATACTTGGCATTGAGGGAATAAATAAATAGCTTGATATAGAATAATATTTGATAATGCGATCAGAAATCGTATTTATAGCCTATCTTTGATATATTTTTTTAATGCAAGATGACTTGGCTTGTGTTATATTAAACGTACAGTATAAATACATTTTTGTACCTACTCTTCTTTATTCATTTTTCATTTGAGTAAATTGATGTTAATATTTGTACAATTTTTCACCAAACTACCATTTTATTTGTGTTCCTGAATGTAGATATTAAAGAAGACAATTCCTCAGTTCATTCTCATTTCATGAATGTAAGGACCTATGAACATAAGTGTTTTTTAATTTCATATCTACAGGTTGATTCCAGTATTATTTTTTCGGGAATGCAGAAAGTACATGGTAATTGCATTGGTTCTCAGATCAATAAATAAACTAGATAGGCCCAATTCTGAATATGGAAGCAATGTTGTGATCGGCAGATAACTATGAGGGGAAACTGTTTCTGACAGTCGAACCAAAACAAAACAACTCTTAAACAGTGCCGTGCCTTTTTAAGGGGATCAAAACGATTTTTATTCGTCATTTTCGTATATAATTAAAAAAAATAATTATTGACGAATATTGTCACTTGACATTTTCAAATAGTACAAAATCGTTATCTGGGAATTCTCAAGGGCGCAGACGATGTTTACAAGCTTTTATTGAGCTTGTCTTAGATCTACAGGTGCAAGTGAAATTTGACCCACTGCTAGTAGCCCAATTGAAATTTGGTAGATGTATTCAATTGAGGCAATATATTATGCAATTTGTGAAAGAAAAAAAATACGTGTCCAAGATGACAAACGAGATTTGTGAATATAACCGAATTTTGAAATTGGTATATGAGAATTTCAACGGTGGGAGATCTTGATTATGTTTGTTAAAATTCATAAACTCAAGGTGGCGGATGACTTTTGAAACGATGGTCCGATGCTATTGACATTTGGTGTGTGATCGTTGATTTAGAGCAGAACAAAGTACTGATAAGTCAGTTCTGCCCTCCACAAGAAATCTATTATTTTTTCTATTGTATTTGCAGAACAATCTGTTGCATACATTTTGTTTATGAAAAAAAAAATACAATATTGAAATTTGAAATCTTTTCTGATAATAAAACATTTACATCCATTTTTGACCGAAAGATAGTAATCACACGATGGCAGGGTATACAATAAGATAAAACAAAAATAAATGAAATATATGTATATATTGAAGGATCATTTATATCACATATAAATATCTCCAGGATAATGCAACCTCTTTCTCTTTCTGGAAAAAAAATCAGAAAACTTTATTGTGAAAATATCTCATAATCTTACTTGGAACGTAGAAGTGAATCTTTTCCTTCGATTTTCACAGTATTCTGAGGCTGTTGAGGTAGAAAAAGAATGAGGAGACCTAAAAAGGAAGAAATGTTCAGATTTTTTTATATTGGTATGAACTTAAAATCAGAAGTTGAGGGGGTCTAATTTACTTCTTCATCGATACATGTATCAGTTCAGCCATACAAGTCTCAATGAAAAACCTAACCTATCCCAAGAAAAGTATATATATATATATATATATATATATATATATATATATATATATATATATATATATATATATATATATATATATATATATATATATATATATAATGGAATGAGATTATAACGGCATTCAGGCAAATTACAAGAACTTGAGAAAAATAAACTTCTTCGAGCGGGATTCGAACCCACGACCTTCCGTTCTCTAGGCGGATGCTCTACCATTGAGCTATCGAAGACCCTGAGTTCTCCATCGCAAATTTCGGAAGTCATTCATCTCAAATTCTATTGTTAGTTGTTATTATTCAATCGAGAACCTACGGCAGTTTTCGACCGACGGAGGTGTTAGGTGGGAAGGAGACACATTATCATATGGTCTTAGTACCAAATTGTACCTTTCAACCGAAGCGTCGTCGATGTTTATCGACTTCAGCAGGTATCAGGTGTAGATACCAACCAGATGATTTCAAGCCGGAAAATTTTTCTCAAATTCTTATGATTTGTCTGAATGCCGTTATAATCTCATTCCATTGTTAATCTTACAGACACTAATACATCTATCGTGTGTATATATATAAATGTATATACCGTGTGTCACAGACTCATGGTACACCCCCGTTTTCTCCTTTGTTTTTCTAGCTATATTTTTGAGATTCGGAACATCGAATAAGCTCACTGAACAGCATTTCTCGACATATCTGAAAGAAAAAAACAACTTCCAATTTTTCCGGAAATGACATCAACTTTCGATTCTTGAATGGGACACCCTGTATATTGTTACATGATCGGCTAGGGATGATCATGAGGAATCCAACGATACCAGGTTTGATGATGTTATCTCCAATGACTGCGGAGATATCGCCATTTATATTGTCCATAAGCTCAATGAGTGGGAGAGAGAATTGGATTGACCCGCCAGTAAAGTTTCTCAAAATTTTGAGATGTTTTCTCAAAATTTTGAGATTATTTCTCAAAATTTTGGGGTTATTTGTCAAAATTTTAGGATTAATTCTTAAAATATTGAAACTCTTTCAGAGAACTCCCAATTGCAAAGTCATGTTGTTATGTAGGTATGTATCCAGTTTTGAAATAGTTGTGCTTTGCGTTAGTTATAGGCGATATCCGATATGGAGAGTATCAATGAACTTATAGAGCGTTATTTCTTCCTGGGTTTGAATTACGTTGAAATCTTAGAGTGTTTGCATTTAGCACATAACACGATCATCAGCAGAAGAACATTACAAAGACGATTGAAATCAATGGGATTACATAGAAGGAAATTTTATACAAACGATGATGAGCTACTTTCTTTTCTCAATAAAGAAATTGATAATTCAGGACAATTACATGGATATAAGTGGATGCATTTGAAATGCCTACAAAATGGAGTTGTAGTGCAACAAGACTCTGTTCGCTTGGCTCTAAATATTCTTCATCATGAAGGAATCACTTTACGTAGGAGAAACAGATTGCGAAGAAGAGAATTTCTTGTGGCACATCGATTCATACGACAAACTGAAGCCATATGGAATAGCTATCAACGGCTGCATTGATGGATTTTCTCGACAAGTGTTATGGCTCAAATCAGCATTCACAAACAATGATCCAGCAGTTATTGGGGGTTACTTCATGGATACGGTGGAGTCTTTAGGGGGGTGTCCAAAAATGATTCGAACAGATATGGGTACTGAAAATGGTTACATAGAACAAATACAAACTTTTTTTGGTCAACAAAGAAGTTTGAAAAGTATATTGTTCATTTATGGAAAGAGTACAGCGAACCAGAGGATAGAATGTTGGTGGTGTATATTGAGAAAGCATTCAGCTCAGTTTTGGATGAATTTATTCCAGAGTCTCAAAGATCACGGTTTTTCAGCGGATCATTCATGGACAAGTCATTAATACAGTTTGTCTTCATGGATATAATTCAGGTAAGAATTCAATGACGTATTCAAACGCTCTTTTTGAAACTTTCTTATAAATAGCTATGCGAATTCGTTCCACAAAAACCCATTCTAGGGTTTCTCTGCGCCAGTAAATAAAACACGGAAGAAATGGAACATAACAGCGCAGCTCGAGTGTTGATTTTTTGAGTATTTTGTATGATAATAAAACATGAAATGCAATACAACATTGTATCCACAACTGATATGTTATAAACACAAATACTTTTCCTTTCAGTATCGAATGTTTATATTTTTTTCAGAGGGACCTTGATCAAGTTTGTTTAGAATGGAACACTCATCGTATCACAGGAAAAAAATCATCTGTTACTCCCAAAGGTAGACCATTCATCATGTTTGAACTGCCAGAGTTGTATGAAACGAGAGATTATTTGATTCCGATTTCACAAAATGAGATAAGACTTTGTCAAGATGAATGTAAATACTTAGAATTTCCCTGTGATGTAGATGTTCACGGTTTGTGTAAAATTATCATGGAAGAAAAGGGATATACTGTACAGGAGGATCCATATAAGGCCGTTGAATTATACTTGGCATTGAGGGAAGAAATAAATAGCTTGATATAGAATAATATTTGATAATGCGATCAGAAATCGTATTTATAGCCTATCTTTGATATATTTTTTTAATGCAAGATGACTTGGCTTGTGTTATATTAAACGTACAGTATAAATACATTTTTGTACCTACTCTTCTTTATTCATTTTTCATTTGAGTAAATTGATGTTAATATTTGTACAATTTTTCACCAAACTACCATTTTATTTGTGTTCCTGAATGTAGATATTAAAGAAGACAATTCCTCAGTTCATTCTCATTTCATGAATGTAAGGACCTATGAACATAAGTGTTTTTTAATTTCATATCTACAGGTTGATTCCAGTATTATTTTTTCGGGAATGCAGAAAGTACATGGTAATTGCATTGGTTCTCAGATCAATAAATAAACTAGATAGGCCCAATTCTGAATATGGAAGCAATGTTGTGATCGGCAGATAACTATGAGGGGAAACTGTTTCTGACAGTCGAACCAAAACAAAACAACTCTTAAACAGTGCCGTGCCTTTTTAAGGGGATCAAAACGATTTTTATTCGTCATTTTCGTATATAATTAAAAAAAATAATTATTGACGAATATTGTCACTTGACATTTTCAAATAGTACAAAATCGTTATCTGGGAATTCTCAA
Source organism: Zygogramma bicolorata (assembly GCA_032362365.1). Classification (NCBI taxonomy): domain Eukaryota; kingdom Metazoa; phylum Arthropoda; class Insecta; order Coleoptera; family Chrysomelidae; genus Zygogramma; species Zygogramma bicolorata. Next base: position 519,825 of record JAVJAQ010002056.1, read on the forward strand.
GGGCGCAGACGATGTTTACAAGCTTTTATTGAGCTTGTCTTAGATCTACAGGTGCAAGTGAAATTTGACCCACTGCTAGTAGCCCAATTGAAATTTGGTAGATGTATTCAATTGAGGCAATATATTATGCAATTTGTGAAAGAAAAAAAATACGTGTCCAAGATGACAAACGAGATTTGTGAATATAACCGAATTTTGAAATTGGTATATGAGAATTTCAACGGTGGGAGATCTTGATTATGTTTGTTAAAATTCATAAACTCAAGGTGGCGGATGACTTTTGAAACGATGGTCCGATGCTATTGACATTTGGTGTGTGATCGTTGATTTAGAGCAGAACAAAGTACTGATAAGTCAGTTCTGCCCTCCACAAGAAATCTATTATTTTTTCTATTGTATTTGCAGAACAATCTGTTGCATACATTTTGTTTATGAAAAAAAAAAAGAATACAATATTGAAATTTGAAATCTTTTCTGATAATAAAACATTTACATCCATTTTTGACCGAAAGATAGTAATCACACGATGGCAGGGTATACAATAAGATAAAACAAAAATAAATGAAATATATGTATATATTGAAGGATCATTTATATCACATATAAATATCTCCAGGATAATGCAACCTCTTTCTCTTTCTGGAAAAAAAATCAGAAAACTTTATTGTGAAAATATCTCATCATCTTACTTGGAACGTAGAAGTGAATCTTTTCCTTCGATTTTCACAGTATTCTGAGGCTGTTGAGGTAGAAAAAGAATGAGGAGACCTAAAAAGGAAGAAATGTTCAGATTTTTTTATATTGGTATGAACTTAAAATCAGAAGTTGAGGGGGTCTAATTTACTTCTTCATCGATACATGTATCAGTTCAGCCATACAAGTCTCAATGAAAAACCTAACCTATCCCAAGAAAAGTATATATATATATATATATATATATATATATATATATATATATATATATATAATGGAATGAGATTATAACGGCATTCAGGCAAATTACAAGAACTTGAGAAAAATAAACTTCTTCGAGCGGGATTCGAACCCACGACCTTCCGTTCTCTAGGCGGATGCTCTACCATTGAGCTATCGAAGACCCTGAGTTCTCCATCGCAAATTTCGGAAGTCATTCATCTCAAATTCTATTGTTAGTTGTTATTATTCAATCGAGAACCTACGGCAGTTTTCGACCGACGGAGGTGTTAGGTGGGAAGGAGACACATTATCATATGGTCTTAGTACCAAATTGTACCTTTCAACCGAAGCGTCGTCGATGTTTATCGACTTCAGCAGGTATCAGGTGTAGATACCAACCAGATGATTTCAAGCCGGAAAATTTTTCTCAAATTCTTATGATTTGTCTGAATGCCGTTATAATCTCATTCCATTGTTAATCTTACAGACACTAATACATCTATCGTGTGTATATATATAAATGTATATACCGTGTGTCACAGACTCATGGTACACCCCCGTTTTCTCCTTTGTTTTTCTAGCTATATTTTTGAGATTCGGAACATCGAATAAGCTCACTGAACAGCATTTCTCGACATATCTGAAAGAAAAAAACAACTTCCAATTTTTCCGGAAATGACATCAACTTTCGATTCTTGAATGGGACACCCTGTATATTGTTACATGATCGGCTAGGGATGATCATGAGGAATCCAACGATACCAGGTTTGATGATGTTATCTCCAATGACTGCGGAGATATCGCCATTTATATTGTCCATAAGCTCAATGAGTGGGAGAGAGAATTGGATTGACCCGCCAGTAAAGTTTCTCAAAATTTTGAGATGTTTTCTCAAAATTTTGAGATTATTTCTCAAAATTTTGGGGTTATTTGTCAAAATTTTAGGATTAATTCTTAAAATATTGAAACTCTTTCAGAGAACTCCCAATTGCAAAGTCATGTTGTTATGTAGGTATGTATCCAGTTTTGAAATAGTTGTGCTTTGCGTTAGTTATAGGCGATATCCGATATGGAGAGTATCAATGAACTTATAGAGCGTTATTTCTTCCTGGGTTTGAATTACGTTGAAATCTTAGAGTGTTTGCATTTAGCACATAACACGATCATCAGCAGAAGAACATTACAAAGACGATTGAAATCAATGGGATTACATAGAAGGAAATTTTATACAAACGATGATGAGCTACTTTCTTTTCTCAATAAAGAAATTGATAATTCAGGACAATTACATGGATATAAGTGGATGCATTTGAAATGCCTACAAAATGGAGTTGTAGTGCAACAAGACTCTGTTCGCTTGGCTCTAAATATTCTTCATCATGAAGGAATCACTTTACGTAGGAGAAACAGATTGCGAAGAAGAGAATTTCTTGTGGCACATCGATTCATACGACAAACTGAAGCCATATGGAATAGCTATCAACGGCTGCATTGATGGATTTTCTCGACAAGTGTTATGGCTCAAATCAGCATTCACAAACAATGATCCAGCAGTTATTGGGGGTTACTTCATGGATACGGTGGAGTCTTTAGGGGGGTGTCCAAAAATGATTCGAACAGATATGGGTACTGAAAATGGTTACATAGAACAAATACAAACTTTTTTTGGTCAACAAAGAAGTTTGAAAAGTATATTGTTCATTTATGGAAAGAGTACAGCGAACCAGAGGATAGAATGTTGGTGGTGTATATTGAGAAAGCATTCAGCTCAGTTTTGGATGAATTTATTCCAGAGTCTCAAAGATCACGGTTTTTCAGCGGATCATTCATGGACAAGTCATTAATACAGTTTGTCTTCATGGATATAATTCAGGTAAGAATTCAATGACGTATTCAAACGCTCTTTTTGAAACTTTCTTATAAATAGCTATGCGAATTCGTTCCACAAAAACCCATTCTAGGGTTTCTCTGCGCCAGTAAATAAAACACGGAAGAAATGGAACATAACAGCGCAGCTCGAGTGTTGATTTTTTGAGTATTTTGTATGATAATAAAACATGAAATGCAATACAACATTGTATCCACAACTGATATGTTATAAACACAAATACTTTTCCTTTCAGTATCGAATGTTTATATTTTTTTCAGAGGGACCTTGATCAAGTTTGTTTAGAATGGAACACTCATCGTATCACAGGAAAAAAATCATCTGTTACTCCCAAAGGTAGACCATTCATCATGTTTGAACTGCCAGAGTTGTATGAAACGAGAGATTATTTGATTCCGATTTCACAAAATGAGATAAGACTTTGTCAAGATGAATGTAAATACTTAGAATTTCCCTGTGATGTAGATGTTCACGGTTTGTGTAAAATTATCATGGAAGAAAAGGGATATACTGTACAGGAGGATCCATATAAGGCCGTTGAATTATACTTGGCATTGAGGGAAGAAATAAATAGCTTGATATAGAATAATATTTGATAATGCGATCAGAAATCGTATTTATAGCCTATCTTTGATATATTTTTTTAATGCAAGATGACTTGGCTTGTGTTATATTAAACGTACAGTATAAATACATTTTTGTACCTACTCTTCTTTATTCATTTTTCATTTGAGTAAATTGATGTTAATATTTGTACAATTTTTCACCAAACTACCATTTTATTTGTGTTCCTGAATGTAGATATTAAAGAAGACAATTCCTCAGTTCATTCTCATTTCATGAATGTAAGGACCTATGAACATAAGTGTTTTTTAATTTCATATCTACAGGTTGATTCCAGTATTATTTTTTCGGGAATGCAGAAAGTACATGGTAATTGCATTGGTTCTCAGATCAATAAATAAACTAGATAGGCCCAATTCTGAATATGGAAGCAATGTTGTGATCGGCAGATAACTATGAGGGGAAACTGTTTCTGACAGTCGAACCAAAACAAAACAACTCTTAAACAGTGCCGTGCCTTTTTAAGGGGATCAAAACGATTTTTATTCGTCATTTTCGTATATAATTAAAAAAAATAATTATTGACGAATATTGTCACTTGACATTTTCAAATAGTACAAAATCGTTATCTGGGAATTCTCAAGGGCGCAGACGATGTTTACAAGCTTTTATTGAGCTTGTCTTAGATCTACAGGTGCAAGTGAAATTTGACCCACTGCTAGTAGCCCAATTGAAATTTGGTAGATGTATTCAATTGAGGCAATATATTATGCAATTTGTGAAAGAAAAAAAATACGTGTCCAAGATGACAAACGAGATTTGTGAATATAACCGAATTTTGAAATTGGTATATGAGAATTTCAACGGTGGGAGATCTTGATTATGTTTGTTAAAATTCATAAACTCAAGGTGGCGGATGACTTTTGAAACGATGGTCCGATGCTATTGACATTTGGTGTGTGATCGTTGATTTAGAGCAGAACAAAGTACTGATAAGTCAGTTCTGCCCTCCACAAGAAATCTATTATTTTTTCTATTGTATTTGCAGAACAATCTGTTGCATACATTTTGTTTATGAAAAAAAAAAGAATACAATATTGAAATTTGAAATCTTTTCTGATAATAAAACATTTACATCCATTTTTGACCGAAAGATAGTAATCACACGATGGCAGGGTATACAATAAGATAAAACAAAAATAAATGAAATATATGTATATATTGAAGGATCATTTATATCACATATAAATATCTCCAGGATAATGCAACCTCTTTCTCTTTCTGGAAAAAAAATCAGAAAACTTTATTGTGAAAATATCTCATCATCTTACTTGGAACGTAGAAGTGAATCTTTTCCTTCGATTTTCACAGTATTCTGAGGCTGTTGAGGTAGAAAAAGAATGAGGAGACCTAAAAAGGAAGAAATGTTCAGATTTTTTTATATTGGTATGAACTTAAAATCAGAAGTTGAGGGGGTCTAATTTACTTCTTCATCGATACATGTATCAGTTCAGCCATACAAGTCTCAATGAAAAACCTAACCTATCCCAAGAAAAGTATATATATATATATATATATATATATATATATATATATATATAATGGAATGAGATTATAACGGCATTCAGGCAAATTACAAGAACTTGAGAAAAATAAACTTCTTCGAGCGGGATTCGAACCCACGACCTTCCGTTCTCTAGGCGGATGCTCTACCATTGAGCTATCGAAGACCCTGAGTTCTCCATCGCAAATTTCGGAAGTCATTCATCTCAAATTCTATTGTTAGTTGTTATTATTCAATCGAGAACCTACGGCAGTTTTCGACCGACGGAGGTGTTAGGTGGGAAGGAGACACATTATCATATGGTCTTAGTACCAAATTGTACCTTTCAACCGAAGCGTCGTCGATGTTTATCGACTTCAGCAGGTATCAGGTGTAGATACCAACCAGATGATTTCAAGCCGGAAAATTTTTCTCAAATTCTTATGATTTGTCTGAATGCCGTTATAATCTCATTCCATTGTTAATCTTACAGACACTAATACATCTATCGTGTGTATATATATAAATGTATATACCGTGTGTCACAGACTCATGGTACACCCCCGTTTTCTCCTTTGTTTTTCTAGCTATATTTTTGAGATTCGGAACATCGAATAAGCTCACTGAACAGCATTTCTCGACATATCTGAAAGAAAAAAACAACTTCCAATTTTTCCGGAAATGACATCAACTTTCGATTCTTGAATGGGACACCCTGTATATTGTTACATGATCGGCTAGGGATGATCATGAGGAATCCAACGATACCAGGTTTGATGATGTTATCTCCAATGACTGCGGAGATATCGCCATTTATATTGTCCATAAGCTCAATGAGTGGGAGAGAGAATTGGATTGACCCGCCAGTAAAGTTTCTCAAAATTTTGAGATGTTTTCTCAAAATTTTGAGATTATTTCTCAAAATTTTGGGGTTATTTGTCAAAATTTTAGGATTAATTCTTAAAATATTGAAACTCTTTCAGAGAACTCCCAATTGCAAAGTCATGTTGTTATGTAGGTATGTATCCAGTTTTGAAATAGTTGTGCTTTGCGTTAGTTATAGGCGATATCCGATATGGAGAGTATCAATGAACTTATAGAGCGTTATTTCTTCCTGGGTTTGAATTACGTTGAAATCTTAGAGTGTTTGCATTTAGCACATAACACGATCATCAGCAGAAGAACATTACAAAGACGATTGAAATCAATGGGATTACATAGAAGGAAATTTTATACAAACGATGATGAGCTACTTTCTTTTCTCAATAAAGAAATTGATAATTCAGGACAATTACATGGATATAAGTGGATGCATTTGAAATGCCTACAAAATGGAGTTGTAGTGCAACAAGACTCTGTTCGCTTGGCTCTAAATATTCTTCATCATGAAGGAATCACTTTACGTAGGAGAAACAGATTGCGAAGAAGAGAATTTCTTGTGGCACATCGATTCATACGACAAACTGAAGCCATATGGAATAGCTATCAACGGCTGCATTGATGGATTTTCTCGACAAGTGTTATGGCTCAAATCAGCATTCACAAACAATGATCCAGCAGTTATTGGGGGTTACTTCATGGATACGGTGGAGTCTTTAGGGGGGTGTCCAAAAATGATTCGAACAGATATGGGTACTGAAAATGGTTACATAGAACAAATACAAACTTTTTTTGGTCAACAAAGAAGTTTGAAAAGTATATTGTTCATTTATGGAAAGAGTACAGCGAACCAGAGGATAGAATGTTGGTGGTGTATATTGAGAAAGCATTCAGCTCAGTTTTGGATGAATTCATTCCAGAGTCTCAAAGATCACGGTTTTTCAGCGGATCATTCATGGACAAGTCATTAATACAGTTTGTCTTCATGGATATAATTCAGGTAAGAATTCAATGACGTATTCAAACGCTCTTTTTGAAACTTTCTTATAAATAGCTATGCGAATTCGTTCCACAAAAACCCATTCTAGGGTTTCTCTGCGCCAATAAAGTTTTTGATTTCATTGATATCTCATAAGCCGTATAAAACACGGAAGAAATGGAACATAACAGCGCAGCTCGAGTGTTGATTTTTTGAGTATTTTGTATGATAATAAAACATGAAATGCAATACAACATTGTATCCACAACTGATATGTTATAAACACAAATACTTTTCCTTTCAGTATCGAATGTTTATATTTTTTTCAGAGGGACCTTGATCAAGTTTGTTTAGAATGGAACACTCATCGTATCACAGGAAAAAAATCATCTGTTACTCCCAAAGGTAGACCATTCATCATGTTTGAACTGCCAGAGTTGTATGAAACGAGAGATTATTTGATTCCGATTTCACAAAATGAGATAAGACTTTGTCAAGATGAATGTAAATACTTAGAATTTCCCTGTGATGTAGATGTTCACGGTTTGTGTAAAATTATCATGGAAGAAAAGGGATATACTGTACAGGAGGATCCATATAAGGCCGTTGAATTATACTTGGCATTGAGGGAAGAAATAAATAGCTTGATATAGAATAATATTTGATAATGCGATCAGAAATCGTATTTATAGCCTATCTTTGATATATTTTTTTAATGCAAGATGACTTGGCTTGTGTTATATTAAACGTACAGTATAAATACATTTTTGTACCTACTCTTCTTTATTCATTTTTCATTTGAGTAAATTGATGTTAATATTTGTACAATTTTTCACCAAACTACCATTTTATTTGTGTTCCTGAATGTAGATATTAAAGAAGACAATTCCTCAGTTCATTCTCATTTCATGAATGTAAGGACCTATGAACATAAGTGTTTTTTAATTTCATATCTACAGGTTGATTCCAGTATTATTTTTTCGGGAATGCAGAAAGTACATGGTAATTGCATTGGTTCTCAGATCAATAAATAAACTAGATAGGCCCAATTCTGAATATGGAAGCAATGTTGTGATCGGCAGATAACTATGAGGGGAAACTGTTTCTGACAGTCGAACCAAAACAAAACAACTCTTAAACAGTGCCGTGCCTTTTTAAGGGGATCAAAACGATTTTTATTCGTCATTTTCGTATATAATTAAAAAAAATAATTAATGACGAATATTGTCACTTGACATTTTCAAATAGTACAAAATCGTTATCTGGGAATTCTCAAGGGCGCAGACGATGTTTACAAGCTTTTATTGAGCTTGTCTTAGATCTACAGGTGCAAGTGAAATTTGACCCACTGCTAGTAGCCCAATTGAAATTTGGTAGATGTATTCAATTGAGGCAATATATTATGCAATTTGTGAAAGAAAAAAAAATACGTGTCCAAGATGACAAACGAGATTTGTGAATATAACCGAATTTTGAAATTGGTATATGAGAATTTCAACGGTGGGAGATCTTGATTATGTTTGTTAAAATTCATAAACTCAAGGTGGCGGATGACTTTTGAAACGATGGTCCGATGCTATTGACATTTGGTGTGTGATCGTTGATTCAGAGCAGAACAAAGTACTGATAAGTCAGTTCTGCCCTCCACAAGAAATCTATTATTTTTTCTATTGTATTTGCAGAACAATCTGTTGCATACATTTTGTTTATGAAAAAAAAAGAATACAATATTGAAATTTGAAATCTTTTCTGATAATAAAACATTTACATCCATTTTTGACCGAAAGATAGTAATCACACGATGGCAGGGTATACAATAAGATAAAACAAAAATAAATGATATATATGTATATATTGAAGGATCATTTATATCACATATAAATATCTCCAGGATAATGCAACCTCTTTCTCTTTCTGGAAAAAAAATCAGAAAACTTTATTGTGAAAATATCTCATCATCTTACTTGGAACGTAGAAGTGAATCTTTTCCTTCGATTTTCACAGTATTCTGAGGCTGTTGAGGTAGAAAAAGAATGAGGAGACCTAAAAAGGAAAAAATGATCAGATTTTTTTATATTGGTATGAACTTAAAATCAGAAGTTGAGGGGGTCTAATTTACTTCTTCATCGATACATGTATCAGTTCAGCCATACAAGTCTCAATGAAAAACCTAACCTATCCCAAGAAAAGTATATATATATATATATATATATATATATTTATATATATATAATGGAATGAGATTATAACGGCATTCAGGCAAATTACAAGAACTTGAGAAAAATAAACTTCTTCGAGCGGGATTCGAACCCACGACCTTCCGTTCTCTAGGCGGATGCTCTACCATTGAGCTATCGAAGACCCTGAGTTCTCCATCGCAAATTTCGGAAGTCATTCATCTCAAATTCTATTGTTAGTTGTTATTATTCAATCGAGAACCTACGGCAGTTTTCGACCGACGGAGGTGTTAGGTGGGAAGGAGACACATTATCATATGGTCTTAGTACCAAATTGTACCTTTCAACCGAAGCGTCGTCGATGTTTATCGACTTCAGCAGGTATCAGGTGTAGATACCAACCAGATGATTTCAAGCCGGAAAATTTTTCTCAAATTCTTATGATTTGTCTGAATGCCGTTATAATCTCATTCCATTGTTAATCTTAGAGACACTAATACATCTATCGTGTGTATATATATAAATGTATATACCGTGTGTCACAGACTCATGGTACACCCCCGTTTTCTCCTTTGTTTTTCTAGCTATATTTTTGAGATTCGGAACATCGAATAAGCTCACTGAACAGCATTTCTCGACATATCTGAAAGAAAAAAACAACTTCCAATTTTTCCGGAAATGACATCAACTTTCGATTCTTGAATGGGACACCCTGTATATTGTTACATGATCGGCTAGGGATGATCATGAGGAATCCAACGATACCAGGTTTGATGATGTTATCTCCAATGACTGCGGAGATATCGCCATTTATATTGTCCATAAGCTCAATGAGTGGGAGAGAGAATTGGATTGACCCGCCAGTAAAGTTTCTCAAAATTTTGAGATGTTTTCTCAAAATTTTGAGATTATTTCTCAAAATTTTGGGGTTATTTGTCAAAATTTTAGGATTAATTCTTAAAATATTGAAACTCTTTCAGAGAACTCCCAATTGCAATGTCATGTTGTTATGTAGGTATGTATCCAGTTTTGAAATAGTTGTGCTTTGCGTTAGTTATAGGCGATATCCGATATGGAGAGTATCAATGAACTTATAGAGCGTTATTTCTTCCTGGGTTTGAATTACGTTGAAATCTTAGAGTGTTTGCATTTAGCACATAACACGATCATCAGCAGAAGAACATTACAAAGACGATTGAAATCAATGGGATTACATAGAAGGAAATTTTATACAAACGATGATGAGCTACTTTCTTTTCTCAATAAAGAAATTGATAATTCAGGACAATTACATGGATATAAGTGGATGCATTTGAAATGCCTACAAAATGGAGTTGTAGTGCAACAAGACTCTGTTCGCTTGGCTCTAAATATTCTTGATCATGAAGGAATCACTTTACGTAGGAGAAACAGATTGCGAAGAAGAGAATTTCTTGTGGCACATCGATTCATACGACAAACTGAAGCCATATGGAATAGCTATCAACGGCTGCATTGATGGATTTTCTCGACAAGTGTTATGGCTCAAATCAGCATTCACAAACAATGATCCAGCAGTTATTGGGGGTTACTTCATGGATACGGTGGAGTCTTTAGGGGGGTGTCCAAAAATGATTCGAACAGATATGGGTACTGAAAATGGTTACATAGAACAAATACAAACTTTTTTTGGTCAACAAAGAAGTTTGAAAAGTATATTGTTCATTTATGGAAAGAGTACAGCGAACCAGAGGATAGAATGTTGGTGGTGTATATTGAGAAAGCATTCAGCTCAGTTTTGGATGAATTTATTCCAGAGTCTCAAAGATCACGGTTTTTCAGCGGATCATTCATGGACAAGTCATTAATACAGTTTGTCTTCATGGATATAATTCAGGTAAGAATTCAATGACGTATTCAAACGCTCTTTTTGAAACTTTCTTATAAATAGCTATGCGAATTCGTTCCACAAAAACCCATTCTAGAGTTTCTCTGCGCCAATAAAGTTTTTGATTTCATTGATATCTCATAAGCCGTATAAAACACGGAAGAAATGGAACATAACAGCGCAGCTCGAGTGTTGATTTTTTGAGTATTTTGTATGATAATAAAACATGAAATGCAATACAACATTGTATCCACAACTGATATGTTATAAACACAAATACTTTTCCTTTCAGTATCGAATGTTTATATTTTTTTCAGAGGGACCTTGATCAAGTTTGTTTAGAATGGAACACTCATCGTATCACAGGAAAAAAATCATCTGTTACTCCCAAAGGTAGACCATTCATCATGTTTGAACTGCCAGAGTTGTATGAAACGAGAGATTATTTGATTCCAATTTCACAAAATGAGATAAGACTTTGTCAAGATGAATGTAAATACTTAGAATTTCCCTGTGATGTAGATGTTCACGGTTTGTGTAAAATTATCATGGAAGAAAAGGGATATACTGTACAGGAGGATCCATATAAGGCCGTTGAATTATACTTGGCATTGAGGGAAGAAATAAATAGCTTGATATAGAATAATATTTGATAATGCGATCAGAATTCGTATTTATAGCCTATCTTTGATATATTTTTTTAATGCAAGATGACTTGGCTTGTGTTATATTAAACGTACAGTATAAATACATTTTTGTACCTACTCTTCTTTATTCATTTTTCATTTGAGTAAATTGATGTTAATATTCGTACAATTTTTCACCAAACTACCATTTTATTTGTGTTCCTGAATGTAGATATTAAAGAAGACAATTCCTCAGTTCATTCTCATTTCATGAATGTAAGGACCTATGAACATAAGTGTTTTTTAATTTCATATCTACAGGTTGATTCCAGTATTATTTTTTCGGGAATGCAGAAAGTACATGGTAATTGCATTGGTTCTCAGATCAATAAATAAACTAGATAGGCCCAATTCTGAATATGGAAGCAATGTTGTGATCGGCAGATAACTATGAGGGGAAACTGTTTCTGACAGTCGAACCAAAACAAAACAACTCTTAAACAGTGCCGTGCCTTTTTAAGGGGATCAAAACGATTTTTATTCGTCATTTTCGTATATAATTAAAAAAAATAATTATTGACGAATATTGTCACTTGACATTTTCAAATAGTACAAAATCGTTATCTGGGAATTCTCAAGGGCGCAGACGATGTTTACAAGCTTTTATTGAGCTTGTCTTAGATCTACAGGTGCAAGTGAAATTTGACCCACTGCTAGTAGCCCAATTGAAATTTGGTAGATGTATTCAATTGAGGCAATATATTATGCAATTTGTGAAAGAAAAAAAATACGTGTCCAAGATGACAAACGAGATTTGTGAATATAACCGAATTTTGAAATTGGTATATGAGAATTTCAACGGTGGGAGATCTTGATTATGTTTGTTAAAATTCATAAACTCAAGGTGGCGGATGACTTTTGAAACGATGGTCCGATGCTATTGACATTTGGTGTGTGATCGTTGATTTAGAGCAGAACAAAGTACTGATAAGTCAGTTCTGCCCTCCACAAGAAATCTATTATTTTTTCTATTGTATTTGCAGAACAATCTGTTGCATACATTTTGTTTATGAAAAAAAAAATACAATATTGAAATTTGAAATCTTTTCTGATAATAAAACATTTACATCCATTTTTGACCGAAAGATAGTAATCACACGATGGCAGGGTATACAATAAGATAAAACAAAAATAAATGAAATATATGTATATATTGAAGGATCATTTATATCACATATAAATATCTCCAGGATAATGCAACCTCTTTCTCTTTCTGGAAAAAAAATCAGAAAACTTTATTGTGAAAATATCTCATAATCTTACTTGGAACGTAGAAGTGAATCTTTTCCTTCGATTTTCACAGTATTCTGAGGCTGTTGAGGTAGAAAAAGAATGAGGAGACCTAAAAAGGAAGAAATGTTCAGATTTTTTTATATTGGTATGAACTTAAAATCAGAAGTTGAGGGGGTCTAATTTACTTCTTCATCGATACATGTATCAGTTCAGCCATACAAGTCTCAATGAAAAACCTAACCTATCCCAAGAAAAGATATATATATATATATATATATATATATATATATATATATATATATATATATATATATATATATATAATGGAATGAGATTATAACGGCATTCAGGCAAATTACAAGAACTTGAGAAAAATAAACTTCTTCGAGCGGGATTCGAACCCACGACCTTCCGTTCTCTAGGCGGATGCTCTACCATTGAGCTATCGAAGACCCTGAGTTCTCCATCGCAAATTTCGGAAGTCATTCATCTCAAATTCTATTGTTAGTTGTTATTATTCAATCGAGAACCTACGGCAGTTTTCGACCGACGGAGGTGTTAGGTGGGAAGGAGACACATTATCATATGGTCTTAGTACCAAATTGTACCTTTCAACCGAAGCGTCGTCGATGTTTATCGACTTCAGCAGGTATCAGGTGTAGATACCAACCAGATGATTTCAAGCCGGAAAATTTTTCTCAAATTCTTATGATTTGTCTGAATGCCGTTATAATCTCATTCCATTGTTAATCTTACAGACACTAATACATCTATCGTGTGTATATATATAAATGTATATACCGTGTGTCACAGACTCATGGTACACCCCCGTTTTCTCCTTTGTTTTTCTAGCTATATTTTTGAGATTCGGAACATCGAATAAGCTCACTGAACAGCATTTCTCGACATATCTGAAAGAAAAAAACAACTTCCAATTTTTCCGGAAATGACATCAACTTTCGATTCTTGAATGGGACACCCTGTATATTGTTACATGATCGGCTAGGGATGATCATGAGGAATCCAACGATACCAGGTTTGATGATGTTATCTCCAATGACTGCGGAGATATCGCCATTTATATTGTCCATAAGCTCAATGAGTGGGAGAGAGAATTGGATTGACCCGCCAGTAAAGTTTCTCAAAATTTTGAGATGTTTTCTCAAAATTTTGAGATTATTTCTCAAAATTTTGGGGTTATTTGTCAAAATTTTAGGATTGATTCTTAAAATATTGAAACTCTTTCAGAGAACTCCCAATTGCAATGTCATGTTGTTATGTAGGTATGTATCCAGTTTTGAAATAGTTGTGCTTTGCGTTAGTTATAGGCGATATCCGATATGGAGAGTATCAATGAACTTATAGAGCGTTATTTCTTCCTGGGTTTGAATTACGTTGAAATCTTAGAGTGTTTGCATTTAGCACATAACACGATCATCAGCAGAAGAACATTACAAAGACGATTGAAATCAATGGGATTACATAGAAGGAAATTTTATACAAACGATGATGAGCTACTTTCTTTTCTCAATAAAGAAATTGATAATTCAGGACAATTACATGGATATAAGTGGATGCATTTGAAATGCCTACAAAATGGAGTTGTAGTGCAACAAGACTCTGTTCGCTTGGCTCTAAATATTCTTGATCATGAAGGAATCACTTTACGTAGGAGAAACAGATTGCGAAGAAGAGAATTTCTTGTGGCACATCGATTCATACGACAAACTGAAGCCATATGGAATAGCTATCAACGGCTGCATTGATGGATTTTCTCGACAAGTGTTATGGCTCAAATCAGCATTCACAAACAATGATCCAGCAGTTATTGGGGGTTACTTCATGGATACGGTGGAGTCTTTAGGGGGGTGTCCAAAAATGATTCGAACAGATATGGGTACTGAAAATGGTTACATAGAACAAATACAAACTTTTTTTGGTCAACAAAGAAGTTTGAAAAGTATATTGTTCATTTATGGAAAGAGTACAGCGAACCAGAGGATAGAATGTTGGTGGTGTATATTGAGAAAGCATTCAGCTCAGTTTTGGATGAATTTATTCCAGAGTCTCAAAGATCACGGTTTTTCAGCGGATCATTCATGGACAAGTCATTAATACAGTTTGTCTTCATGGATATAATTCAGGTAAGAATTCAATGACGTATTCAAACGCTCTTTTTGAAACTTTCTTATAAATAGCTATGCGAATTCGTTCCACAAAAACCCATTCTAGAGTTTCTCTGCGCCAATAAAGTTTTTGATTTCATTGATATCTCATAAGCCGTATAAAACACGGAAGAAATGGAACATAACAGCGCAGCTCGAGTGTTGATTTTTTGAGTATTTTGTATGATAATAAAACATGAAATGCAATACAACATTGTATCCACAACTGATATGTTATAAACACAAATACTTTTCCTTTCAGTATCGAATGTTTATATTTTTTTCAGAGGGACCTTGATCAAGTTTGTTTAGAATGGAACACTCATCGTATCACAGGAAAAAAATCATCTGTTACTCCCAAAGGTAGACCATTCATCATGTTTGAACTGCCAGAGTTGTATGAAACGAGAGATTATTTGATTCCAATTTCACAAAATGAGATAAGACTTTGTCAAGATGAATGTAAATACTTAGAATTTCCCTGTGATGTAGATGTTCACGGTTTGTGTAAAATTATCATGGAAGAAAAGGGATATACTGTACAGGAGGATCCATATAAGGCCGTTGAATTATACTTGGCATTGAGGGAAGAAATAAATAGCTTGATATAGAATAATATTTGATAATGCGATCAGAAATCGTATTTATAGCCTATCTTTGATATATTTTTTTAATGCAAGATGACTTGGCTTGTGTTATATTAAACGTACAGTATAAATACATTTTTGTACCTACTCTTCTTTATTCATTTTTCATTTGAGTAAATTGATGTTAATATTCGTACAATTTTTCACCAAACTACCATTTTATTTGTGTTCCTGAATGTAGATATTAAAGAAGACAATTCCTCAGTTCATTCTCATTTCATGAATGTAAGGACCTATGAACATAAGTGTTTTTTAATTTCATATCTACAGGTTGATTCCAGTATTATTTTTTCGGGAATGCAGAAAGTACATGGTAATTGCATTGGTTCTCAGATCAATAAATAAACTAGATAGGCCCAATTCTGAATATGGAAGCAATGTTGTGATCGGCAGATAACTATGAGGGGAAACTGTTTCTGACAGTCGAACCAAAACAAAACAACTCTTAAACAGTGCCGTGCCTTTTTAAGGGGATCAAAACGATTTTTATTCGTCATTTTCGTATATAATTAAAAAAAATAATTATTGACGAATATTGTCACTTGACATTTTCAAATAGTACAAAATCGTTATCTGGGAATTCTCAAGGGCGCAGACGATGTTTACAAGCTTTTATTGAGCTTGTCTTAGATCTACAGGTGCAAGTGAAATTTGACCCACTGCTAGTAGCCCAATTGAAATTTGGTAGATGTATTCAATTGAGGCAATATATTATGCAATTTGTGAAAGAAAAAAAATACGTGTCCAAGATGACAAACGAGATTTGTGAATATAATTGAATTTTGAAATTGGTATATGAGAATTTCAACGGTGGGAGATCTTGATTATGTTTGTTAAAATTCATAAACTCAAGGTGGCGGATGACTTTTGAAACGATGGTCCGATGCTATTGACATTTGGTGTGTGATCGTTGATTTAGAGCAGAACAAATTACTGATAAGTCAGTTCTGCCCTCCACAAGAAATCTATTATTTTTTCTATTGTATTTGCAGAACAATCTGTTGCATACATTTTGTTTATGAAAAAAAAAGAATACAATATTGAAATTTGAAATCTTTTCTGATAATAAAACATTTACATCCATTTTTGACCGAAAGATAGTAATCACACGATGGCAGGGTATACAATAAGATAAAACAAAAATAAATGAAATATATGTATATATTGAAGGATCATTTATATCACATATAAATATCTCCAGGATAATGCAACCTCTTTCTCTTTCTGGAAAAAAAATCAGAAAACTTTATTGTGAAAATATCTCATCATCTTACTTGGAACGTAGAAGTGAATCTTTTCCTTCGATTTTCACAGTATTCTGAGGCTGTTGAGGTAGAAAAAGAATGAGGAGACCTAAAAAGGAAGAAATGTTCAGATTTTTTTATATTGGTATGAACTTAAAATCAGAAGTTGAGGGGGTCTAATTTACTTCTTCATCGATACATGTATCAGTTCAGCCATACAAGTCTCAATGAAAAACCTAACCTATCCCAAGAAAAGTATATATATATATATATATATATATATATATATATATATATATATATATATATATATATATATATAATGGAATGAGATTATAACGGCATTCAGGCAAATTACAAGAACTTGAGAAAAATAAACTTCTTCGAGCGGGATTCGAACCCACGACCTTCCGTTCTCTAGGCGGATGCTCTACCATTGAGCTATCGAAGACCCTGAGTTCTCCATCGCAAATTTCGGAAGTCATTCATCTCAAATTCTATTGTTAGTTGTTATTATTCAATCGAGAACCTACGGCAGTTTTCGACCGACGGAGGTGTTAGGTGGGAAGGAGACACATTATCATATGGTCTTAGTACCAAATTGTACCTTTCAACCGAAGCGTCGTCGATGTTTATCGACTTCAGCAGGTATCAGGTGTAGATACCAACCAGATGATTTCAAGCCGGAAAATTTTTCCCAAATTCTTATGATTTGTCTGAATGCCGTTATAATCTCATTCCATTGTTAATCTTACAGACACTAATACATCTATCGTGTGTATATATATAAATGTATATACCGTGTGTCACAGACTCATGGTACACCCCCGTTTTCTCCTTTGTTTTTCTAGCTATATTTTTGAGATTCGGAACATCGAATAAGCTCACTGAACAGCATTTCTCGACATATCTGAAAGAAAAAAACAACTTCCAATTTTTCCGGAAATGACATCAACTTTCGATTCTTGAATGGGACACCCTGTATATTGTTACATGATCGGCTAGGGATGATCATGAGGAATCCAACGATACCAGGTTTGATGATGTTATCTCCAATGACTGCGGAGATATCGCCATTTATATTATATACAAGCGCAACGAGTAGGAGAGAGAAACTTTACTGGCGGGTCAATCCAATTCTCTCTCCCACTCATTGGGCTTATGGACAATATAAATGGCGATATCTCCGCAGTCATTGGAGATAACATCATCAAACCTGGTATCGTTGGATTCCTCATGATCATCCCTAGCCGATCATGTAACAATATACAGGGTGTCCCATTCAAGAATCGAAAGTTGATGTCATTTCCGGAAAAATTGGAAGTTGTTTTTTTCTTTCAGATATGTCGAGAATGCTGTTCAGTGAGCTTATTCGATGTTTCGAATCTCAAAACTATAGCTAGAAAAACAAAGGAGAAAACGGGGGTGTACCATGAGTCTGTGACACACGGTATATATACAGTGTGCCCAAGATAAGGATGAACAGCATGGGGATCTCGGTAACCGTAAGAGTTACACGGTAGGTCAACTGGACAAAAAGTTGCGCAATTAAGGGGTCAATAAATAGATGTTGAGAAATCCCAAAAATGTTGTTTACTTCCGGAGATATTCGGGAAAAACCGAAATTTGGCGATTTGGTTTTTATTTTTTTCCGAAGTTATTTGAAAAGTTTCGAAAAAACCAAAGGCACTTTCTCATTGCCACTTTTTTACCTCTACAAAATGGCGCTTACAAAATCTCCGTACAACGTTTCGTTTGGAAGAAATCATCATCAACTTTGTTTTTTTATATGTCACGTCCCCATGCTGTTCATCCTTATCTTGGGCACACTGTATATATATATACATGCCAGGCCAGCAGATATTCGTTTTTTCAAAAAAATCCACTCACAGCATGTTTAATTCCTTAATTCCTGGTCGAGAAAATTGTATTTGTTAGTGGCTAGTATTAAATGGACCTTCACATATTTAACATACCACGTATCATATATGTCTGTCACATTTGACAACCTCCTATGACACGTGTTTTTTTACAATTTTTTCTGCTAATAACTGATAATCTACTAGCCTAAAAGCCTTGGGACACCCGGTATATATCACCATACTATGCTACACCAGTGGATTAAAAACTTCAATTACACGTGGGTTATGAAATCTAAAAGTAAATAACCTTTTCTATAAGCCTACTGAATTGCGTAACTCATTTCATATATCATTCAGAGTTTTTCACACAGGAACTATTAGCAGCAAAATTTCACTCAAATCGATCATAGAATAAAAAACTATATGCTTTCTATGTCACTGAATTTTATGTATCTCACCTTATTTTCATAGATTCTTTTTCAACATCGCTCATAGTATCATTAAGCGCAGATAATGTTGATGAGGAAGATGGTGATCTAAAAAAATCTTATTCACTCTCTGCAGGAGGTACTCAATTTGATTTTTTTTTACATAGTATTAATTCATACAGTGCAAATATGGCATTATCGATAAGGATGATTACTGAATTTTTCGACTGATTTAGAAAATATTACCGCATTTTGGAAAAACTAGCACCAATACTTTTCATAGCCATCTCCATCTCTGGAGTTGTTACAGCTGATGAAGATGCAGATCTGAAAAAAAAAGATGTCTCTTGTTTGATAAACCTTCATCAAACATTTACCTTATGTTCCAAGTATAATCTTCAAAATTTCCCGTACCACCTATAGCCTCAGGGGCTGTTAAGGTTGTCGATGATGGGGACCTGAAATGCAGAGAAATCAGGAAATTGATAAGTAGATTATCAAACTCTCTGGTCTCAATAAATACAATAATATTTGAAGTGGAATATGATAATTTTTTTAAATTTCAAATAAGTATACATTTACAGCAAAGTACAGCTTATCCAATCCATCGTGGCACAAACTCAAATATTTTTCCAGTTGCACACTGCTAGTGTGCAACTCCTAAGAATAAATTTCAACCCAGTGAACACATATAATAGGTGTTCTTTCATCTTAGTATACTTCAAAAAGATAGCTGGGCATCCATCAATCATTTGTTTTTCATTCCCCTTGTATCATTTGGGAAGATCATGAACAGTAAGGGTTTTTTGTTTCTAATTGTGTAGGTAATACTGTATGTATGTGACAAATTTATAAAAACGTACAACAAATATACTGAAAACTTACTAAACAAAAAAAATGTTCGGTTACAAAATTAATAGCCTTAGATTTGATTATTTTTCCCATAATTGTTAATTGTTACTTCAGTAGGCATGAATGCCTAGTTTTCCTCACTTGTGAATTGATAACTGTTAATTGATACTTTTCATTCAATAAGCGGTACCTTGATGTTGCATGAATCCATACTTGGAAAATAGTGAAAATCAAAGCGTAGAAGGGCAAACAAAAAGTTACTAGGTTCACGAAATGATATTACTTGTACAAAAAAAATTGTTAAGTTTGTCGCCGACTCTTTTTATTTTTTATTTGCCTCAAAGAAAGAAGCCGACAACTGATTTGATTATCAGTTTTTCATGCTCAAAAACCAACCATTGGATTGAATGACAAAACACTAACAGTTAATCAAACTCTTAGAAATATTACCTTTCAACTGTTTGTACACAAGGAATGGCATCATCCCCCAGATTCTTTTTCACGAATTCGATTGTCGAGTAGCTCAGACTGTGACTGTAGCATGCGCTGTACCGAAAATATACGCATATTCTAAACAATTCTATTATCGAATTCGTGAAATAGAATCTGGGCATCAGGTCTCGAACATATTCTTTCTTGCGGCTTCTTGATGATATGAGTGGTGGAAAAATGAGCAGAACATATATACGAATACTTCTTCAAGCTCAAAGGATCCAATTTGAGAACATCACACCATATTTTCAACTTCTTTTCGTCGGTAGGGAACCTGTGTTTGAATTACTCATTATTACTATTTCACTCAAATATTCGATGTTTGGAATAAGTACGTTTGTTTTCTATGTGCGACGCCTCTGCCATTCTGTCAACTCACCTGTGGAATGTTTGTTGACTATCCTTTGTGTTGCAAACAAAGCGGTATTTTGACATTCTGTCCACTGAAACTCTGCACCACTATGAAGAATATATACTAAATGTCACTTATAGTTGTTTATGAAAAAAAATTCAAGAAAACTGTTCAAAAACGTTGAAAAAACACAATAAATTTCTAAACTGCACTCAACAACAAAACACGTCACAGCAAGTATGGCCGTTGGCCAAAGCGGTGTTGCCAGGAGTGAGATAATTCATGGTAACCGCATAAAATTTTATATTTTATATAATATTTTATAATTGAAAAACGAATTTATATCTTCAGCCTAAGGAATATTTTCCAGTTTTCTGAGAATGAATATATATTTCCAGAATTCTCAGATTGATGACTATGACTATAAGATGTGAAATAATGCATATTGATTCATAATATTCATACCCACCAAAATCACAACTTTTTTAAAAATAAATTTGACAACAGGGCCGGCAGGAGTTGATGTTTGAAAACAAAATAAAGGTAGAATATAAACACAGTTGTCTTTTTATCAGCGAATATGATGTTTATAAAGCATTAGGCCCATCTAGGGTTATTTGATCTGAGCATTGGTTACTTTATTAATAGCTAATATAACAAATAAGGCTGGATTCAGACAGATCCGAAATCCGATCGTACGACGCGACGATCCGATATGTTTCTGATTGGTCTAGTTTTAAATTTAGACTAATCAGAAAGCTTTCCCAAATTCAATCGTATGACGATCCGTACGATTGAATTTCGGATCTGTCTGAATTCAGCCTAACGGGTATTCTCACTTTACAAAGCTATAATATTATTGAAACTTTTCCTAGAGATCAATTACCCTAACACCAAACTGATATTTCTGCACTCGACGCGCGTTTCGCTAACAAAGTTAGCATCTTTAGAAGAAGAAAAATGATATAATCGGAAAATTGTTGTAGTTTCCAGATATAACTGGTTTTCTTTGCTCAGAGTCTTCAAACGTATCATCAACCACGGCAGACTTCAGTAGCGTGGTCGAAGTTGATACTGCCGCGGTTGCAGTTAAAACGTTTGGAGATTTGGACCAAAGCAGACCACGGCAATGCCCGCAAATAAACCAGAATATTAATGTCAGCCGTGAAAGCCTACTTTCCTATATCCATCTGGGAAGTATTGGAATTATTATTTTGAAGTTGGTGAGTTCGAACAGTTGAATATAATTTATATTTGCTTTTTACCCACTCTTCTTTGACTATGTATCTGTAGTAATTTGGCAAACACCATCGAAGCCGGTATTTTACATTGAATTGGGAAATGGGTTTATTGATGACGATAATCAGGAAAATGGGCTCATCATTTCAAA
Organism: Zygogramma bicolorata; assembly: GCA_032362365.1. Classification (NCBI taxonomy): domain Eukaryota; kingdom Metazoa; phylum Arthropoda; class Insecta; order Coleoptera; family Chrysomelidae; genus Zygogramma; species Zygogramma bicolorata. Next base: position 541,988 of record JAVJAQ010002056.1, read on the forward strand.
TTTCGAATATAACCCAATTAAACATTCTGTCAAACTCAAAAAACTCAAAAGATAATAACAATATATAATATAGGAACTAAGTTATCTTCATTTTCACATGTCATGAACACACAGATGATCCCAGAAGAAAGAGAAATTAAAAATAGTTGACAAGAAATACTTTCTTCAAAATACATCGACAAAAGAAATCCAATTAAACGATATCCATCACCCAAATGTTCGAGTTGAGAACACATTGAAACTCGTTTCTAAAGTCCGGATATGATTCATAATTATCAGGCAATACCAAAGAACAACTGCATGTATGAACTACAGGCGTTCTACTGAAAGAACTCAGTTTCTACAAATGAAATTTCGATCCGTTTTCCTACAATTATATTTGCCCCGATAGTATATCTCAAGAAGTTTGATAACAGCTTATCATCTCCTTCTCTGATGAATCTTTTCAGATATCCAACGCTTTACGGCTTTAGATGATATTCAATGAGTAGGGTGGTAAATTTGTAGTTGTAATAAATTGACTCAATCTATACCTGCTTTTGTTCTATTACATAGGCCGCAGACGCTCATCTTTCAAATGCTCATACTTTCATACTTTTATGTGATTATTGTAACTGAATACATGCCATGGTAAGGGATCAAAATGTCGACAAAAAATCTCAAAATTTTGAGAAAAAATCTCGAAATTTTGAGAAAAAATCTCAAAATTTTGAGAAAAAATTTCAAAATTTTGAGAAAAAATTTCAAAAATTTGAGAAATAATCTCAAAATTTTGGGAAAAAAACTCAAAATTTTGAGAAATAATCTCAGAATTTTGTGATTTTCAAAAAAAAAAAAGAATTGTGGTGGCGCTATTACGCCGTCGTACATAAGACTCCATAGAATTAATATTTGTTGTTCACCTTCCGGTTAGTTCAACAAAAATATATAGATGGCGACCACTTCGAAGTTTCAGGTTATCTTATAGGGAAGAATATCGATCGATGAGGGCGCTGGTGGTGGTTAATCTATATCCACCATTTTGAAATAGTTACCTAGTTTACATTTGTGAAATAACGCGTCAAACTGAAATCCAGTCATCAGTTGCCCTCGCTAGACAAGATTTTGGTGTTTTTTTGCTTTATTTTCATTGTACGAAATTTTTCTCGTGAAAGTTAATATAACTGTGTTCATGATGCTTTGAGTAGCCGCACAATACCATTCATTGGAGGTGAACATAGATGTATTGTGTTTTGAAATTTAATTATATTTGTTCCAGGACATTTTTTAGTTTTAGTGTAGTGTTAGTGAACCAAAGAGGCTTTTATTGCATGGATGATGAAATGCGCCATAACTTCGCCTAAAAATAGACAAACAGACTCACCAGGTAACAAGAAATCATCTCTCTTGAAATGCAAGTAACACACTGAAGCCGCTCTAGGTGGTGATTTATGCAGTTTCAGTTTAATTTTCCAAGCCTTGTACCTGTCTATTTTCTCTTTCAATCCACTTTCCGTAATGTTTCCCACCAAAGATGTATTTCTCTTTGGAAACGTGTGGAGACAACTTTGAATTACGGTTCCTAGAGTTGCGGCAACTTGGCACCAAACACTTTATACGGCTCACTGAGCGATCCGCATCCATGATTGTTTGTTATTATTAATCGAAAAAAATTACAACTTCAGATAATATTTCCTAAATCAACACCAAAGAACTCAATAAATTCACACACATAAAATGGAAGCCGTTTGTTTGTGAAATTATAGCAGTGCGTTATATTGCCGCCAGACGTCGCATAAAATTATGAACTTCCCAATGAAAGATGACCCAAAAGCTTTTAGTAGGTGGCAGCACGACTGCATGTGCCTAACGAGTGATATTGCAGGTTATGTTTAATTTTTATTTTGATAAATATTTTCAAAAGATACTTGAGAATCATAAGGATGTTTTCTCCAACCGATAGATTTGGATGTTTGTGTGTACCAGAACTGAAAAGTTTGTTGAGGGAACGTGGTGGAGCCCTCAGAGGAAAAAAAAAAGATCTGAGTGAAAGGTAAAAAATTCAAACTGATTACAGAGGTGTTTCGTTAAAAATCATCATAATAACCATCTACTAGCCCTGCTACGATCTTTTGTAAGTGACTGGAGCATAATCTAGAATGTTCAGAAGCCTGAAAGCTCTTTCTTTTCAGGGCTACTTCCCACTGCTTTTTCAGTTTTGTTTCTTATGGAAATAAATGCATACCTACATTTTTACATCCGAATGCACTACATAAGACCATTTAATGTCGATTTCAAATCTTTATATCCTTAATTATTGCAAAGAAGGGACGTTTAATGTTTTGAATTGTTGTCATTTGACTTGGGTTGGGAGGCTGTGAGGCTGTCAAAGGTACATGCAGTGGTGGCGCTCCTAGTGGTAGAGTTTTGCAGCCGTCATCCCCATTGGGAAGAATTTCTACCGATGAGGGCGCTGATGTCTGTTCATAAATGTCGGCAACAAACCGTAATCAGCTGATCGTAATCTGTCAAATATGTTTACTATTGTGTACGTTGTATTTTGTATTGTACCTTGTTTTTTCGGATTTTGGCAAAGTTCTGTGTAAAACAAATGTGTAGACTAATCAGTGTGTGAATGTGTTAGAGAAATGTACCATAATTTCACATTCATAAGTTTGTTTTTGTTTTACGTGATGAAATAGTCCAAATATTTTCCGATAGAGGCGTATCTGGATGAAGAACTTCCCAATTGTATGGTTGTGCAGCAACGCAGCAACAATTATGGAAGATATGAGAATTATCTCATATGATGCTAATTCGGCAAATTCCAAAATAAATAATAATTTGTGTGTACTGTCGTTGTAGTTTCTACCTTCAAAGGGTAATACTTCGGTCGCTATGAGCACCTTTTTTTTTAATTTTTTGTGGAACTCACGTAATTCGTGAAAATCAGAAAATCAGAAAATCTAAATGGAATTATCGGCGGTCTCTTATAGTTTCGGAGATACAGGGCCTTTTTGGTGTAAAACTTCACAATTTGCAGAAGAAATGTTGATGAAGGAGAAGATGGACTCCTATGCGATACCTGCCTCATCTGGAAGCACAGGGCGTGCTTAAAAATGTCCAATGCTGAATATAAGCAATATAGTGAGTCAAAAGATCCATGGAATTGTGAGCAATGCATCAAACCCAAAAATTACACAATCAATGACGTTATGAAAAAATTGATTGAAATGGAAGATTCCAAGAACAGGAAAACATCAACCAGCAACAAAATGAAACAAACAAAAGATTAGAGATGGAGCTCAAGACCATCAAAGCCAAGCTGAACAAAAAAGAACAGGATGAGCTTGATTCTTTATGTCAGGCTACAATGTTTTTAGTTCACCAGCAATAAAAGAGAGTTCGATGGGCAGGGCCAGTGGGGGCATCAGTATCTTTTACAAAAAATACTTTAACGCAGAGTTACTAAACAAATCACCATATTGGCTTATCTGCCGGTTGAACTTTCAAAATAAATCAGTTATTGTTTGTACAGTATACTTTAAACCATCTCTGGACCTTTCGGTCATCTTAGACTCTTTTCAAGTTGTTCTTGCAGATATTGTCGAAACTTCTGATAATATACCTATACTACTTATGGGAGATTATAACTGTAGAGTGGGGCAAGTAGGAACTATTCCTGCTGACCTACTATCTGACACAAATCTGGCAGAGGAAAGGTATAGCCTAGACAAAGTTTCAAATACCAGGGGGCGAAGTATTGTTGAGTTCATGCTCGAAAATTCATTCAGCCTTCTGAATGGTAGAACAACTTCAGACACACCTGCTCAATTCACTCACGTTAACGTGCTTGGTAAAAGTGTGATTGATTTAGTGTGGGTGAATAATTCAAACCTGAATATAGTTCACGACCTTGTAGTGCTCAACGAGTATACCATCTCGCATCACTTTGCTATCCAGGTTACCTTGAACCTTAGTATTGACTTGCATCCAACAGATAGACAATGTTTGCCAGTGCAAACTCCGTCATTGAAAAAAAAAAAAAAAAAAAAAAACAATTGCCAAAGTAACTCCATATAGGAAATAAAAAAAAAGAGAGCTACAGGATAAAAATGAGAGGGAAAAAAGAAGAAAATGAAATGGTCCAATGACACTTTATTGCAGTATAAAACTCTAATGCGGAATTCAAATAATATATCGCTTTTAACAAATGTTCAAGACTCTTATGATGTATTGTGTAACACTATAATCGCAACAGCTACCATACTTAATCTTAACGGTCGTTCACCAAGTAACACAACCTCTAAAAAGACAAACGCCGTGTGGTACGACCACGAATGTCAAATTGCAAAATATAACTTGAAAAGTTCGCTTAAAATATGCAAGCAAAATGGATTCTCAGACCATTACAAGGCAGCATATCTTGCGGCTAAACAAACTTACAAAGCAATTATAAAAACGAAAAAACAAAATAATTGCAAACAAACTATACAAACTCTTGCTAACTGGTTTTTGCAGCCACTTTCTGGTCTACTATAAAAATGTTTCGTGGAAATAGAAATAACCTTAATCTTCCTGCGAATATCTGGGAAGAGTTCTACTTGCAGATATATACCCCACGAGTAACAGATAATAC